>SJYA01002996.1:217612-260945 GCA_006410615.1 Neotragus moschatus
TGAAGGGTATTATTTAATAACATATTAGAGAATATGAATATATTTAAAAATATATAATACTATTTGAATATAGTATTACTAATTTTAGTAATGAGACTATTTTACCCATTACAGTCATCCTTATTTGAATCATTATAGCCTATAAAAGTGAAGGAGGAATGTAATCAGGGGTTCAGCAATTATTATTTAATTGCTTTAAAGTTTCCTTAAGACAAAATTCACATGGTAAAGAATCTATATGAGAACAACATATATAATGTCGTATTCTTTAATGTTTATAATTAAGCATTCTGACATTGAGTTCCTTTAATAAGTTATAGAATATGTTATGCCTGCCTTAAATAAACTCAATAGCTTATAAAAACAAAAATGTACCTTGGATTTTATCTTATATAAATTCATGAATATTTTGGATTTTTATGACTTTCACCATATCCTTTTTCATGGTCCTCATGTGAAATTTATGTGTTAACACTATGAAACATGATATTACTGCTATCTTCATTTTTGTTGGCAAGTTGTTATAATTAGTGGGATTCTATGATTGATGCTTGCAAGTATTTTGTTGTTTTCACTGAATAAAAGAAAACTAGACAAGTGTATCCCACTCCAGTACTCTTGCCTGGAAAATCCCATGGACGGAGGAGCCTGGTGGGGTCGCTAAGAGTCAGACACGACTGAGTGACTTCACTTTCACTTTCATTCATTGAAGAAGGAAGTGGCCACCCACTCCAGTGTTCTTGCCTGGAGAATCCCAGGGACAGGAGAGCCTGGTGGGCTGCTGTCTGTGGGGTCGCACAGAGTCGGACATGACTGAAATGACTTAGCAGCAGCAGCAGAGTAGTGTAGGGGCTCTACTTCATCTTTATCTGTATTCCTTATAGTGATTAACATATTGTCTTACATGTAATAGATAGAATATGTTGAATGGAAATGAATAGTTTTAAAGCCAATGGAATTCCTTTGCTCGGAATCAGATATTCTCTATTATTCAAATTGATTCTGACTTGTCCTTTACCAAAAATATTACCTTTTTTGAGATTTTTTTCCTATGTTTATTAATTTTAATTAAAAAATTGAAATTGTGTACATTTCAGATGAGAATAACAAATTTCATTCACTTTATTTTTTATAATTTGATTCTCCCATTATTTTAATTTGCGAATGCAAGGTGAATAGCTCTTAAAGTGAATTTCCAAGTTGCTTAATTGTGCTGAAATAATATAGATACTAATAGGATCACATGATTTTTAAAATATCTAAGTATTTTGATAAAAGAAATAGGTTGTCATAATAATTCTTTACTGAGTTAGAGTCTTTTTCAGTACACAAATACAAAAACTTAAATGTATTTACAATATTTGAATATATCTACAAAGGTCATTTCCTCTTTTTTCATTATAAATCATATTAATAAGTTTGGATATAAAAACACTTAGTTTCCCTCTTACATTTTCTGAAATCCTTATGAAACTACTCTTGCCTTTGAGATAATTAAAGGAATGATTATTTCCCTGCATATTTACCTAAGAAGTCATTTTAGTTCAAACCCAGTTTTTATTTTGTTTTATATTTTAAAGATAGACATTTTAAATTCACGGAAAACAAAGTGTTTATTAATATTCACTTGCTTTTCAAAAGAAAAAAAAATCCGTTAAGCCTCTTTCTCCAGATGTAGTTTCCAGATGGTCTATGAATTGTCCGGTGAAAATCAGAAGGGAATTTTTAATCAGAATGAAGAGAAACTAACATATTTCACTTAAGAAAACATTGGTCTTGAATCATATAAATATATACTTGGTAGAGGGTAATTATTCTATCTTTTAGAACATATTGATTTTTAGCCATGAAACAACTGACATAATCCTATGTAATTTAGATAACTTTGTATCAATGGTACACAAAGGAATCATGAAGGGAAAGACGTAGAACAACCTCTCAATTAATTCATGACTTTGTGGAAAAAGGTCACGCATATTTAGTTGCTCAGTCGTGTCCAGCTCTGTGTGACCCTATGGACTGTAGCCCACCAGGGTCCTCTGCCCATGGGATTTCTCAGGCAAGAATACTAGAGTAGGTTACCACTGCCTCCTCCAGAAGATCTTCCCAACCTAGGGATTAAACCCAGGTCTCTTGCCTCTCCTATATTGGCAGGAGGATTCTTTACCAAGGAGCCACCCACCTGCGAACCTCTGTGGAAAAAGGTAAAAGATCCTAAACATAAAATGTCCGTTTCTTATTAAAACTTCAAGAGGTTCATTAGGTTTCAAAATTGGCTGATTTGTCCTTTACGTTCTTTTCCTGCCCTGAATTTGTATAAAGAAAGTGTACACGCTCCAGTTTAAAAAATTAATTTAAATAGTAAATAGAGCTCAAATTAATGATATTATTCTCTATCTAAAATATATTATTACCATGAAATCCTTTCATAACTAGCTTAAATAACTATTACATTTATCCCATAATGTTATGTATTTCTGAATCTGTTTTCCCGGCTATATTTTACATCCTCAGTTCACTTGAGTTCAGTTGCTCAGTCATTTCAGACTCTTTGCCACCCCATGAACCACAGCACATCAGGCCTCCCTGTCCTTAACCAACTCCCGNGTTCATGGTTCATGTATTGCTGAAGCCTGGCTTGGAGAATTTTGAGCATTACTTTACTAGCATATGAGAAGAGTGCAATTGTGCAGTAGTTTGAGCATTCTTTGGCACTGCCTTTCTTTGGGACTGGAATGAAAAGTGACCTTTTCCAGTTCTGTGGCCAGTGCTGAGTTTTCCAAATTTTCTGGCATATTGAGTGCAGCAGTTTCATAGCATCACCGTCCAGGATTTGAAACAGCTCAACTGGAATTTCATCACCTCCACTAACTTTGTTCGCTGTGATGCTTCCTAAGGCCCAGTAGACTTCACATTCCAAGATGTCTGGCTCTAGGTGAGTGATCACACCATAATGATTATCTGAGTTGTGAAGATCTTTTTTGCACAATTCTTCTATGTATTCTTGCCACCTCTTCTTAATATCTTCTGCTTCTGTTAGGTCCATACCATTTCTGTCCTTTATAGTCTTGTCTAATTTCTTTAAGATACTAGGACTCTCCTTTATTTACTCTTTACTATGGATTTTTATTTTTTTAAGTCATATAAAACTGTACCATTACCTGAGTTGTTTCTTTACAGGAATGGGGGCACATTTATGAGCTCACTGTTATTCGTTTTTCAGTCATTTAACTCCATTATCTCTGTCTTGATATTTGCTTCACAAAGTGTATCAATTTCAATACCTGTGCCATTTGTTTTCATTATCTCTGTCAATCCTAAAAGTTCTCCATCACAAGACTATGTCTGGTGTATAAACTGCTTTGTATTTTTATTGTCTTAAAATTGTTTCATTTTCATTTCTTATTTCAGTCAGTAAAACAACACACTACTTGTATGCATTTAGTGTACACATTTTTATTTAGTGAACACGGACACTAATCAGCTTTCCCTCTTAAAATAGGTTATGATAGATTTCTCTTTCTATTCTCACATATTTTAATATTTTGAAACTGCCTGTGATTTATTTTCTTATGGCAAACACACTGGAGATATGTATGCAATCAGATACATTTTAAACCAAATTTTCAGATTTATGATTGCAACCAAGTTTTAAACCTGTTGTTTCTTATTAAATGATTTTTTTTTAAATTACTAATCTCAATAAAACCAGGTAACCAAAATGGCAATAACAAGAAAATTGTAATGTATTACCAAAACCTAAAGTTACAGAATTAATCTTTTGTATCAGAATATCTCTTAAGCAAATTGCTGGAAGATTGGAACAAAGCAATAGCTATAGTCTGGGGGCAGAGGGGACAATGGCAGAGACCCTGGAGCTGGCTGCTGGCTGGCTGGTGCTGGCCTCTGGGCCCTGCATGTCCGCACTGGGCAGTCACAGTGTTGGGACCAGGCGTGGGGAGGGGACGCAGGTCAGAGGAGCTGCAGGTATGACTCACCACAGTTAAGTGGCTGAGGGCCAGCACACAGGCCCTGGGGCAGCAGCCCTAACCGTCTTCTCCCGGATCTTGCATCGAAGCCTCCCATCTGGTGTTTTATATAAGGACCACCTGATTCTCACTTTCTGTGATGTGGCCCCTTAGGCTCCTGGACTCTTTCTGGTAATTCCTAAGAAGTCCATTTCTCAGGTTAGCCAGGTTGAAGATGACCAACAGCCACCCATCTCCCTCCTCTTTCCCTGTAGCTTCTAGGACCCTTCTCTGTGTGGCCAAGAAGACAGTGAAGGCTGAGTGGCTGGGAGATGGATCAATCTTGTGATCAACAGTGGGCAATTAGGGGTACAATCTTTGTATCACCTGCACATTCAGGTACCCAGGGCCAACAGCTCCAATGACCTCCAAGTTGAACCTACCAAAAGACCAAGGCCCCCAGAACTGTATGCTTGGATGGGGTGGGGGAAAGGGAATCCTTTGTGAAGCTAATAAGCTTGCTCTCTAATATATATATATATATATATATATATATATATACATATATATTCTTCCAATAGCCTTGTTTCATCCTTAAAAATGCAATATGCATGAAAATCAGAATATTTCTCTCCAGTCTTCCAGTTTGATAAACTGTTGTTGTTGTTGTTGTTTTGGTCTGTGGATCTTGAAATTATTGCTCTAAATAGAATGACTTGAGTTTTTAAAACCCTGTCTCTTTGCTCTGTTGTAATTTCTTTTATCTGTGCTGTCAGTTTGCTCTTTCAGTAAATGTCATTTTTAGACTTATGATCTACACTCACATCAGCAGATTTTTCCTAGATCCTGGGTCATATTCACACTAACTGCAAATTATAAGCATTTCTGTAAGCAAAATATTTAATTTAGACTTGAGGTTCCGACCCTAATCTAAAACATCTTACATGGTCAGTCACCTGAATATGCTTATAATTTGGTTTCCTTCTGGGTCTCCAATGACTCTTCCTCACATATAGATCAGCTTTACACTTGATCAAATATTAAATGACATTTGAGAGGACAATTTTCTCTCTATGATTGTTTCATCTGAGTGTCATGTTTTGCAACCTAAAAAATTATATATGTATACATTTATATAAAATATTCAGAGGTTTATATTTACTTCTTCTGCTCTTGTCTGCTTAGTCATTGTGCTTGCTGTTTCCCTGCATTCTTGTGACAAATATGTGGATACAACTGTGATCATTTTAATTGCTAAATCTTTCTAAAATTAATGGAAGAAAGTTTATTAGAAGTTCCCATTTACTTAAGCAACATGAATTTTAAATTATTATAGAGCTCGCTCAAATGTAATTATGATCTTTTAATAACTTCCAATTGATTTTTGTTATGGCTACCTCAATTAGAGTGCACCTAATTAATTTATTTTACTAAATACATAGAAGTGAGCATGACCAGTGTCAGAACACCAGGGTGTTCTGAGCAAGTGAGTTGAAAAGTATTTATAGGAGCAAAAACAAAGAATCAGTGTATTACAGAAATACAAGAAACTTTAGTGCTCAACCAAAGAATCGTTTCATCTCACAAATAGATTTAGACATAGAGAGTTTACATAATTTGTCTCCATGCACAGTAATAAAACATTGAAAAACAGAATCTAGTACTTCCGAACCTTTCCACTGTAATTTGTTCTTCCTGATCATATACCAAGAAATATTTGATTTGAGAAGTTTGTCTATATGGTTAATAACTTACTGCTTTCTTTTTCTTTTCTATAATACACATGATGGTATAAAGGGGTGAGTGGACCAAGACATCTGGTAACAATTCTAGGTATTCTATCATCACTAATGAACCCTGGTAAGACCAGAGTCATATTTTATGTTTTGGAGCTTATGGTTTATTAAACATATATTCCACACTAAATACAGAATTAATTTTAGGTGTACCATTTCCCAAATATTAAAAAAATCACTGATTCTTTAGTATGAGAAGTAGTGGGGAGTCTGAGGTGATCTAAAATTTTGCATTTTAAATACCATGTTAATATTCAATTCAGTAACTAATGTGATTTATCTAATATGAGAAACTTAAAATCAAAGTATCTTATTTTGAATGATAATTAAAAAATAATGTTATGATCATAAATATTTATTGCCACATATTTTCTTTTGGAGAATTAACTTTCCAGTGGTTCTGAAAGTGTATTCTGAGACCACAGTATCAACATCTTCTGGGAACTTGTTAGAAATGATGTTTCTTTGACTCCAAACAGGATCTACTGAGAGAAATTTGTATTTTAACAAACTTCCTTGGTGATTCCAGTGCCCTCTTAAGTTTGGGAAACACTTTTTTATAACAAATTTTAAAAATAAGGTAAATGTACTTTATAATGGAGAGTGTTCATAGATAATGCAAAATTTTTGCACTGCTAATTCATGAAATAGATTAGAAATATTCTCAATACATGCTTAGAATTTGAGTGTCAACATATTTTAAGCTGGAAGATATGTACCAAACTGTATATCAGATATTTTTTTTTTTTAAATCACAAGATGGCATTTCAAAAGTAGAATTGGCAATGCAGTTTTGAAAATATTTCTAAATTCTCTCACTTCAATATGAACTGAATACCCAGTGTTATAATTATTAGATAAAATTGTCTGAAATATCTCTAACCTGGAAAAAAGGTGATGCTTCACTCTTATGCAGTACAAATAGAAATATTTGTTAAATTTTCCTTTCTTTTTGTTGTTTTCTGGCTTATGTTTCCTTCATGTTAAGTATATATCCTGCATAGAATACTTCCTCAACCATGATCTCTAAATGTGGAATAAGAATGTTGAATTACATGCAGGAAAACTCTTGCTTAATAATATTTGCATATTTAATTAAGAGTACATGGCCCTAGGATACATAATAAAGAGCTATCCTATTAAATTACTTAGGTCATTTTATCTATAGACAAAATTCATTATTTTCTGTTACATTGAGATGAACTATTCTTTTCATAATTCAGATATGTCTGGGAGAGAAAACTAATAAGCATCCATATTAATTTTAATATGTGATATAGGTAAACAATTATGATGATCCTGATATAATCTGGAGCATATGCTATTTATGTTTCTAGTATATAAAGAACCAGGAAAATTTAACTTGTAATATGAAGAGTTAGGGCTTCCCAGGTGGTCCAAGGGTAAAGAATCCACCTGCCAATGCAGGAGACACAGGGGACTTGGGTTCGAGCCCTGGGTAGGGCAGATCCCCAGGAGAAGGGAATGACAACCCACTCCATGGACAGAGGAGCCTGCAGGCTATAGTCTAGGAGGTCACAAAGAGTCAGACACAACTGCATACCCACACCAATATGAAAAGTTAAACTTTTGCATACTTGCTATCTTTTAAATAACAAACAAGCCAACAAAAGAAAAGAAAACAAAAGAGACCATAAAGATTGCCTGAGTTATTAATAGGTAATTCTATTATTTTAATGATTTAGTAACTAGTAAACCTTATTTTCCACACTATGACGTGATGGTACTCCCCTCACCATTTCTTTTACAGGACACTAAATTGAAAATTTTCAATCACTTGCCAACGTTGCAGAATAATCCACATGTTGATCTCCCAGAAGGAATATCATCACACAGATGTACTATATTTTGCAAGTACAAATGACACATGAAAGGTCAGATTGTCTTTCTTCTCGGAAATCGACACTACCTCTAAGATGTGAAAGACGACATTTCTCTTGCTAGAGGCTTTCGGGGGTGCAGCTGCTGGTTGGCAAGCCATTAAGTAGGTTGAGTTGGGAATGGAAGGTTAACAACAGTCTGTGTAACAGAAATGTAGACAAAAGATAATCCAAGCTTCCAGCTTTCAAGGGATTCACTGGCAGTGTCTGACTGTGAGCTCTCAGTATTAAATCTAATAAAGTCCTCAGGCAGAGCAGTGGTGGGGTTGTTACCTTTGAGAAATGACACTGTGGTTCTCTGCATTTGGTCAGAAATAGGCACAATAAAAGTTTTTTTTTTTTTTTAAAGGAATCTGAACTGAAATCAAGCTGTGTAAGGATTTTATGGCTCTAGTTTTTATAAGTGAATGAACATTTCCAGTATGAAAACCTTGAATAAAAATACTGTTATGATACTGCTTTCTGCCAGTCATTTTCAAAATAATAAACTGATACAGACACTGACATATAATTTGGCAACTGTACTTCATCAAACCAAGCTTCTTTTTCTTAACCTAATTTTCTCTCAAGCTCACAGTGTCATCACAGGAAGATTCTCTCATTTAAGTGCGACTAATCACTTTAGATTTAATTTGAATATAAAGCAGAATATTAGCCAGAGAAGAAGAACCTTGTAATGTACAAAGGTTTGAAGAGTTCTAGTTTCAGTTCACTTTTTCAAGCTGCCTTTCAGGTGTTTTTTTTTTTTTTTCCCAGTCATTTCTACTTACTCCAGAATAACATAGGGTTCACTGAAGATTCAGTACAGCCACTTTATCTAGGAAGAGTAAAGTAGAAAGCACATATTCCTTGAAAAGGACTTAGCATGCTCACTACACTTCTGCATTTGAAATCTTTTCTTTTCATAAATAATTTGTCTTAGTTGACCTTTTCTTATTTAATTATTTTTTTAAAGAACAGCAATCTGAGATAGATGAGAAACTAAACTGCTGTATAAGTGTAACCAAATTTGTTTGTTAGGACTAAAAATATATCCAAACAAAAAAGTATAACAAGTCAAAGTAGTAAAAACACAACTTATAAAAAACAAAAAAACAAACTAATATTGCTAAACCATTAAACAGAAGGAAAACTCCCACTAACATTGCCACTGCTGGGTCAGTCAGGTAGATGCTGCATTCATTTGAATTCTCCAAATTCTTTTTTGCTTAAAAGTCTCCGTGAAATGTATTTGATGATTTGGGGAACTTTCAGCAATTTTTAGAATTAGACTTGAGGTTTATTTTCTAGTTTTATTTAATCACTCAGTCCAAGACTGGAGTAAAGTGAATCTATTGGTGTCTTTCTAAAAGAAAGGAGGGTGAAAATTTGATTTCTCCTTAGATATGATATAATCACAGGGAAAAGAAAAGAAAAAAAGTAAAGTTCACAAGAAAATGGAAGTGCTGAACAGGATACATTGGATTATTTCTGGATCACAGTAATCCACCTTTGTTTTCTTTAACTTGGCACTCATTTTGTGATCTGAGTGCACGTGCCACCTGGTTTAACTCTTGTGCACACACAGTCCTCTCCAGTCTCTTTTTCCTTCCCAATAAAGGCATCTAGTGTGAGTAGTCCATGATAATTTCAACTTGGCTTCAGTATTGAACCAATCAGCATTCTCCAGAAAACCAGAGCAAACAGAATACATATATAGGGAGATTTATTATAGAAATTGGTTCATGTCATTATGGAGACCGGGAAATCCCACTGTCTGCCATCTGCAAGCTGAAGAACCAAAAAAGCTGCCTGTGTAATCCAAGTTCAAAAGCCTAAGAAACAAGGATATAGATGCCCAAGAACAGGAGAAGATGGTTGTTCCATCTCAAGAAGAGAGGGTGAATTTTCCCTTCTTTTCTCTTTTTGTTTTATTCAGGCCATCTGTGGATTGGAGTATACCACTGCCCATACAAATACATGCGAGGGGTATATCTTTACTCACTTTACTGAATCAAATAGTAATCTTTGCAGCAACACCCCCACAAATACACCCAGAAGTAAAGTTTTACCAGGTATTTGGGCATTCCTTAGCCCAGTCAGTTTGGCACATGAAATTAGCTATCACAGATAGGAATTGAATATTTTCCAATAGAAGAGATATTTGGATTCCCTAAAAGGGAATATGCAATGTAGGGAGAAGTTATTAAGAATTATGGAAACACAACAAATCATTTTAAAGGATGAATGCATTTACTTGCCAAACATATTTATACTTCTCACAAAAAAATGCATTGAGATTTCCCTGGTGGAAAGTAGATAAGAATCTGCCTGCTAACGCAGGGGACACGGGTTGATCCCTGGTCCAGGAAGATTCCGCATGCCCCAGAGCAACTAAGCCCCTACGCCACAGCTACTGAACCAGTCTGCCCTAAAGCCCACTGGTCCACCAACTGCTGAGGCCCTGTGCCCCAACTACTGAAGCCCACACACCTGGAGCCCATGCTCCGAAACACAAGAAGCCACCGTAAGGAGAAGCCCGTGCACCACAAAGAGCAGCTCACCTCAACTTGAGAAAGCCCCGCACAAAACCAGCAAAGATCCAGTGAAGCCATAAATAAATAAATAGATAGTGCAGACACATGAAGGATGCTAGGATATAATTAAGTGAGCACAATGCAAGGTCAGTCAAATTCCGTCTCTGCTTACATCCTAACACCATACCTAAGGAAGAAGCAGGTTTGCATTCTTCCTTCATATGGATGGTGATGTCAGACCATGCACACAGTCATTTTGAATTAGAAAACTGCTGATTCATAGCTCTGGTTTCACATCTGGCAAGTAGATCACACAAACATTCCCCAGAGATAGCATATGGTCTTTGAAGACCTAGCTACTGCTGAAATTAATTGAATTTATGTGACATCTGGATAAGCAGAAATGTCACGATGCCACTAAATGGCCTTGTTATGGTTGCTACATATGAAGTTAGCACAGAAAGATAAACACCAGTGCACTTGAAATGCTTAATCAGTACCATCACCACATTAGCTCTTCAACCGTGATGTGTTTCCATTGCCCTTTTCAACTCTAGTGACCTGAACATTTTCTTCTGGACCATGTTCTAACAGGGTCAGACCTTCTTCTAATGGAAGCCCAGAAAAATGTTTATGGTCCTATACAAGAATGCAATTAAGACTTCTCAGCCAAAATTCATTTTATGCTTAGTTTATAGTTTAATTACAAAAAAAAAAAAAAATAGAAATTTCCCCAACAGAAAACTAATGAAGAAGAAAGAAAAAGAAATCACTTGGTCCTTCTAATTTGTTTTTTCACTTACTTCATTAAGATTTAAACTGCTTTAAATAAAATAACTCTCTCTAAACAGTAGTCTTCCCTGTAGCTCACACGGTAAGGAATGCCTGCAGTGCAGGAGACCCAGGTTCAGTCCCTGGGTCCGGAAGATCCTCTGGAGAAGGGAATGGCAATCCACTCCAGTGTTCTTGCCTGGAGAATCCCACAGACAGAGCAGCCTGGTGGGCTACAGTCTGTGGGATTGCAGAGTCGGACTCGACTGAGTGACCTCTAAACACCTCTAAAGACCTCTAAACAACTTGTCTTTAGCAAGTACAAGTTCTATTTCACTTTCTGGTTTTTGATGGACATAAGACAGACTAGGAAGGTCTGTGCATAAAAATATTTTGGGGAGTATAAGAGATTTTTGATAAATTATAACATCTTCTGGTGTAATTGCAAAGCCTAGCTTGAACTTTGTTTTTAGACTTTCTGAGACATATCTCCTAGTTAATAATAATAATTAATAGTCTATCTTGTATTTGGAATAAAAAAAGTCACTTATATAACTCTGCAGATGATTAGTTTGATACTAATTTGGAAAATGCTAGACTAAGAAAACATGATTTTTCTGTTTGATAGCTAACAAAAGATTTAGTAGAAAGAAAAATAGAAAGACTAAATAGTTTATTAAATTGCAAAACATTAAAACTTTAATCCCTTTAAATGTTTTGTGTTTAATAAGAAGTTTTTCAGATTTCAGAATTCATTGAATTTATAAAGAGTTTAAAAACTCATTAATATTTAAGAAAACTAGATATAAGTTTCTATTTAAAATTTAAACAGATTTGAAGTCTCAACATGTTTAACAAATTCACTTTTGATTTCTGAACACTGATCTATTTTTATATTGAATACACAACAAAATTAGTTTTAAAAATGACAGTCCTACTTGTCACCACTTGAAGGAAAAAACAAAACACTGAAATCCAGAAAGCTATGTCAAGTTTTGTGCTTGCTATAGGGAATTTAAGGATTAAAAAATGTGAAATTTGCCTTAAGCAGTTCCATCTTTAGTGATGTCTGAGAAGAATATAGTTATTTTGAAAGGATACAAAAAGTGTTTACATCATCAGAGGTAGGTTCAAAGTGACACTGAAATGAGAAAGGGAGTAAATGACTAATTCCCAGACTGTTCAGAAAGAAGGATGGCCAGGGGGCTCTTCTAAGCCCCTGAATGCTGGCCCAAGAGCATGCCAGTCACACAAAGAGAACAACTCCCACAGGAGACATTTTAGAACAAATATACAAAATTTAGATTTTACTTTGAACAGAAGGCCATCATAAGCAAAATCCAAAATGTTTTCTCTGAGATGAATTAATGATTGGAAGTTATGGACAATGGATTAGTTCTTCCCCAAAATGTTTTCTGGAATATTATTTCAACTTCCAGCTAATTCACAAATTAAGCCCATGAAGGAAGTAGCTGGAGTGCAAGTCAAGTTGCTCAGTCATGTTCAACTCTTTGCAACCTACCAGGCTTCTCCATCCATGGAACTTTCCAGGCAAGAATACTGGAGTGGGTTGCCATTTCCTTCTCCAGGGGATCTTCCCAACCCAGGGACTGAACCCAGGTCTCCCGCATTAAAGGGTTTACCATCTGAGCCATGGGGAAACCCCAAGCTGGCGTGCAAGAGAGTGGCAAATATGTTCCCTAGCAGTAACCCTGCCTCTTCAGGGTAAATTCCATAGACCTGTAAGAAAGGAATCCTTCTCCACCCTTAGGCATGTGTTTGGTTCTGAAAGGAACTAAGGATAAGCCTGTTAGCCAAACAAAAGCTATCTTCTCTGTCCTAGTATTGCTGTATACTTTGAAGTTATGGTAAATGCAGGCCACTATGGATGCTTAAGGGTGATAAAATTCCCATTCATCAGATATTTGGTTTTCTGGATTCAGGGACAGTCAAACTAACCTTGTTCTGCCTCTCTTCTCTCCATCATCAAGGGACACATCCCTCCCCCAGTGCACATCATTGACCCACATCCCTTAAGCTCCCAGGGAAGCAGAACCCACAAGGAGACTTTGGTACATCTCCCTTATTCTCTGTCTGTTGGAAGATGTCTGCCATCAGCGTCTACTGTTATCATAGTTGTTATAGCCTTTAATCCTGTCTAAACTACTAGCAGCATCTCCATTTTTCTTTCTTGAGGTTTTTTTTTTTTTTTTTCTTTCTCTTCTATTATTTTATCAGCATTTGTGTGAAAGTACTCCTTTTTTTTTTTTTTAATAAACTTCATAGTCTCATAAACTTCTTTTTTCTTCTCAGAGATACACCAACAAACATTAGTGCGTTAGATATAGCCTTTAAAATTTGAATTAAGTTCTTCCTCTCTCCTTCCTTCCCTCTTTCTTTTGTTGTATGCTTTATATTTTTGAGCTGAACCATTGACACTAAAGCCACTGCGGGTGTTTAAGGTGAGATGTGTGTGTGTACATGTGTTAATGACAGTGTCTATCTATGGTTTCTGAGATAGTCTAGAAAGCTGATCTCCTGAAGCTGAGGTTTTACTATATTTACATCAGTTCAGTTCAGTTCAGTAGCTCAGTCATGTCCAACTCTTTGGGACCCCATGAATCACAGCACGCCAGGCCTCCCTGTCCATCACCAACTCCTGGAGTTCACTTAGACTCATGCCCATCGAGTCAATGATGCCATCCAGCCATCTCATCCTCTGTCGTCCCTTTCTCCTCCTGCCTCCAATCCCTCCCAGCATCAGAGTCTTTTCCAATGAGTCAATTCTTCACATGAGGTGGCCAAAGTACTGGAGTTTCAGCTTTAGCATCATTCCTTCCAACATAGAGGCTAGTAAATCTATGATGTGTATTATTTTAAGAAGTGGTAATACTGAAAAACTGGGCCCCCTGGCGGCTCAGATCGTAGAAAATCGGCTTCCAATGTAGGAGACCCAAGTTTGATCCCTGGGTTGGGAAAAAACGCTGCAGAAGGAAATGGTATTCCACTCTAGCATTTTTGCCTGGAGAATTCCATGGAGAGGACCCTGATGGGCCACAGTCCACGGGATCATAAAAGAGTTGGACATGACTGAGCAGCTAACTGGAGAAGGCAATGGCACCCCACTCCAGTACTCTTGCCTGGAAAATCCCATGGACGGAGGAGCCTGGTCGGCTGCAGTTCAAGGGGTCGCTAAGAGTCAGACATGACTGAGTGACTTCACTTTCTCTTTTCATCTTCATGCATTGGAGAAGGAAATGGCAACCCACTCCAGGGTTCTTGCCTGAAGAATCCCAGGGATGGGGGAGCCTGGTGGGCTGCTGTCTGTGGGGTCGCACAGAGTCAAACATGACTGAAGCGACTTAGCAGCAGCAGCAGCAGCAGCAGCAGCAGAGCAGCTAACATTAACACTGAAAATATAACTGGTACACAAAAACTTCGAAAAAAATTATGGTTAAAGGGTTTATTATATTGAATCTGTACATGACAAGCATGTGTTTTCATATTAACATTCAGTTTCTTTGTCAGAATAATATTATCATAAGTATATAATAGGTCTGACCTAAAGTTGAGTCTTATATTCATTATATCTACACTAGTCATCACTAACATTATGCCCTACAGAAATTTGTAATCGTCTACACCCACGTAAATAATTTAAGAATACAAGCACAGTATGCACTTCACAAGTTTTACTAAATAGAACACATTGGATTAACTTTAGGTCTCTGTAAATAATTCAACATTTCTATTCAAATACATTTTTTCTTTGAGTATCATGGACCAGTATTTAAGACAAATTTGATGTACTTTATTAATATATTGGGAATGGAATGAACCTTTAGCAANAATTTGTAATCGTCTACACCCATGTAAATAATTTAAGAATACAAGAACAGTATGCACTTCACAAGTTTTACTAAATAGAACACATTGGATTAACTTTAGGTCTCTGTAAATAATTCAACATTTCTATTCAAATACATTTTTTCTTTGAGTATCATGGACCAGTATTTAAGACAAATTTGATGTACTTTATTAATATATTGGGAATGGAATGAACCTTTAGCAATAGAGGTTTTAATTGATAGTGTTAATTATGTTTTTATTTTTTTTAAATGAAGACCTTTATTTCCAGAAACAAGGGGTTAATTATATACTAAACTTCCTTGGGGAAAAAATGCAGCTCTGAAATTGTTTTTAAATCAATACATACTGCACTTAGATTGCAAATAAGCTCTGAGATGAGGAAGAATCATCCCCAGATGATCAGGTAAAGCATGACAAGAGCCGTGAAGCAATGTGTGATGAGCGCTCTGTGAATAAATGCACTCTATTCTTAACTAAAATGTTTTAACCCACTACAGCTTCCAGAGTGCTTTCCTCATCTACACTGCCTGAAAATGTTTCCTTCTGGGTTTGGCTACAAAGGGTTTTTCTTGTTTTCTGTCTGTTACTGTTATGTTTAGTCTAAAATAACATCACAGAATTGAGGCACTTAGATTTTATAGTCTTTTTTTCTCTTTACATAAAAGGAAGGAAATTTTACATGAAAGATTCGCAGATGAGAATTCGATTTTTTTTTCTTTTTCCAGTAGGAAAACATATTTAAGAGAAGCTTCAAATATTTTAAAATATTAAAAGAATTGTCTTTTATTGGCATACAATCCATTATCTAAAATTAAACATGATATTTGTGGAAGAGGGATTAATATTTCTTTATGTTACAACTTTGGATCAACAGCAAGCTTTACAGAATGAGTAGATAAAATATGCTTAATAGATAAAATATATAGAAATATTTTCCCCTGATCTTTATTGCCTTAATAATATTACTATGATGGAACATAGTTTCTATAATGAAACATTTAAGAGTATTAATTATAATTATAATCTTATTGGAGCAATTTCACAAATGGCTAATAATCACATTTTCAGTATTTTGTTGACTAAATAAATAAAATCTCACTAGCTGTAATTTTTAGATCTGTATAACTTCTCTGACAGAAGTGCTCTGATACTTATTTTATGCTTTTCCTTAACTCTAAACATTGTTGTTGACTGTTCCTATATTTGAATCTTACTGCCTGGTCTGTCCATGTTGTGAGCAAACATAAATCCCAGTTTGAAGGAGGCACTAGTAGCATTTCGTAACTCTGGTTGGCTTACCGGCTTAGTCATTCTTTAGTCCTGACTTTCAGCAGGAGCCAAACAGGTGCTTTTTAATGTACTTCAAGCATGCCAGGCTGAAAACAACAGGCTTGTTAAATAAATGGTTTTCGGAGACTTAATCTGAGGGTCATTAAAGGTAGGAATAGACTTCTAACTGTGACTTGCAATCTTGTTTCCTGGAGGCATGTGTGGATATAATGAACTGGCTTGGATGCTTCCAGGAGTGCCTGTTATGTGCCAAACTATTAGGCTTAGCATTTTCGTGTATAAACGCTCTTATTCAAATGCCAGAACACAGTGAAGCAGAATTGTTAGGTAGAAACTGAGACTCAGAAAAGTTAAGTGACTTGTATAACATGCTCCACTGGATGAGGGTCACTTAGATGTGTGTGTGTGTGTGTGTGTGTGTGTGTCTGTGTGTGTGTGTGTGTGCCAAGTTGTTTCTGTTGTCTCTGACTCTTTGTGACCCTATAGAATTTAACCTGCCAGGCTCCTCTCTCCATGGGATTCTCCAGGCAAGAATACTGGAGTGGGTTGCCATGCCCTCCTCCAGGGNGTGTGTGTGTGTGTGTGTGTGTGTGTGTGTGTGTGTGTGTGCCAAGTTGCTTCTGTTGTCTCTGACTCTTTGTGACCCTATAGAATTTAACCTGCCAGGCTCCTCTCTCCATGGGATTCTCCAGGCAAGAATACTGGAGTGGGTTGCCATGCCCTCCTCCAGGGGATTTTCCCCATCCAGGGACTGAACTGGTTTCTCTTAAGTCTCCTGTATTGACAGGTAGATTCTTTATCACTAGTGCCTCCTGGGAAACCCCACCTAGGTAGAGACTGGATTTTAATTCAGATGTTCAGACTAAGTCTAGTATGTTACCAGCCAACTGTCTTGCTAAGGAAGCCTTCAGGACCTGGAGAGGCCCATCCAGAGCGGGAAATCCCCTTTTACTGTACCTTCACAGTGGAGTAGACTTCAATCCTATTCTGTGAACATCATTTCCAGGTCAGGATTTATTTGACATGTGCATAAGTTATTTCATCTGTTAATCTTAGGTTTTTCTTTCTTGAAAATAACACAAAAGGTATTTAAAACTATTTCCCATGGGTGACAGGAAAATGTATGGAATAACTGTGGTCATAAGTCACTTGAAGCCACTACAGAAAATTGCTGACTAGTAGATGAATCCACAAATACTATTCTTATCCTTCTATAGAGCCCCCACCATGGGCCCGCCCACCCCTTTCCTCCTATTTCCAAGAAAACAATGAAAAACTGATAGAAGACCCTGCAGTAAGTAGCACCATGGCTCCAGGTAAAACACTGATAATGACATGAATCTTACTTTCCATTTTGATAAACATTCTTCCTTGCCCAAAACTTGGTTCCTTTTTTAATACACAGGGACTATGAGATCAACTGATTTTTAAATAAAGTATAGGATAAAATCATACTTGTAAACTTCTGGAGATGTAAATGTCTATATCAGCATATAGGTAGTATGTGATCTTTATTAATTGGTCAATTAAATGTTAATGCTATCAATAGTGTCATGCTGTCTTTCTCCAGGAGACTTTAAGCAAAAAAGCCTTCAAGTTAGGAAAGAATACAGACACTTATGATGATAAAATGTATCTTTGGTTAGAAAATTCAATAACTAAAAGAAACAGCAAAGAGCAAAGAGAATTGAGAATTAGTGTAGCAAATAAACATACTTAGCGTCCTAGAACATGCCATTAAGCCTTAGATCTGTCTCCTAGCTTCCATGTGAATCCAGTAAAGAATTGAATCTTAGTGTCAATTTCTTTATTTGTTAAGATGCACTAAAGATGCATGAAATAATAACTTATGTAAATTATGGAGAGAAGTAAATAGGATAACACCTATACTAATCAAATGTAAGTTTGAATTTTTTGTTTAATTCATTTTGACTGTTTGACCGCTAAAGTCTGCTTGCTTGCTAAGTCACTCCAATTGTGTCCAACTACAAGTGACCCTATGGACTGTAACCCGCCAGGCTCCTCAGTCCATGGGGATTCTCCAGGAAAGACTATTAGAGTGTGTTACCATGCCCTCCTCCAAGGGATCTTCTCAACCCAGGGATCGAACACACATCTCTTACGTCTCCTGCATTGACAGCAGGTCCTTTAGCACTAGCACCACCTGGGAGCTAGCTGCTGCTGCTGCTAAGTCGCTTCAGTCATGTCCAACTCTGTGTGACCCCATAGACAGCAGCCTACCAGGCTTCCCTGTCCCTGGGATTCTCCAGGCGAGAACACTGGAGTGGGTTGCCATGTCTTTCTCCAATGCATGAAAGTGAAAAGTGAAAGTGAAGTCGCTCAGTCGTGTCCAACTCTTCGCCATCCCATGGACTGCAGCCTACCAGGCTCCTCTGCCCATGAGATTTTCCAGGCAAGAGTTCTGGAGTGGGGTGCCATCGCCTTCTCCGAACAAGACATTATTGTATGTTAATAATACTTCAAGTATTTTTTTAATGTTAAGAAGTCAGAATTAAAGTGATAGTTAAGTGATCCAGCATAAAGAAAAACTGGACAGTTGTCTAAATTTTACCTGAATTTTAAAAACTGTGAAATATTTAAAATATGCTTAAGTATATACTNACATTATTGTATGTTAATAATACTTCAAGTATTTTTTTAATGTTAAGAAGTCAGAATTAAAGTGATAGTTAAGTGATCCAGCATAAAGAAAAACTGGACAGTTGTCTAAATTTTACTTGAATTTTAAAAATTGTGAAATATTTAAAATATGCTTAAGTATATACTTAGAGTACAGTATAATGAACATTCACATAACTCAACTTTATCAATCTTAAAATTCTGTCCTATTTATTCAGTTTTATTTCCTAACAAAAAGCCCCATGAATCTTTCCCCAACTCCATTCATCTTCCTTGTTGTTGTTCAATCAGCTGTGTTCTACTAGTTGACATCTAAATTCCTAAATTTATTCCATGAATAAATTTGCTTGATAATAATGGTCAACACAAATAAATATAATAAAGGGCATACTAAAAAGGGCAAAGAAGAAGGAATTATTTGGCATCTAAGTCCCAGGTTTTGGTTTTTCTTTGCAATATTCATTAAAATAGTCTTGCCCTTGCTCACTAAAGAACAATGAACAAACCTCTAGTTACACAGTAATCAGTGGAAAAATTAATTGTAATCTAGATCGCTCAGTTTTCCTTCTTCCTTAAGTGATTCTCCTCTGCTTGGAGTAAAAGATAGCTTAATAAATGTTGTCTATGTTGTTCTAAAGGAGATTAGTTACTAGCTATAATGAAAGGTAGACACAACTAAAGAACAGAAGAGCAAAAGCTGATTTTTCTGCAAATCTCTTATCTGGTACTTCTGTGTATCTCTCTCGCAACAATAAAGTTGAGGGAATTCTCTGATGGTCCAGTGGTTAGAGCTTCCACTGGAGGGGTCACAGATTGTGTCCCCGGTCAGGGGAACTAAAAAATCTTGCATGCCCTCAGGTACAGTCAATAAATAAATAAAGTGCAGAATGAAGTATTATAAATGCTGAGGTTCCATCTGAATAATTAGAGAGCTTCACTATATTTAGAAGATATCATCTGGTCTCATCACTTCATGGGAAATAGATGGGTAAACAGTGGAAACAGTGTCAGACTTTATTTTTGGGGGCTCCGAAATCAGTGCAAATGGTGATTGCAGCCATGCAATTAAAAACGCTTACTCCTTGGAAGGAAAGTTATGACCAACCTAGACAGCATACTGAAAAACAGAGACATTACTTTGTCAGCAAGGGTCCGTCTAGTCAAGGCTATGGTTTTTCTAGTAGTCATGTATGGATGTGAGAGTTAGACTATGAAGAAAGCTGAGCACCGAAGAATTGATGCTTTTGAACTGTGGTGTTGGAGAAGACTCTTGAGAGTCCCTTGGACTGCAAGGAGATCCAACCAGTCCATTCTAAAGGAGATCAGTCCTGAGTGTTCTTTGGAAGGACTGATGCTAAAGCTGAAATGCCAATACTTTGGCCACCTCATGCAAAGAGTTGGCTCATTGGAAAAGACTCTGATGCTGGGAGGGATTGGAGGCAGGAGGAGAAGGGGATGACAGAGGATTAGATGGCTGGATGGCATCACCTACTCTATGGACGTGAGTTTGAGCCAACTCTTGGAGTTGGTGGTGGACAGGGAGGCCTGGAGTGCTGTGACTCATGGGGTCACAAAGAGTCAGACACGACTGAGCAACTGAACTGAACTGAACTACTATTAAAATTAATTGGATTATAACCTCCCTGACAATCCATCTATTTCTATAGTCAGTTTATAGTAACTGTAGCTATGCATTCTCTGTCTCATATTAGAAATATAAAATATGAGAACTAAAAGGCATTTTATTTTTAATAGATAAGAAATGCAAGGCTTGTAATGCTATTTTTTCCAAGGTCATATAGGGAGCTAATGGCCGCTAGAAATGTTTTGCTGTATTTTTTTAAAATTTTTTCCTAAGTATCTTGTCCTCTCATGCTTCAGTTTGGTACCTAAGCATTTTTGGTACAAGACTTAGTTTCTGTGACTATATCCCTAAGGGTGGAGATGTTTAAAGATTCCCAAAGACTTCTCTTGAGTCCCTAGCACAGAGGAAGTAGTAATTTCTAGCATCTGGTAGTAATTTCTGTTAGTGAAAAAAAATAAAACAATCACACTATAATGACAGGCTTACTTGTCTTACAAAAAGTGAAGGCAGCAAATTATTTCATGTCATCTTTCCAAGTTGTGAAATTCAAGAAGTTACATTTACATGATTTTAAATATTGAGTGTCCATCATAACTAAACTTCAAATTATTTTATGTTGTGTTATCAGGCTTACCAATTTCCTTAAAATATATTATACTGGGTTGAACAGTGCCTTCNTTACAAAAAGTGAAGGCAGCAAATTATTTCATGTCATCTTTCCAAGTTGTGAAATTCAAGAAGTTACATTTACATGATTTTAAATATTGAGTGTCCATCATAACTAAACTTCAAATTATTTTATGTTGTGTTATCAGGCTTACCAATTTCCTTAAAATATACTATACTGGGTTGAACAGTGCCTTCCTTAAATGTGAGAAGTAAGATCATGGCATCCAGTCCTATTACTTCATGGCAGTAGAAGGGAAAAAGTGAAAACAGTGACAGACTTTATTTTCTTGGGCTCCAAAATCACTGAGGACAGTGACTGCAGCCATGAAATTAAGACGCTTGCTCCTTGGGAGGAAAACTATGACAAACCTAAACTGTGTATTAAAAAGTGAAGGCCTCACTTTGCTAACAAAGGTCTGTATAGTCAAAGCTATAGTGTTTCCAGCAGTCACATATGGATGTGTAAGTTGACCATAAAGAAAGGTGAGTGCCAAAGAACAGATAATTTTGAATTGTGGTGCTGGAAAAGACTCTTGAGAGTCCCTTGGACTGCAAGAAGATCAAACCAGTCAGTCACTTTGGCCACCTGATGCAAAGAGCTGACTCATCGGAAAGGCCCCTGGTACTGGGAAAGATTGAGGGCTTGAGGAGAAGCAGGCCACAGAGGATGAGATGGTTGGATGCCATCACCAACTCAATGGACATAAATTTGAGCAAACTCTGGGAGAGAGTGGACAGGGAAGCCTGGCATGCTGCAGTCCATGGGGTCGCAAAGAGTTGGACACAACTTAGCGACTGAACAACAGGAAAGAGTTGGACATGACTTAAGGACTGAAGGCACACAGAGACTCACAAACACACATACAACTTCCATTAAGAAGGGGGAAGTTTGGACACACAAAGCAAAAACCACGTGATGACAGGCAGAGACTGGAGCAATGCCTCTACAAGTCAAGAAATACCGGAATTACTGGGCACTTTCAGAAGCTGGAAAAGTCACAAAACATTTTCTCCTTCAGAGTTTTCTGATGGTACCAACCTTGATTTTGTCTCCCAGCTGTGGCAGAATAAATTTCTGTTTATTTAAATAAATTCTCTACATATGAACCTTCAATCTGCAAACTTCAAAGATGCAAACATACATTAGCATGTCCAATCACATAAGTTAGCTCACGTGTCTGGCATACGTTGTCATGTGGTTGTTCTTTTGTGAACTTTACAGAACAGTACTGTATATAATACAGTAGTATAGTATCTTTATTTCAAGCCTAGGATGTTCAGAAGCAAGTGTAAAAGTCGTGGTGATATAGCTGGTACAATTGTAATTATTAAGGTACTACACTCTAAGATTAAAAATGTTTTCTCTGATTTTGTGTTTGTTTTTTATGTATTATTTGTGTGAAAAGAATTATAAATCTGTTACANCACTGCTGAGTTTTCCAAATTTGCTGGCATATTGACTGCAGCACTTTCACAGCATCATCTTTCAGGATTAAGCCCATATTTTCACAGCTCAGGCAAAAAGAATTACTTTGGAGTTGAGAAAATGACTTGATAACAGCAAGGTCAATTTCAGGTGTTAAAAATGAAGACTAGCCAGGATTTCTTGATCTAACTCTAATATTAAGGAAACTTAGCCATCCTGTGACTCAAGTTGGAAGATAGGTAGATTCCCACCACGGGTGCACCCCTGGGATGAATACCCCGCTGCACTAATCTGGGAATGACTTGTCTCTGCGGGTCCCCAGGATGCAGTCCTTGGAATCAGCCTCTGTTAAATGGTCAAGCACTCTAGATCATATGGATTCCTTATAAACTAGAAACTGGGTAAAACTTATTAAAATGTATCATGACTTACTAAAAACACCCAGTTTCTAAGTTACTTTTGTAAAAAGTACTGAGTTTAATTTCATATCTCTGCTTAGAATTAAGCACCAAGCTTAATTTTAAAAAAAGCACCAGGTTTAACATCTTATCTCTGCTTATAATTAAGCAAGGAGTTAAAGAATATACTACTTTAAGAAAACAGATTGATTGATGAGAATTGCTCGCTGAAATAACTTTAATTCTATCTACATGCAGGAACTTTGACTTTATTTTTTTGAGGATGTAAAAGGAATACTTAAATATACTACATCTTGATGAAGAGTTGACAGGAAGTCTCATGACAGGGAGAAAGGTTGCTCAGAAAGAGGAAAAATCAAAACCAAACTGCTGAGATGTTAAGGGCAAAACTGAAGATTCAACACTGGATTATGGAATATAAGAATAGTCAGTGTAAGTCTTGGATAAATATTGAATCAGAACCGATGTTTAAAAAAGGATATGTAAATGGTTTAGGGTCTAGATTTTCCTTTTGTCTAATTTTTATAGCAATTTTTAAGGTACTATTGGAAGCTACACAGAAAAACATTCAAAAAACGTGTAACTACAAGAAATTTGATTCCCAGGAGAATGAAGGGGCTCTTAAGGTCAATCATAGCTCCAGAATTCTAAGAATGTATGGAATCTTTTATTTACTTCTCTGTGAGTTGCCTCCTGAACTTATGTAAGAATTATTTATCTTGGTTTTTTAGAAGTGGAAACTGAAAGAAGGCTAAATGACTTTACCAAAATGTAGAGCAGTTAGATAATAGAATTTTTTCTAAGAGGAGTTCTAGACTCCCTGGTAAATGGCTGAAGTTGCTTTAAAATTAGAGGTGGCATTTTAGAAAATTTTCTGAGTGGTCATACCTTGTTAGATGGATATAATAGTAAAATAAAAGTGTTTCTTAATGCAATTATTAGATCATTTTTATTTTTGTAAATGAACAAAGACATCCTTAATGTTCTGAAGAACAGTGTCCAGTGGTATGCACAGTAATTATAAGATTTAATAAAATAATTAATTAATAGCCTATTTGACCTCAGGAATTATTATTCAAGACCTATTTCTTGAGTTCCTATTATTCTCACAATACCCTGTGTGACCCAGTAAGGACTATAAAGAGATTATAGTACATTGTGTAACATCATGAATTTTAGAGTTTAACTGCTTGGTTAAGAATTGTTGCCTTACCTTCTACTATATGTGCAAATTTGGAGAAATTATTTCACTTCTTTTCTCATTTATGAAAAATGTATTATGATAGTAATTACTTCTTTAGGGAATTATGAGTGTTAAGTGAATTTACACATTGTCAAATAGTTAGGACAGTATCTCACACATACTTATGGCCCAACAAAGGTCAATTCCTACACATCAGATCAATCCTAACAAATAAACATGGTGTTAAGGATTCCAGTCACTGTGCTACAATCTTGTGCTGTCATGTGATATCAAGAGAATTATTTATGGTGTAGAGAAAAAAAAATTCTCATCTACCTTTCTGAGTTCTCAGCTGAGACCTCTGTAATGAAAGGCAGATTAACAGGAGACAACAAACAGAAAGTATTAACATGTGTACCATACCTGGGCAAGGGTGATGCCCAAAGGAAAAATGACTCCTCTGGTGACTTAAAATTCAGGTTTAAATACCGTCTTCTAGGGAAAGGGGAGGGAAGCTGTGGGCCTTTTAAGAGAGAGGAAATTATTTTTAGGCTGATGAATGGCCCTTAGAAGAGTGGGTGGGTGTGATAATTTATGACAATGTGTGTCTCGGTGTGGTGTCAGTTCTAGTCTCCTCTCCTGTGACAGGAGTCAGCTTTCCCTGGCTGATGAAACTCCTGAGAAGGGCCTCTGTGACAACTGGTTCCTTTTAGAGGATCTGTCTTCAGGCAGATAAAGGAGTTCAGAGAACGATTCCTGCATGTGTTGTTTTCCAAGTACCTATGGGGACAAGTTTGCCGACAAAGGTCCGTCTAGTCAAGGCTATGGTTTTTCCAGTGGTCATGTATAGATGTGAGAGTTGGAATGTGAAGAAAGCTGAACACTGAAGAATTGATGTTTTTGAACTGTGGTGTTGGAGAAGACTCTTGAGAGTCCCTTGGACTGCAAGGAGATCCAACCAGTCCATCCTAAAGGAGATCAGTCCTGGGTGTTCATTGGAAGGACTGATGCTAAAGCTGAAACTCCAATACTTTGGCCACCTCATTGAAGAGTTGACTCATTGGAAAAGACCCTGTTGCTGGGAGGGATTGGGGGCAGGAGGAGAAGGGGACGACAGAGGATGAGATGGCTGGATGGCATTACCGACTCAATGGACATGAGTTTGAGTGAACTCTGGCAGTTGGTGATGGACTGGGAGGGCTGGCGTGCTGTGATTCATGGGGTCACAAAGAGTCAGACATGACTGACTGATTGAACTGAACTGAACTGACAGGGACAAGTAGTCCACATGCAAAAGAGGCATATTTGGGACTGGCATGTCCTGAACTCCTGCAGTCATATTTTAGTGTGAAATATTCTGTTACCTTTCAGTGTTTTTGAGTTTTAGTAAAATGGTCTTGGAATTATGCTTTGAGAATCCATCTATGCTATAGAAACAAAGAAAATGAAAAGTGATTTGGGGAGGAAATATGATCAGAAGCCAGGTGATAGCTGTATCAGCCAGTTTCAAAAACAGACTGAGGAACCCATATATGCCTACGGAGCTTGCTGGCTTTCTTTACTTGTTTTCCTTTTATCTCTCCTGACGGATATGCTGAGAGTTCTCTTGTCTTACATAAAACCTCTGGGCACAGTGCTATTATAAAAAACCACTGACTAAAGAGAGTGTTCTTAGAAAGAAATCATGGATGATTGATCAATTAACCATGAGTTATAGCTCCTTAAACAAGTTTCTTATAAGGATATAAAAGAGCATTTGTAATTCCAAACTACTAAGTGGAGGGAGGAGTCAAGCCACCCACCTTTCAGCCAACAATGTGCTCCCAGTTTCTTTTTCCTGTGAGCATACTTCAGTCAATGTCAGACGATCTAAACAGTAAGGTCTGTGGTCCTTATAACTACAACTGGGCAGCATCTTGGATGTTTGGCGTTCATCACTAATGGTTGTTAACTCAAAGATTCAGGGTGCTCATAACTCAGGTTCTCAAGCTGGCAGAATAACAACTGTCTTGAAGGAGGGCACCTTGCCCTGTAGCTAGGGCTTGCATCAGCAACTAAGTGCTCTGTGTTGGAGGTGAAGCACACCATTTCTGCTCGCAGTTCATTGGATATCAGCATTTGACAAATAGCACCCGTGACTACACAGAAGATATTCTTCCTTGAAATAAAAAATTCAAGAAAGTAAGTCCCTTTCTTAAAACATACCTTATGGAAAATTACATATTTTAAAATTTTAAAAATTTTACAAATTTTAAAATTCAAACTGATCTATACCAATTTTACCAGGCACAAATTTTAACTTATCTTAGGATATGATGACAGTAATTCATTGGGAGCATTAAGCCAGAACATTTTAACCTTACTTGTTACTAGATTATATAGAAAAGATGCTTCACAGCAAATTCATCTTTACATATGAATATTTATAATCAGGCAAGTGAAATAAAGATATATGAAACATGGAATACAGAAAGTGAAATAAAGGTATATGAAACATGGAATACAGTAATACTATACTGAATTTTAGATATATCATTAAGAATAACTTGAGTTAGTTCATGGAATGATGTGAAAAGAGGGATTGAAGCTGATGAGTTATGTTAAATAAGATCAGAGAAATGAACACAATAAGAATCTCCAGGATCTGTCACATAGGGCAAGAGTGCCAAGAGGGAGAGTGTAGAGTGACTTGGCATCATGTCCAGAATGATATTTCTCTACAATTTGCTGCATTTAAATGTTTCAGTGCTCTTATGTACAGTTTATGTGATTTGGTGGTGCTAAAATGAACAAGTTGGAAAATTTCACATCTGAATTAACACAGGAGAAGGCAATGGCAACCTACTTCAGTACTCTTGCCTGGAAAATCCCATGGACGGAGGAGCCTGGTAGGCTGCAGTCCATGGGGTCGCTAAGAGTTGGACACGACTGAGCAACTTCACTTTTACTTTTCACTTTCATGCATTGGAGAAGGAAATGGCAACCCACTGCAGTGTTCTTGCCTAGAGAATCCCAGGGACAGAGGAGCCTGGTGGACTGCTGTCTGTGGGATTACACAGAGTCAGAGTCAGACTATACATTAAACTGACATCATTTCCTACTTAAGAATGATACAAACTAATTTGTATTATACAAATACATGTTTTACACAGATACATTATAGCAGAACAAAAAGTTCTGATTTAAGCCAAGCCATCTGGAGTTAATCAGAGATAAATAGAAATGACATGCCTGTCACAGTCACCTTTGGGTCACTGCCTTAATCAGTTAATCCTTCTTCAGATTTAAGCTTTCAATTAAAGCATTTAATGAACCTATGCTTTAAGTTAAATTGACCACTGTAGTTCTAGTATAACACTGCCTATAGGTGAATATTTAAAAGTAAACTGCAGACAAAATTGGAACATTATTTCAAAGATAGTACTAAAATTACATTGCATATCATTTGAAATATTTCTAAGTTTTCCATGGTATTCATATGGGAGCATGTGAGTTTTAGTAAATATTTATAATCTTTAAAACTTGATGAGAGATACATTTGTGTACTTTATTATCCCATCAAATTAAAAATATATTTAGACTTGGAATTTTAAAAGAGACAATTTTATATATTCTCGATATGAAAGAAAATAGCATTAAGTGATCTTGGAGATAGGAAATGTCTCTAAAGAGAAAAAAAAAATAGATTACATTTATGGTTGAATCCACAGTTATGGGCTATGTTAACTATGTTATATTTTTTTGCGTGTGTTAAATAACTATATAAGTATTTGGCATTTTTATATCCACATAATGTCTAAGAGAGTTTGGTCTTATTAGAATGGCAGTTCTAAAGCCACAATTTAAAGTGAAGAATTCAGTAATTTGATTAATAATTTTAAGTAAAATCTTGCCAAGTGTTGCCCATTATTAGAGCTAAAACATCTTCAGTTACACCATCTTTAAAAATGAGATTTATCAAATTTAAAACAATTATTAAACAACTTGCTCTCCCAGATCACTGGTTCCTTCATTACTGAATTAAATACATCTTTGACAGATTCTCAGGTTATATTTGGCAGAGTAGCATGTTTTTATCTTTTTAAAAATCATCTCTGATAGCTGATGGAGATTGCACTAAGATACCCAAGAGGGTTCAGCCACCAAAGCCATTTAAACTATGGTGGTTAAGACGTGGAACTCTTGGATTCAGGAACTTTTTCTGTGTGTCTCTGGAAGGAATCCCAAGCAGCAATAAACTTTACCTTCACTGACTCTTTTTCATCATTTTTTTTTTCTGTCTCTGTTTGTGCTGCTGTTTCTGGTATTGGCCAAGTCTGGCTTCCTCATAGCCAATACCTCATTTTTCTTTGGTGGTGGCTATGATTGAAAAGTTGGCTTTATCATCTGATTAGTTGATGACCACTGTGATGTAGAGATGGGGATTTATTCTCTATTGGATGAGAAATATCAAAAGATTTGGTGTTTAGTCATTTTTGTCTATCTGTACAGTCTTACATCTCATTATAAAAAGCATGTCATTCCTTTAAAACTGACCCTGATGTGATTTTTGTGCTTGTATTTACTTTAACCACGGATCACATGGTAAAGAATCTATCTGCAGGAGATCCAGGTTCAATCCCTGGATCAGGAAGATCCCCTAGAGAAGGAACTGGCAACCTACTTCAGTATTCTTACCTGGAGAATCCCATGGACAGAGGAGCCTGGTGGTCTCTAGGCCATGTGGTTACAAAGAGTCAGACATGACTGGGCAACCAACACTTGCACTTTTTAACCTTAAAAGTGGCTGGAGTTGTAAAATCAAGTATAAAACTCTCTATCGTATGTATGTCTGTAATTGAGGAAAAAAACTTATTTCATATCATGTGATTGGAAATATTTCCTATGTGTAGAATGGTTTAGTAAATTAGACTATAAAGTCTCTTAAATTAAAAGTATAGTTTTTATTGTTCTACAGAGATAATATCATATATAAATGTATACACATAGGCTTCTCATGTGGGAAATGGTAAAGAACCTGCCTCCCAACGCAGGAAACATAATAAACACAGGTTGGATCCCTGGATTGGGATGATCTCCTTGAGAAGGAAATGGCAAACCACTTGAGTCTTCTTGCACAGAGAATCCCCATGGACAGAGGAGCCTGATGGACTACAATCCATAGGATCCCAAAGAGTCAGACACAGCTGAAGTGACTTAGCATGCACGGGTGCACACACACACACACACACACACACACACACACAAACACACGAGAACAAGCATCCCTAGAAAAAATATTAAAAACTTAATATGTGTAATATTTAAAACATGCTAGATATTCAAGGAGACAAAAACTATTCTCACAAAAAACTATCATCTCAAAAGTAGTTTTATGCAACAATCCAGATTTTCATCAACAAAATGAATCCCCAAGGTAATCCAGATTTTATCCATGTTGTACAAAATAGGAACACATTTATAGGTTTTAAAATGAAACTTGCTTTTATTTTCTTATGGTAAGACTAGCTAATATGTCTTTTAAATTTCCTTATACCTATTTACTGACTAAATAAGCTTATATTGTTTCCATATGAAATGTATTTCTTGTTTACAATCAAGAAAAATGTAAATACGCTATTAATAAAGCTTGAACTATGTTAATAAATCTGAAAAAAAACTATCAAGAGTAATTGTGTTATGTAATAAGTCACCTGAAATATAATTTCTGTGATTTTTAGATAAAAGCGGAAATGTGGCTTCCCTGTCTTTCACTGTCTCCCAGAGCTTGCTCAAATTCATGCCCAATGAGCTGATGATGCCATTCAATTTTCTCGTCCTTCTTTGTCCACTTCTACTCCTGATTTCAATCTTTCCCAGCTTCAGTTCAGTTCAGTTGCTCAGTTGTGTCCAACTCTACGACCCATGAACCACAGCATGCCAGGCCTCCCTGTTCATCACCAGCTCCCGGAGTTCACTCAAACTCATGTCCATCGTGTCGGTGATGCCATCCAACCATCTCATCCTCTGTCATCCCCTTCTCCTCCCGCCTTCAATCTTTCACAGCAGCAGGGTCTTTTCCACTGAGTCAGTTCTCATCAGGTGGTCAAAGTTTTGGAGTTTCAACTTCAACATCAGTCCTTCCAATAAATTTTCAAGACTGATTTCCTTTAGGATTACCTGGTTTGATCTTGTTGCAGTCCAAGGGGACGCTCAAGAGTCTTCAACAATACCACACTTCAAAAGCACCAATTCTTTGGCACTCAGTCTTCTTTGTAGTCCAACTCTCATATCCATACATGACTACTGGAAAGGCCATAGCTTTGACTTGATAAACAATTCTTGGCAAAGTAATGTCTCTGCTTTCTAGCATGTTGTCTAGGTTTGTCATGGCTTTTCTTCGAAGGGGCAAGTGTCTTTTAATTTCATAACTGCAGTCACCATCAGCAGTGATTTTGGAGCCCCTCCAAAATAAAGTTTGTCACTGTTTCCATTGTTTCTCCATCTATTTGCCTTGAAGTGATGGAACTGGATCTCATGATCTTAGTTTTTTGAATGTTGAGTTTTAAGCCAGCTTTTAACTCTCTTCTTTAACTTTCATCAAGAGGCTCTTTAGTTCCTTTTTGCTTTCTTCCCTAAGTTCAGTTCAGTTCAGTTCAGTCGCTTAGTTATGTCCAACTTTTTGCAACCCCATGAATCGCAGCAAGCCAGGCCTCCCTGTCCATCACCAACTCCTGGAGTTCACTTAGACTCATGTCCATCAAGTCAGTGATGCCATCCAGCCATCTCATCCTCTGTTGTCCCCTTCTCCTCCTGCCCCCAATCCCTGCCAGCATCAGAGTCTTTTCCAACGAGTCAACTCTTCCCATGAGGTGGCCAAAGTNTCAGGCACTCTATCTATCAGATCTAGTCCCTTAAATCTGTTTCTCACTTCCACTGTATGATCATAAGGGGTTTGATTTAGGTCATACCTGAACGGTGTAGTGGTTTTCCCTACTTTTTCAATTTAAGTCTTCCTCCTTACCCCCTACCATATACTCTTCTCTTTCAAATGATTAATTCTACTCTGTCATGATGGCTTCATCTCCTTCCAAACATTGTCCTGAAAAATCACAAAACATCCAGCTTGTGGTTTAACAGCCTTTACTTAAACTCATTGGTGTGATAGCTTTCCCAGGAATCCTGCCAAATACCACATGTAAAGCAATCTGTAAAGGGAGAAGTTCAGGAGAATTTGCAAGGGGAAGTGATAAAGTTCCCACTAAACCTACCCCCTCACAGATTTGCCTCTTTTTTTCCTTTATTACATTGTATTATTATATCATGGTAGGATCAGCTGTTGATCCTTGACAACAGAGAAAACTACTTTTCAAAAATAAACTCCTGGCATTCTGAGATATGTGAACACAATTGTTCCATGTAAAATTATGTGAAAGAACATCTCTAACTTCAAAGGAAATGGAAATAAGGAGGCTCCTGATAAGCTCCAACCTATGGAAATCTTACCAAACTCAGGCATTGAAAATGAACCCTTCTTTGTGTCAAGATTTTCTAAATTCAGAATATTCCAGGGGCTTCTCTGATAGCACAGTTGGTAAAGAATCCGCCTGCAATGCAGAGGACACCGGTTCAATTCCTGGGTTGGGAAGATCTGCTGGAGAAGGGATAGGCTATGCACTGCAGTATTTTGGGGCTTCCCTATGGCTCAGCTGGTAAAGAATCTGCCTGCAATGTGGAAGACCTGGGTTCAATCCCGGGGTTGGGAAGATCCCCTGGAGAAGGGAAAGGCTACCCACTCCAGTATTCTGGCCTGGAGAATTCCATCAACTATATAGCCTATGGGGGTAAAGAGCTGGACACGAGTGAGCAACTTTTTCACTTCAGATAGTCCAAACATGGGCTTTTCTCTGCTTCATTGCCTTGATTTGTAACTGACTCTCTGCCCCAGCTGTCCTGTGTTCCAACAGTGCTCTTCTCTCTGAGACGTAGCTCTTTGCATCCAGCCTTCCTTTCCCTTATTCCATGTTTTTTTTCCCCTCTTCCACTCACTATGTGATTATACATTTTTCCCTCTTCCTTCTCATCAGTAGGGCTTCTCTGATGGCTCAGTGTTAAAGAATCTTCCTGCCAGAAGATGCAAGTTCAATCTCTGGGTTGGGAAAATCCCTTGGAGAAGGAAATGGCCACCCACTCCATTATTCTGGAGAATCCCATGGACAGAGGAGCCTGGAAGGCTACAATCCACAGGGTTGCAAACAGTCAGATATGCCTGAGTGACTGAACAACAGTCTCATCTGTAACCAAACCACTGCGGTACTAACATCTGAGTTCTGTATTTGCTTACTTCTTTCTTTCTGTGTGGTAATAATAGTATTATCTTATTGGTGCTTCCCTTGTAGCTCACCTAGTAAAAAATTGGCCTGCAATGCAGGAGACCTGGGTTCCATCCCTGGGTTGGGAAGATCCATTGGAGAAGAGAACAGCTACCACTAAAGTATTCTGGCCTGGAGAATTCCTATGGATTATATATCTATGGGGTTGCAAAGAGTTGGACATGACTGAGTTGCTTTGAAAAACAATAGTATATTAAAATTTTAATCTAAAATTTAGATATGTGGTATTTCTCTTTTTCACTCATCACCCCCAAATTTTTGTTGTTCATTTACATATTTTATTTGCTTGGCTTGAACCTTCTTTCTCCTCAACTTCTCTGAAAACAGGTTGTAATTTGGCCCAGACTTGTAGCACTGAGTGGAAGACCCTGAAGACAGACACTAAAATAGTCAATCATAACAACCCCAGCCTGCACATCCTGTTTAGTATTTGTTTCATTCTAATTGTAAGTCCTTTGAAGTCAGAGACAACACATTCCATTATATTTCTATCTCGCAGACTGCCTAACTTGGAGATTGGCACACACTAGGCAAACACAAGGCATACAATCAATGAATAATTGATTGATTCTGATGCTCTAATACACATCCATATTTGCTTCCGGGAAGTAGTTTAGTTGTTCAAGGATCAAGTTCTAGAATGAATAATTAATCATTTATCAAATGCCTCCAAAAGGCAAGGTCAAATGTGATAGAAAGGATGAAAGCCATTAGGAGATTGTTGATATGCACACTAATCCATTTCAGAAGTGTCAGTTTGCATTTGTTGGTGGTTAGTCTGTGGCGCACTGCAGATTGCAGCTTTATCAGAAGATGCACTTTTCAACACCTCATTACTAGACTAGATAGGAATAAACCTCCCACACATACTGGACTATGTGCAATCTTCCTTCTTTGACTTCCTGGAACACCTTTTCTTGTTTCTTATCTATTTAAGGTGATTACATATTCCGTATTTGTAATGGAGTCTGCTAGTGGTCTCCTAGTACATTGTCCTTTTTTCCCCCATGATAATAGGAATTTAGGCTGAGTACAAGTCTGGCCAGGACATTGTAACATTATCCATCCACCTTAGCAGCCATGTATTTCCATATGGCTAAATTATGCAAAAGACATATACATGCAAATAAAATTTACATGCAAATGAAATATACATCTTCTGAATTATGCTCTTAAATGTTTCTTCTCCTTTTTTCTTTTTACCTCTTTGCTGGCTGAAATGCAGAACTGGCATTTTTACCCTATTGCACAATGGCTTGGAGGTAAACAGCCCAAGAAAGATGGAGCAGTAAATTAGATGATGACTAGTCTCTGAATGAATTTTTATAATAGACCTATCACAGCAGTCTTGTATCTGCATCTATGAAGCTTTAGATTTAAAAAAAAGCAAATAAATTAAGCAGCAATAAATCCTATTTTATGTAAGCCTCTATTAATATGATAGTCTCTTTTAAGGAGAGTCATACTCTAACCAATTACCAGAGAAATTGATTTCAAGTTGAGTCTTGAATCAAATGGTTTATTCATGATAAAGGAAATGTGTTCTAAAGATTGACCCATACTTAACCATATTCATAATTCAATATTCTGATATTTCTGATAAGTCTATCATAGAAATATAAATTTTGTTTAATCACTTTTCTGATTCAAAATTAGTCAAAATTAGCTCAGTATAAACTATCTTTAAACCCTTTATAAATTGTATCATGAACGATAAAAACTCATGATTCTTTTCAGCATAATAAAATAGAAATTTACTCATCTACCATTTGCTACTGTCAATTTTACATAAATTTCTTTAACCCATGATGGTCATTTTTTGTTTGCATTTTGGTTAAAGTTCTGATAATAGACGGTGCTTTGTGGTTAGCTTATGAATACAGCATGCGTATCAGACGTAGGGTCCGTATAGGTATAGAAATTGCACAGCCTAATTGGCTAAACTGCATTTACTAGATTCATGTTACTTCAGGGATCAAATCTACCCTCTCCTGTGTGCTGCCTTCTGGAATTATCAGGCAAGGGAACTGAACTCTACAAGAAGATAGTTTCACAGCAGGGTCACCTGATGAAAATGAATTCAGCTTATTTCTTCCTCTGTTCCAGTTGGTTAGTTTGCTCAGTTCACTGCTTCCTAAATCTACTCAGAGAAAGAAAAGAAAAAGTATTTTTGGAATGTAATTAAGGCTGTATCATGGTGGCTTTAAATATTTAAAAAATTACTTATTTCAGATCACTTAAAACTTTTATTATTAATTTAGCCACCCTGATTTTAAAACAACTCTACCAGTCATTTCACTTACAGGCTAGATCGTAAATCTGTTTCTAATGTCTTTATGACCCCAGAAAGCAGAGATGAATTGAGCTGGCTTAATTGGCTGAAACACCGTTGAAATGTAATGTGTGTGATTTAATCAGCCTATGGCTTTAATGGAGTTAAGCACTCTGTCCACTAGGAAACAGTATGATCTTTCACTGAGTTTCTAAGTGCCTGCTAATTACTATATGAAAGGTATTTTCTTTCATAGTTTACCTATGGCTTTAGATTAAAAGGAAAAAAATGTTTAGAGTATACATTTTTTTTTTAATGGAGGAGTGGCAGTAACATTGGTGAAAAAGTTGAATGGTAATTTATCCTTTGTTGTAGAGTATTATAATTTTCCCTAAGCCACGTGTTGACACAGACCAAATTGAGCCCACTTTGTCCCAATTTCCTTTTGTTATTTTTGTCTTTTGCTGTTCTTTAAGTAGTAAATTGAGGCTATCCATTGGTCAGTGTAAAAGGGGGAAGACAAAAAGTATCACTGATTACTGGTTAGTACTAAAATAGGGCAGGATATTCTCACTGCCCAGAGCTGATACCGCACTGCTGTTGCTGTTCAGTTGCTAAGTTGCATCTCACTCTTTGGAATATAGTTACAATTTTTTCCCTTCATAAATGAAGGATAAGGCAATCCACTAATGACTATTTTGGTCTAAGATGTTCAAGTCACAGAATAAATTTGTCCTGATGTGCAACACTGGCCAGAAAAATGTTTTGGTTTATATTATTGTCCAACTCTAATTACTAAGGGAGATAATTCATTTGGATCAATTTCCCCAAATGGATTTTTGGGAGAAAAGAAACTTTGAGAATTTAAGTTACTATTCTTGGGATTCCAGCTTTGGTGGAGATGAACCACTTTGAGCTTGAGTATCGCCTGGGACATAGAGTGTGGGAATGGTGAGAGTTCACATCAAAGCAGCAGTAATGCAAATTGGTGCCCAGGTCATGCTGAGAAATCATCCAGGATCTAGAGGTATTCCAAGGTTAAATAATTTGCTTAAGATGACAGAGCTAAGAAGTACAAGAGAAGGGAGAAAATTATAACTATATTCCATAGAAAAATCCCCACAGAAACTTTAACATCCTAGATTGAAAGTTAATTTCTTATTTTTCAATAGCAGTTTAAATTATGAAATGGCATATGGACATATACATATTTCTGTAAATAAATTATTACAAAAAAACATAGAAACAAAGTTTACCAAAAAGGTTAGTGTGAGAAATCAATTTTCTTTTTTTAATGCTACCTAATTTTTCTTTTCTTAATAATTTATATTATTTTCCTGAAATAGCTGATGTTTGATTTTATTTATCAATGCTATATAATTGATTACTACATCCCCATACATAAAAGTAGATTTTATTCTTACCTATTGAAATTAGGAGCATTACCTTCACAAAGATTCCAAAAGAAATTACAATAAATACTAAAACCTATTTTAAATTATTTCAGTTCAACTCACTTCAACAAATATTAATAAAGACCTTCAATCTATAAGCCCTTCTTTGTTCTGGAAAATTCCATAATTCCTGATAAAATAGGGAAAATTACACTGCTTCCTTCTTTGAAATTTTATGTTAATGAATTTGTAAATTGACCATCTGATAATGTGGCTAAATGTCAGTCCCTTGAGTTTTAATTTGCAAAGTAGCTTTTGGCAAATAATTTAACCTCAGTTTCTTGGTCTCATCATATGACCTTTCAGGTTATTTCTATTTTCAAAAGAAGTGGTGACACTGTAATATAATTGGTGAGAATATACCTTCTCATGGATTTTAAAATTTAACTGCTATTCAGTTATTTTTAATGCAAATATTAAAACCAGTGTAGTAAGATTATATATCCTATTTATAAAGTTAAAAATAAAAACTTGAAAACCTCAAAACTAAATGCAAAGTTTAATTAGTACATTATTTTCCTGGAAAGCAAATGCTTTGTTCTGTTAATTGAATTGTGTCTTTATATAACTGTTATGATTTTTTAAATTGATTCCTATTGATTTTTATATGAAACAACTGACAAAAATAGTGATCTCAACACATACTTGATTCCTTTTCTAATTTAGCTTATTTTTGTTTGATGCAATGTATATTTTAAGTATAATCAACACAAATTGTTAACTATCTTGTGTTCATTGGATTATGTACTGCATGCAGGCTGTCACTTCAGTCAGGTCAGACACTGACCCTATGGACTGTCACCCACCAGGCTCTTCTGTTCATGGGATTCTCCAGGCAAGAATACTGGAATGGGTGCCATTTCCTTTTCCAGGGAATCTGCCCAACCCAGGGATTGAACCCAGGTCTCCTGTGTCTTCTGCACTGCAGGTGGATTGCTTACTGCTGAGCCACTGGAGAAGCAGATTATTATTATTATTATTATTAACAAAATGAAGTCACTATTAAAAAAAAAAAAAAAACCTATCTTTTCTTTCCCACTTTGAATTACATGTAAATAGAATTAAAAGTAAAGTGCTTAGAACATTTAAATTAAGTTTATAGANACTGGATTATGTACTGCATGCAGGCTGTCACTTCAGTCAGGTCAGACACTGACCCTATGGACTGTCACCCGCCAGGCTCTTCTGTTCATGGGATTCTCCAGGCAAGAATACTGGAGTGGGTGCCATTTCCTTTTCCAGGGGATCTTCCCAACCCGGGGATTGAACCCGGGTCTCCTGTGTCTTCTGCACTGCAGGTGGATTGCTTACTGCTGAGCCACTGGGGAAGCAGATTATGTACTGTTTATGCATTAAAACTGAGTGAGACAAACTGAAGTTACTATTAAAAAAAAAAAAAAGCAAACTATCTTTTCTTTCCCACTTTGAATTACATGTAAATAGAATTAAAAGTAAAGTGCTTAGAACATTTAAATTAAGTTTATAGACACTTTGATAGAAGTATGTTTATTTTTAAGGAAAATTCAATAAACTTCACTCAAGGAAATAACCAAGATAGCCAAATATCATTTGCCAAATTTTGTGATTCAGAAGATTGCTGGAGAGGGAAATATCCTTCAATATAGCTGGTTTTCAGCATGTTTTAATGCATGCACATTTTACTTTTTGTTTATTATTGACCCTGGCTCATATTTACAATTACAAAAAAATACATTCTTTGTTTTACTATTAAAGTAAATAATTTCCGTCTTTCCTCTCCACTNGTATAGCTGGTTTTCAGCATGTTTTAATGCATGCACATTTTACTTTTTGTTTATTATTGACAGTGGCTCATATTTACAATTACAAAAAAATACATTCTTTATTTTACTATTAAAGTAAATAATTTCCGTCTTTCCTCTCCACTTCACCCCCTATATTTTTTGAAAATAAATAATGAGGTTTTTACTTATTTTTTCAATTCCAAAGACATTAACTACTTCTTTATCATTGAAGTGTAAAGTTCAAAATCTTCATTGTCGTTGGTTAGTTGCTAAGTCGTGTCTGACTCTTTNATATCATTTGCCAAATTTTGTGATTCAGAAGATTGCTGGAGAGGGAAATATCCTTCAATATAGCTGGTTTTCAGCATGTTTTAATGCATGCACATTTTACTTTTTGTTTATTATTGACCCTGGCTCATATTTACAATTACAAAAAAATACATTCTTTATTTTACTATTAAAGTAAATAATTTCCGTCTTTCCTCTCCACTTCACCCCCTATATTTTTTGAAAATAAATAATGAGGTTTTTACTTATTTTTTCAATTCCAAAGACATTAACTACTTCTTTATCATTGAAGTGTAAAGTTCAAAATCTTCATTGTCGTTGGTTAGTTGCTAAGTCGTGTCTGACTCTTTTGCAATCCCATAGGCTGTAGCCCACTAGGCTCCACTATCTGTGGGATTTCCTAGGCAAAAATACTGAAGTGAGTTGCTATTTCCTTCTCCAGAGGGTCTTCCTGACCCAGGGATCAAACTGTGTCTCCTGCAGGCACATTCTTTGCCACTGAGCCACCAGGGAAACCCTCAAATTTATAGATATTGTTAGTTAAGGCTTATAGGTTTATTTCTTCATGTATTCATTTAATAGGAAAGTTCTATTAAAACTTGCATGGTTTCTTAGCTATTTTATTCTGTAGATCTCCAAGAACTAAAAGCTATATCCAAAGCTATTTCTTGATAGCTCTTAGATTTGCTACACATATTACATTCATGACCCCATTCCCTTCATCACAAGCTAATTGTAGTTATGTTCTTTATGAGACTGAGAATTAAGAGTCTTATATTGAGTCTTTCTCCAAGTCACTTCTCAAGTCTGTAGGATTTACTGGGTGACACAGCCATAAATGTCTCAGCTTTAAGGCATCTTAGTTTATTTAGATATTTTAACAATAGGTCTGATGACTAGAGCATTGATTCAATATTTGCCACCAGGCTGAGTTCCAATTGGCCTTGACTCTCCAGTANATTTGCTACACATATTACATTCATGACCCCATTCCCTTCATCACAAGCTAATTGTAGTTATGTTCTTTACGAGACTGAGATTTAAGAGTCTTATATTGAGTCTTTCTCCAAGTCACTTCTCAAGTCTGTAGGATTTACTGGGTGACACAACCATAAATGTCTCAGCTTTAAGGCATCTTAGTTTATTTAGATATTTTAACAATAGATCTGATGACTAGAGCATTGATTCAATATTTGCCACCAGGCTGAGTTCCAATTGGCCTTGACTCTCCAGTAACTTTTCATTTTATCATTTATTACTTGAGATTGAGGAATACTTTCCCTTTCTAACCTTGCAAGTAGCCAGTTTTCTGCACTTTATTCTCTTTTATTCCTGCTATTTTTCCTTCTCAGACTGCCTCTTTTTTTTTATACCCCATGCTCCAAATGCAGTCTTCTTTTTAATAAGAAGACTCTTACAATCTTTAATAAGACTGTTTTTACAATCTCTTTCCTGAGAGCTATTGATTATTTAGGTAAATGGTCTTTTTCCCAAGTTAAGAGAGGCAAAGTTTACCACTTTCTTTGCTATTGTACAATAGGGATCACCAGCATCTCATCCTGCAATATCTATTCCTTTCCTACTTTCCAATCAACCATTAAGACAATTAGAGAAGGAAATGCCAACCCAGTCCAGTATTCTTGCCTGGGAAATCCCATTGACGGAAGAGACTTGTTGTCTACAATCCATGAGGTCGCAAATGGTTGGATATGACGACTAAAACAGCAATTAAGATAATGCCATGTTTATAATGTTTTGTTCTAGAAGCACCATTAGCTGTATATGTCAAGAGGGTCTAGCTGTAAGGGCAAACAATAATGACTTATTTCTCACTTGTGCTTTGTACATTCTGGTGGTGAAAGTGAAGTCTGATACTGTAAAGAAGACTATTGCATAAGAACCTGGAATGTCAGGTCCATGAATCAAGTAAATTGACANGGAAGAGACTTGTTGTCTACAATCCATGAGGTCGCAAATGGTTGGATATGACGACTAAAACAGCAATTAAGATAATGCCATGTTTATAATGTTTTGTTCTAGAAGCACCATTAGCTGTATATGTCAAGAGGGTCTAGCTGTAAGGGCAAACAATAATGACTTATTTCTCACTTGTGCTTTGTACATTCTGGTGGTGAAAGTGAAGTCTGATACTGTAAAGAAGACTATTGCATAAGAACCTGGAATGTCAGGTCCATGAATCAAGTAAATTGACATGGTAAAGCAAGAGATGGCAAGAGTGAACATCAACATTTTAGGGATCNTATGTACTGCTGTATGTATATGTTTATGTATAATTATGTAAAGCCCAGCAAATATTTACAGACAGTTAAATCATGATCCAAGAGCCACGTGAAAGGCTGGAACTAGTCATATATCGCTAAGATCTCTCTTTACTGAATATATGGAAAAGAAAAATATTAAACATCTACTAGGATGAATTTACTAATATTTCATTGCATGGGTTATCAATTTAATATAAAAATATTAGAGAAATATAGGCAAGTGCTTTTTCTTTTAAGTAGAGATTTTGTGTATTCTATAAAATCATGAACTGCTTTTAGATATTCATACTCAGTAGAGTTGTAGTAAAAATTAATCTCACATGTAAGTCTACAGTTCCACTTCTGCTGATTTTCAAAATCATTTGGAGTAACCACTAGTAAAATATAGAGAAATCTATATGCCGGCTAAGACTCCTGTCTTAGGCTGCAGGGTATGTACCAAGTTCAATCAGCAATGACTGTCAGATTAGATTTGGGTAACATTTAGTGTGTATGATCACTGGTATTTCCTTTATCCTTTCTGCAATGAGGATTAATTGGGTTCACGACCTCAGTTGAGGAAAAATGCCGATAGTTGTGCCCAAAGGACATTTAAGTTCCAAACGTTATCTTCTTGTGGTGAGAGTGCTGTACTATACATATTAAAAGAACTGGATAAACTGAAGAATGGACTAAAATGTATAATTAAAACACTGAATGCGGCATGCCGTTATGTTGGTTTAGTTATTTTGGAAAACGGCATTTTTATTCAGTAATAGTGTCAGTACATTGAAACACATATGAGGCAAAAAACAAATCTATTTTATATTAAGTTTCTGAAAATGAAATTGTTACCAATTTCCCAAATTGAGATTTTCTTTTCTTTAATATTTTAATTCCTCAGTTTGAGCTGTTATGAAGGCTGTGATCATAGGTGTATTTGTGACTTGAAAAAAAATCTTGTATAATTGTGTGAAGAGTATGAGTTGTCTGTCTCATTGAAAAATACTGACTATAGAAAATTATAAAGATGTCAGGAAAAGCAGAAAGTGCAAAACTGATAGCAGTAGCTACATAATTCACATAGCAGAGAAAAACTTAAAGTTGCTATAAATTCTTTCACAAAAGAAAAAGACAAAATAAGATGGATAAAAGCCATTCCAGACAGGATAGACAGAAAAAAGAACTGTAGTAGGTAAGCTGTACCTTAAATAATGACAAAACCAATTAAATGGTTTCCTCCATCTAAACTTCTATATCATAAAACAAAGAAAAGAGGCCGAGGTTGACATTTTCTGAAAACGGTTTAGCTTCAAAAGCTGTATCATGATAAGCCTCGTAATTAACTTGGATGTTAAAACCAATGGTTCATCATCATTTCAGTTGTTTTTTAAAAAAGGAATGTCATATTCTGTCCTGAGAGTGCTTTTATAGATACTTTCTTGTAAGTTGAAGGGGGAGAAAGTAAATAGAGATTCCTGCAGAGATGAAGTGTATACCAGACGCTCAGAGCCAGAGAAATGATCTTAGAGAGATGTGATAAATTTAGTATTATAAAACTCTCCACTTGAGAGTGACAGGAAATTGAAACAAAGTGTAAAGAAAAAGTGCAGTCTTTAAAGGCCCATTTATAAATGTCACAGTATCAAGGAAACCTATTTCTAAAGGCAGAATTTCAATTCATTTTGGTGTTAGGTGTCAGTGACAAGTGACACAGGTCAATCCTTAGTCAATGACAAAAGGCAAACGAATGGCAAATATTTATAAAGATACTAAACTACTCATGGAAGGTCATACAAACACCACGTAATTGTAAACTCAACCCTGAATGGCATAATTGCTTATTACTCATCCTGACCTTAGAAAAGAAATTCATCTTTAATATCAGCAGCAGGACCTACATCGTTTCCTTTGTCCAGAAGGACTTGTTGAAGCTCCCTTTCTTTTCAGTTTAACACAAAAATTGTGTTATAGGAAGTAAAGTAAGAGTAATTTGTAAGTAATATAGTTGTTCTTTCAAAGGATAAAACTCCTTACCCTAGATAAAGATATTCTTCTACAATACTTATAATAATATTTTAAATGACATCCTTAATTTTGAAGAATAATAATTCTGTCCCTGCTATAGCCTTTTAAGGTAGCATTACCATGTAATTCTTACAAAATTCAATAGAGGAATNATTAATATTGGTATTACAGCTTGATTGTAGTCCATACATTCTTAATTGACTGTTTTTATCTGAGTCAATGAACAAATATTCAAAGCTTCCTATTTCTCTTTGTGGACAAGTTTTTTATAAACTTGATTGCTAAGCATTCAATGAGATTATCATTGGAATTTGAAAGACACAGAGCAATCAGGAGTATATTTCTGTTAGATGATTTTATGGGACATAAAGGAATTTTTGACTCACATTTTTATGCTAAGCCCCAGAGGTTTCCTATTTTGCTAATAGCTTAGAGTTGTTTCAGATGTGTATAAGAGACAGGCTATAGCCTTTTAAGGTAGCATTACCATGTAATTCTTACAAAATTCAATAGAGGAATCTTTTCTTTGATCATTTTTCTCTTATGACAATAATATATTTTCAAGGAAAAACAAGGATATGATTGAAAATGATAAAATTTATCAAAAAATCATTATCCAGAGATGATCATAGTTAACATTTTGGTGAAATTTCTTTTCATTAATTATACTTAACAGATACCATTGTTAGCATATTTTGACATCAGAACCATGCCATCCATGCTATTTGGTAGTCTACATTTCTTTTTACTTAATGCTGTGTAATAATAGATTTTTTCAAAGTGTTGTGATTGATATGATTGTCAAATACATCATAGGTTTATAATGAAAAAGTTATACTTTTTCATGACCAAAATTTTCTC
>SJYA01002996.1:261094-278839 GCA_006410615.1 Neotragus moschatus
ACCAAAATTTTCTCTACTAACTACCTACAGATATATATTATTGATATTAATAATCCAAGTACTACTAATCTTACTTTCCATGAAGATAATTTTCTAATTACAACTAAAAAAATTAAAATACTGTACCATGATTTGTCATTACCAAAGCACATATTTTTTTGTTTATAATAATTATTTTATAGTTATGAATGAAAAAATGGAATGAATTAAGAACTAAAAAACACCAGGGATATTAGTTAAACTGTATACAAAGAATAATGTTCATTTTAATGTAGAGTTTTGTCTTATAGACTATCTATACCTCAGTTCTCTATGAATTCCATCTAGAACCAACAGAAGCAAAATTAAAGGCAGATTTTCTATAAATTAAAACAACAACAACAAAAAAAAACCCCATGACATCTGTATTAGGGAAGCATAGCACTTTAGGTAAAAAGAGCTAGTAAAAGAAAAAAGTATAAAAGTGTTAGTGCCTCTTTTTATATATGATATATATGTATGTTTAAAGATAAAATGCATTCTATTTATAGAACATTAACTATGATGCAAAAGTAAACTCATCAGCAGCTTTCTGACAAAAATGACTTCATTCTACTCTGTATCATGAAATTGTTCATGTATGAACTCTCCAAAATCTATTTTTGCTGTAGCCACACATGGTGGAACTAGTATGATGTTTTCACTTAAATTCCATAAATCCTTAAAGACAAACACTGACAGAAGTACTCTTAGCTTCTGGACAGGGCATAGGAGATTGAACCTGTACCAGATTACCTTAGATGGGACAGAAAGAAAAATTACTTAGTTTTACCAGATTTTTTGTTCCCTCCTGATTTCCTAGCTAGGGAACAGAAACTTTCTAGAAAGAAGCTACTATTAATATAGGTATTACAGCTTGATTGTAGTCCATACATTCTTAATTGACTGTTTTTATCTGAGTCAATGAACAAATATTCAAAGCTTCCTATTTCTCTTTGTGGACAAGTTTTTTATAAACTTGATTGCTAAGCATTCAATGAGATTATCATTGGAATTTGAAAGACACAGAGCAATCAGGAGTATATTTCTGTTAGATGATTTTATGGGACATAAAGGAATTTTTGACTCACATTTTTATGCTAAGCCCCAGAGGTTTCCTATTTTGCTAATAGCTTAGAGTTGTTTCACCTGGTTTGAAAATGGATGATTATTATCCAAAATGTATGATGGAGACTTTTAATATAGTGCTAAGTAGAGGCAAAACTAATGTTAAGATGCAAAGATAATTTTAATTTTTTTGATCTGTAGTCTCATGGTAGACTTCATAAAGAAATAATGCAACTATCTTATGAAACATGCATTTTTCAGTGTATGGTTTTTCTGAGAACATTAGAAATGTTGAATGTAGCATAATTCTTTTTGCTTCACTGTGAAAGTCAAGACAACCATAGCTATTGTTCTATGCATATGGAATATTTTGGAAGCTTGAAGGTGCCATTTAATAGGGCTTGCGTCATTTCATTTAAAATGCAAGGTCTGTTTCTCCTTGTTGATAAGAATTGGCAATTAAAGTCAATTAAGAAGAAATAGAATTTAAAAATTGATTAGGCTTTATGCGCTCGATGAGTTAACTTTCTCAGAACAAGTCTAGGTTTTAATATTTTTATTTCCCCAAAAGTCATAAGCGTTCTTATTGTTTTTCTCATTTATAAAGGGAAATGACAGAATCTATGGTCCCCATATCCCTGGCCTTCATTATTAATTTAATGAGCTATGCTACAAACGGATCAATTTTTTGTCCTTACCTAAGCATTTATACCAAGTAAACCACAAAGATCACAACTCTTGCGTGGCATTCTGCAGTATCTTTCTCCCTATTAACATAAACTTTGTAAGTCAACAGCATTTGTTAAACCCCATCACTTGCAAAACACTTTGTTACGTATTATGATGTGATGCAGGGGAATTAAAAAATGCAGCTCTTGTACTTTCAGGGGTTTATAATCCATGTTTATGCAGAATTTTTCTCACAATGCCATTGATAATGGTGCATTCTGCATGTTTTGTTTTCCTTTTTTGTTTCAAAGTGAAGCACGCAACTGTTTAAAATCAGATGATACATAAAGATTTCATTGAATAAACTTACCCTCTTCTTCCCCCCTGACTAGTCCTCAGTCTATCATTCATTTTTCTGATTCTTCTAATTCTTAACTCTTTGCCTAAATATCATGTTTATAGTGCTCTTTGGTTAACCAGCTATTAAAATCATCCACTTATAGACCGTAACAAAATAGCTAGATTTTAAAAATGTATTCAGTTTTCACTTCTCTCTCCTATTATTTAGCCATATTTCTTGTCAACTTTGCTTTTTTAATCATTGTTCATTTTAAATAAAATACTTAAGATTATTGTCTTAATCTGCTTGGGCTGCAATAACAAAAATATTATAAACTGGGTGGCTTAAACAATAGAAATCTATTTCTTGCAATTCTGGAAGCTGGAAAATCCAAGGTCAAGAGCTGGCTCATTGAGTTTCTGGTGAAGCCCTGTTCCGGTTTGCAGGTGGTCATCCTTTCTCTGTGTCCTTACAGGGTGGAGACAGAAAGCAAACTTTCTAGTGTCTCTATAAGATACTTGCTTCCCTGGTGGCTCAGAGCATAAAAGTATCTGCCTGCAATGCAGGAGACCCGGGTTCGATCCCTAGGTTGGGAAGATCCCCTGAAGAAGGAAAAGGCAACCCATTCCAGTATTCTCACCTGGAGAATCCCATGGACAGAGGAGCCTGGTGGGCTACAGTCCATGGGGTAGCAAAGTGTCGGACACGACTGAGAGACTTCACTTTCACTTTCAATCTCTTCATGAGGACACCACCTTCATGCCCACATCTGCCTGGAATTACCTTCCTATGTTTCCATCTATAAATATCCTATTGGAGATTAGAGTTTCAACATATAAATTTGGAGGGGGGTAAACATTTAGTCAATAATATTTATATTTCTTAATTTTTTTAACTCCTCAATCTGTAAGGCAAATACAATATTTTATCTAGTTAGCCTCACTTCTCCAACAACCTTCCAAATTGTGTCATTTATATCTTCATAACACTCCAGTTTTGACCAACCTAGACAGCTGAACTGAACTGAGACAGCTTATTAAAAAGCAGAGATATTAGTTTGCCAACAAAGGTCCATCTAGTCAAAGTTATGGTGTTCCCAGTAGTCAGGTATGGATGTGAGAGTTGGACTATTCTTCAGCTGAGTGCTGAAGAATTGATGCTTTTGAACTGTGTTGTTGGAAAAGACTCTTGAGAGTCCCTTGGACTGCAAGGCGATTCAACCTGTCCATCCTAAAGGAAATCAGTCCTAAATATTCATTGGAAGGACTGATGCTGAAGCTGAAACTCCAATACTTTGGCTACCTGATGTGAAGAACTGACTCGTTTGAAAAGACCCTGATGGTGGGAAATATTGAAGGCTGGAGAAGAAGGGGATGGCAGAAGATGAGATGATTGGATGACATCACCAACTCAATGGACATGAGTTAGAGTAAGCTCCAGGAGTTGCTGATGGACAGGGAGGCCTGGTGTGCTTCTGTCCAAAGAGTCAGACATGACTGAGCAACTGAACTGAACTGAACTGAAAACTCTGGTTCAACTTATCACTATCCTGCTCCATTCATTTCTTTCTTACACATGCAGGATTTCAATGCGCTGGTTTAATTTTTTTTCTTGTCAAGATTTAAAGCTTTATATTCTATTGTGTGGGTCTTCTCTGGTGGCTCAGTGGTAAATGACACTCCTTCCAATGCATGAGATATGGATTTGATCCCTGGGTCAGGAAGATCCCCTGAAGAAGGAAATGGCAATCTGTTCTGGTATTCTTGCCTGGAAAATCTCACAGAGAGAGGAGTGTGATGGGCTATAGTCCATGAGGTCTCAAAAGAGTCAGATGCAACTTAGGAACTAAACAAAAATAACCCCAATTATTATATTCAAGGCTTGAAAACAGTGCAATGGCATGATTTAATATTAGTAAATCATACAGCAAATTATTACTCACTGTAGAATCTTCCCACAACTCCGCAAGCAACATCCTGAGATCAACGTCATAATTTGATGAGACTGTTGTTACAATTACTGTCAGGGGTAATGCCCTCTTACTTCTTAAAAAGGTGCCTTTGCTCAAATAATGCCATATTTTAATTATTTTTCTATTTTATTTATTTATTTATTTATTAGTTAGGTCAAAATTTATGTTTTCTTTTTTTTAATTTAAATTTTTATTTTTTAGTTTGTTTTGCTTTACAATACTGTATTCATTTTGCTATACATTGACATGAATCAGCCATGAGTGTACATGAGCTCTCAATTCCGACCCCCCCCCCACCCCACACCATCCCTCTGGATCATCCCTATGCATCAGTCCCAAGCATCCTGCATCCTGCATCGAACCTAGACTGGCGATTCGTTTCACTTATGATATCATACATGTTACAATGCCACTCTCCCAAATCATCCCACCCTCTCCCTCTCCCACAGAGTCCAAAAGGCTGTTTTATACATCTGTGTCTCTTTTGCTGTCTCTCATACAGGTTTAACATCACCATCTTTCTAAATTCCATGTATATGTGTTAGTATACTGTATTGGCATTTTTCTTTCTGGCTTACTTCACTCTGTATAATCGGCTCCAGCTCCATCCACCTCATTAGAACTGATTCAAATGTATTCTTTTTAATGGCTGAGTAATNCATGAGATATGGATTTGATCCCTGGGTCAGGAAGATCCCCTGAAGAAGGAAATGGCAATCTGTTCTGGTATTCTTGCCTGGAAAATCCCACAGAGAGAGGAGCGTGATGGGCTATAGTCCATGAGGTCTCAAAAGAGTCAGATGCAACTTAGCAACTAAACAAAAACAACCCCAATTATTATATTCAAGTCTTGAAAACAGTGCAATGGCATGATTTAATATTAGTAAAACATACAGCAAATTATTACTCACTGTAGAATCTTCCCACAACTCCGCAAGCAACATCCTGAGATCAACGTCATAATTTGATGAGACTGTTGTTACAATTACTGTCAGGGGTAATGCCCTCTTACTTCTTAAAAAGGTGCCTTTGCTCAAATAATGCCATATTTTAATTATNTGCTAAAGAAAAAGAAAACACAAAATTTCTCATTCTGAATTTATACAGTATGAATTTGAAGGCACGTTCGATTTTATTTTTCTTACATTTTAATATCACTCATTTTAAATAATTACTGTAGATGTCTCTAACGATAGCTTGATTATCCCTGTCTTTCCAAATGATGAATTATGCAGATATAGGCTATAATAATAACTGAATTAATCCATTTAATTGTTCTACACCTTACTTAATTAAATTCTTTTAATGTGGCTCAGTGGTCTGCCAAGCAGGAGTCACAGGCTTGATCCCTGGGTCAGCAAGATCACCTGGAGAAGGAAATGGCGACCCACTCCAGTCTTCTTGCCCAGGAAATCCCACAGACAGAGGAGCCTGGAGGGCTACAGTCCATTGGGTAACAAAAGAGATGGACATGACTTAGAGACTAAATAACAACAACAAAAAGAAATCAAGGCTAAATGAGGGGATATAGTCTTACATTCTATCAGAAATTTATTATTGTTTGGTAGCTAAGTTATGTTCTACTCTTTTTTGTCCCCACAAATCATAGCTTGCAAAGCTCCTCTGTTTGTGAGATTTCCCAGGCAAGAATACTGGAGTGGATCACCACTGCCTTCTCCAGGGGATCTTGGCAGGTAGATCTTTACAACTGAGCCACCTGGGAAGCCCCTAAATACAAATGAAATCTTACTGTGTTTGAGGCAAAATTACATGGTATGATGCAAGCACTAAGTAACAATTCCATGGAGGTAGGTATCTGATCAATACAAGGCTTTGGGAAAAAAAAATTCCAGAAGAGAAAAAGCTATACTTCCATATCACAGCTTTCTATTAACCTAGAAATACGCAAATATAAAGCTATCAGGGCATCAGAGGATAGATAGCTGAATGGCATCACTGATGCAATGGACATGAACTTGGACAAACTACAGGAAATAGTGATGGACAGGGAGGCCTGGAGTCCTGTGGTCCATAGGATCAAAGAGTCAGACATGACTGGGTGACTGAACAAAAACATGCAAATATAAATGTATTTAACAATACTAGGAATTGTTTTGAACAATTCCTAGTAACAAGTTTTATCAATAGCAATGACCCACAGCTCATATTTTTAAATTATATTTAAAATTTAATAGTATTTCAAGTTTCCCAACTCAGAATAATTTAAAAATGACACAATACAGTAAAAAGTTTCCACAAATTAAATATATATATATTTTATTATGTGTGGCATTTTTAAAAATGAAAGTGTATTAAAAAGTTGTACCCTATGGCAGTGGATGTGGAAATGAGTTCAGTGAGATAGAAACTACAAAGCAGATACCTTTCAAAATAAATTATATGGCTATCAGGAATGAGAGAGGGAGAAACAGGTGCAAATGACAAGCTGATGTTGAATTAATTGATGCTTTTCATGATAAATTTAAACAAAGCAAACCAGCATGCTCTGCTGCCACTCTGTAGGAAGAGTTGCTAATAAGTTTTATTCCACAGATTGTGAAGCTGTAATAAAGCTTAAGAAGACTTTTATATGTATAATAAATTAATTACAACCAGCATATAAAGGTTACACTTCTAGAGGTTTCCTAGGTAGAATTTATAAGCATGGGAATAACATACCTAACTCTGTGCATAACTACATTACACGAAACCAAAACATTGAAGTAATGTTTAACCAAGCAAGCATAACTGGAAACTGACCCTGGGAGAGAAAAACAAAAAACAAAACAGGAAAGAGGGAGTAGGTATTTTTGCAATTGGATAGGCTTAAGCATTTAGTCCTTTAGCTAAATGTTTAATATTATGCCCCAGAAGTTGGTGAATAATGGCCACATTTAGCCTGTTTCTTGTTTAGTCAGTAAAACTTGTGGAAACACAACCTCACCTGCTAACTGACATTGCTGTAGCTGCTTTCACAGGACAATAGCAGAGTCCAGTAAATTTGGTCCTAACCAGAAAACATTTGCAATCCTTGTTCTCAACTTTAAATTGAGCCTGAATTTTCTATTCTATTCCTTAAAGATTGGGGAGTTTTTAGTAGAAAAAAGTGCATAATCAAAATGTTATGTAACTAAGAATAAAACTGTTTTTTTGGATGGGAAAAATCTGCCTGACTTGATTCAACACAAGTTTTCAAATATTTAGTTGGTACTTACTATATAGTTAGCATCATAACGAATGGAAATGATTGTAAGAATTTAAAGAATTTACAATCTGGATAAGACACATGATACATCATTATGAAAAATAAAAGAACCATGAATGTTATATAGTCAGTTTTTAAGTGAAATAATTTTTATTAATGATATGTAAGAAAAAGCCTAAATATGCTATTTTATCATAATTATGTAAAATGCCCATAAGTCACTCTCCCAAGGAAAGATGTCAAAATCCTTTTAGAAATAGTAGGTTTGCCAAACATCTGTTTGTGCTTATATAATCAAATGCTTGCCCACTTTTGCTTATTTGTGTGTTCTTCATAACAATACACTATAAGATGCTTAATTAATAAAACCTTTTTCTAATACAAAAGTAACACATTAGATTGTAGATTATCCTGTTTTAACGTACATTAGAAATGATAAAATTACACTCTTTGCTCTCAATTCTGCATCTGCTTATGTCTCTATTAATCCTTCTATTGGTTACTTCTGCTCCGACTTAATCTGTCATAGTGCTAGTATTTGAGCTTCTTTGGAAAAAGAAGGTAAATCATACATTTCCCTCCTACCTTGTCTGTAAATACAGGCTTCATCTTCTGGAGGTCTCACAAAGGTTCAAGGAGAAAAAGCGCTGTTCAGTCTGTAAGAAAGGGAAGCCTCTTCTACATCCCTTCTAGATCAGACTTCACCACAGCTTTGTTATCTTAGTTGGACTATTTCCCATGTTTATGTCTGTGGGAATATATGGGGCCAAGTTCATGAATAAATGGTGTAATTTATCATCTAACCTCCACTGTGGGTATCAGAGAGGTATACAATTAAAAATCCACTTCTTTATATATAAACATAGGCATGAATATACTTATATTCTTCCCCACTGATTACATATTATTTCTGAAGTTATAGAAATATATTATTTCTGAAGTTATATAGTTATAGATTAGTTCCATTGCCCTTGATAAAATTCAGACAATTATGAAAAAGAAAACATGCTAAGCTATATCACCCATTTAGATGACTTTAAAATAGGGGGAATTCCTTCCTGAAAGTCCATTTCAGTGGCTCTAAAATTTGAGACAGGTGATTACACTGATATAAAGTATAAACTTGGAAAGGATGAAATCCTAAGAAAAGCTGAGCACTTTGGTAAGAATTTAAATCTATAATCACTTATTGACACCTATAATATGCTTGCACCAAATATAAGGCATTTTTTATTATTAAAACTCATCTTTCATTGTCTTAGTATGTCTGAGATGGTAACAATATACCATAGAATAGATAGCTTCCAAGCAAGACTTATTTCTCCAAGTTATGGAAGCTGGGAAATCCAAGATCCAGAGGGCTGATGGATTTGGAACCTCTTTCATATCCCCTTCTTTTTTCATAGAAAACTTTCTTTCTGCTGTGTTCTCACAGTGTGAAAGGGAGGTATCTGGAGCCTGTTTTATAAGGGCACCAATCTTATGTAGGAGGACTTCACTCTTATGACCTAATCATCTTCCAAAGGCCTCACTACCATCACCTTGAGGCTTCAAAATTTAACACCTGAATTTGGGGAGGACACAAACTTTTTGATGTATAGCTTTCATATTTTACACACTATACAAACAGGGAACATTTCCTTACTTGCTAAATCAAGCTAACAAAATTGATAAAAAATCATGGCAAAGACAGTATAACAAAAGAAAGAGACTGGTATATTTCATGAGAAAAGGTGCAAAAATCTTAAACAATAAAAGTAAAGAAACAAGATGGAAAAAAAAAAAAAAAGAACCCCATTAAGAGACTGATGGTAAAAGCCCTGAGGTTAGACAGTTTCCTTGTTACCATCATTATTGGAAACATCAACAGGCACAGTTCCAAGGCTGTGAAAATGAGAGCAAAGCAGCCACACCCTCTGAAGGCCATCAGAAAGCCTATTCACTTAAAAAATGGTCATTTTTCCTGCAATTTTTTTCTAAAACTTATCAAGTGCTTTCTGCAGGCTCTTGCCCTAGAAACATCACTTTCTTTACATCTCATGATAGAAGAATGTGGGATCCCCCCCTCCAGTTCCTAATTTATGAGACTGGGTGGGACTGCTAACTTGAGGGGGTGGTAGCTACACCCATGAAAGTAAGCAATCTTTGTAACCATAGTAAAAGCAAAGAGCAAGAGAGGAAAGCAGGCAAAAAAAAAAAAAAAAAGGGGGGAGGGAGAGGTTGAGAAGGAATATTTACAGAAAAGCAAATGAAAAAAAAGGGGGGGGGGAAACCCGCAAAATTTTGGTGACTAATTGTTCCCCTGCATTTGGTAAGAAATACAGAAATGGGCCCACTGGGAAGAAAAGGAAAGCATCCAAAGTAATAAAATCTACCTATCAAAAGTTGAGAAATTAACTTTGGAATGAAAATGACTGAAACTTAAACATCTCAGATATGCAGATGACACCACCCTTATGGCAGAAAGTGAAGAGGAACTAAAAAGCCTCTTGATGAAAGTGAAAGAACAGAGTGAAGAAGTTGGCTTAAAGCTCAACATTCCAAAAATGAAGATCATGGCATCCGGTCCTATCACTTCACGGGAAATAGATGGGGAAACAGTGTCAGACTTTATTTTGGGGGCTCCAAAATCACTGTAGATGGTGATTGCAGCCATAAATTTAAAAGACATTCCTTGGAAGAAAAATTATGACCAACCTAGATAGCATATTCAAAAGCAGAGACAATACTTTGCCAACTAAGGTCCGTTTAGTCAGGCTATGGTTTTTCCAGTGGTCATGTATGGATGTGAGATTTGGACTGTGAAGGAAGCTGATCGCTGAAGAATCGATGCTTCTGAACTGTGGTGTTGGATAAGACTCTTGAGAGTCCCTTGGACTGCAAGGAGATCCAACTAGTCCATTCTGAAGGAGATCAGCCCTGGGATTTCTTTGGAAGGAATAATGCTACAGCTGAAACTCCAGTACTTTGGCCACTTCATGCGAAGAGTTGACTCATTGGAAAAGACTCTGATGCTGGGAGGAACTGGGGGCAGGAGGAGAAGGGGATGACAGAGGATGAGATGGCTGGATGGCATCACTGACTTGATGGATGTGAGTTTGAGTGAACTCCAGGAGTTGGTGATGGACAGGGAGGCCTGGCGTGCTGCAATTCATGATGTCGCAAAGAGTCAGACATGACTGAGCAACTGAACTGAACTGAACTGAACTCTTTCTTCCTTTCCTCCTAGATAACATTGTAGGGCAATAAAGACTATTTTAAGGATTTGGCCAAGAGGTTATTGAGTTGAGAACAGATTTCACTCAGGATTATTGGGATTTATTTATGGGATTCAAGATCACTTCTGTTTGCAGTTCTGTAGCAGCTATGGATAGGAAGTGGTTTATAAAATACTATCACAATTGTGCCTATTTACCAGCTTTATGACACAAAGATGCAGGATCAGAGATATACTAATATAAAATCATAAGCTAGGGCATCTAGAAGGAGAAGTTTGATGTTCAAAGAGAAGCTTGGTCATTCTTCTTAAGTGTTTATTTAATATCTGCTCTGTGAAATAAATTGTGCTAAGGAAAGTATTTGTAGCAGTAACAAGGCAAAAACAGTCCTTGTCCTCTGTAATATAGAAAGCAACACAAACACTGAATTACTAATGAAGCAATTACTTAATACTATGCTACAAAGAGAAATTCAGAGTACCTTGAGCTCATGTAATAGAATAGATCTGTTCCCCAAAGACAGGTCAGGGATGATGATAAGAGAAGAATTTCTTTAGGAAATGAACTGTGAGCCCACTCTGCAGTACGAGTGGGGACTATCTCTGAAGATGGTTGGATGGGGTGAGAGAAGAATAGTTTGGGCAGAGTGGTAGCATATGCTATGGTTCTGATGCAGGAAAAACCACAATAGGTTAAAAACTTGAAAGTTAAAGTAGTAACAAGGTGGTAAAAGACAGATAATGAGGATAGGCAATGGATGGTCAGTGGGACATGAGCACGGAGGGTAAGCCATGTTAATATTCTTTTATTACCAGAACAAAGATGAGTTTTTGAAGAATTTTAAATGTATGAATCACATGATCAGTAATAAATACGTTTTTGACTTACCTGTAGATAATGTCTTAAGGAGTATCAGATGAGGAGAGGCTATTTTGCAGGAGACCAAGTAAAAAGTTAAGAAGTGATAATAGCTACAACAGAATGGCAGCAGAGACAGAAAAGCAAAATCAATTCTGGGTGAGGAAAAATAGTGAAAATAAGACAGAGGTGGGAAATACAGAAGATTTCAGGACTTTGAATTACTTTATGTGGCCAGAGTATATGGTGAGTCTTTAAAGGAAAGAACAGAAAATGAATTTCAAATGAAAGCGTACCTCCTTCAAGTGTCTGCTCCGGTGCTTTTCAATATTCATCCTTCTAGCTCTATATAACCAAAGCTCTGCTTTGTTCAGTTGTATTTTCTAAACTCTCAAAAGCATGCTTAGCACACCTTGTTGAATGAATAAATAATGACCCCAAATACATTTGTTTGAAACAAAATAAAATGATTTGGTAGGAACTGTGTTTTAAGAGTTGATTTTGGATAAAAGGGAACCCTTTTGTTGACAATATCTGATACCTTTAAAATTCTTCTTCTTCTTGCCTCAGTTGCAGATTATTGTGAAGACTAGAAGTGGTTATATTTCTATTTTTCTTACTCAAATTCTGATTGTACCTCACAGTAAGACTCTTTTACAGATGGCAATTAGCACTTAATTATTCTGAGTAGATTTTCATCTTTTCAAATGATAACATTTCTAAAATGAGAATTATCCCATTTCTTAACAATTCATTTATTTGATATTAACTGAATATCCATTCTAAAGGAGATCAGTCCTGGGTATTCTTTGGAAGGAATGATGCTAAAGCTGAAACTCCAGTACTCTGGCCACCTGATGCGAAGAGTTGACTCACTGGAAAAGATTCTGATGCTGGGAGGGATTGGGGGCAGGAGGAGAAGGGGACAACAGAGGATGAGATGGCTGGATGGCATCACCGACTCGATGGACAAGTTTGAGTAAACTCTAGGAGTTGGTGATGGACAGGGAGGCCTGGAGTGCTGCAATTCATGGGGTCACAAAGAGTCTGACATGACTGAGCAACTGAACTGAATATCTACATTAGAAAGACACCATACCATACTATTTAGAAATATTAGTGAATAGAGCAGGCACAGTGGATTACTATCTAGAGTAGTCAAAACAGTGGGGCTTTGGCATAGTATCAAAAACTAGATCAACAGAAAAATAATTCAGAAGTAGATCTACTTATATAAGGNGAGCAACTGAACTGAATATCTACATTAGAAAGACACCATACCATACTATTTAGAAATATTAGTGAATAGAGCAGGCACAGTGGATTACTATCTAGAGTAGTCAAAACAGTGGGGCTTTGGCATAGTATCAAAAACTAGATCAACAGAAAAATAATTCAGAAGTAGATCTACTTATATAAGGGCACTGAATTCACTACAAAAGTACAAAAGCCATATGATTTGTATAATAATGGCTTTAAAATGGTTAGAAAATATTTGAACACTCATACAGAAAAAAGAAAAAGCACCATCATTCACATCTTGCACGCTAGGAACTTATTAATTCAAATATATAAATATATTTATATTCCTAAAAATAAAAGACAAAACTATAATCCTTAGAACCATGAGAGAAACTTCAGTGATTTGAGGACAAGAAAAATTTCCTCAGGTTCCAGAAACTTGTAACTATAAAAGGAAAAGTGATTAATTAGATTTTATTTAAAAATTTAAAATTCTCATGAAGAGAAATCTTTGAAAAATGTATAGAAAAATATGTCTAAAAGAAAATGTTCATAAAATATATATCTGAAAAAAGTCTTTTGTAGAGAATGTATGCATATCTCCTGGATCTAGAAAATAAAAGAAAAGACAGATACTTTTAAATAGAAGATATACAGATAACCATTCAGTCAGTCAGTCAGTTCAGTCCCTCAGTCGTGTCTGACTCTGTGACCCCATGAATAGCAGCACTCCAGGCCTACCTGTCCATCACCAACTCCCAGAGTTCACTCAGACTCACGGCCATCGAGTCAGTGATGCCATCCAGCTATCTCATCCTCTGTTGTCCCCTTCTCCTCCTGCCCCCAATCCCTCCTAGCATCAGAGTCTTTTCCAGTGAGTCAACTCTTTGCATGAGGTGGCCAAAGTACTGGAGTTTCAGCTTTAGCATCCTTCCAAAGTAATCCCAGGGCTGATCTCCTTTAGAATGGACTGGTTGGATCTCCTTGCAGTCCAAGGGACTCTCAAGAGTAAATTAAAATAAAAACGAGATGCCCTAATATGCCCACCAGAATAACTAAAAATAAAATAGACTGACCAATTAATGATGGGAGAATGTGGATTAAATAATACCATCACTTGAGAAACAATGCAGAACATTTCCTATAAACTAAANAATTAAAATAAAAACGAGATGCCCTAATATGCCCACCAGAATAACTAAAAATAAAATAGACTGACCAATTAATGATGGGAGAATGTGGATTAAATAATACCATCACTTGAGAAACAATGCAGAACATTTCCTATAAACTAAATACTCACTTGCTCCATTACCTGGTAATGTCATTTCTAGATGAATATCTAATGGAAACAAACAAAAAAAAACATGTTCAAAAAAATCCATTGGAGAATATTCAAAATTTTTTTCATCGTTCATAACTGCAAATAATAATTTGCATATTAAAATATGTGGTGTCAATCCCTTCTCATATAGCTTTTCTTTTTCATGATTTCCTGACTATTTTTGCATATTTGTTTTTTCCCTATAAACTTCATTATCAAATTTTTATTGGGATTACATTATATTACACTTCATTATTAACTTTTTAAATTGGAATTATATTACATTTACAACACAATTGTGCAAGCTGACCTTTATATGATGCTGAGTCATTCTATACAAGAATAAATTTTTTTTCCATGTTTTACAATTTTAAGGTCTTTTAAGGTAAATGCACATATTTTTGAGGTTTTAGAAAATGAGATGTAGTTGGCATTAGTACTAACTTTACTGATTAAATCTAATTTCTGGTTTTCTTAAACTTACTTTTGAACCAACAGCATCACAGTAATCATTGTTACAGGCAAAAATTATATTGATGCTAGTTCAGTGGATGAAATATGTGGGATGTGATATTTGCATAGTCTTAAAGTATCGCCCCATAATATATTATTAATTTCAAAGGGAAAACAGAAATTTAAAATGAAGAAACCAACTTAACCAAATAATCAAAGTTAACCTTACCAATAAAGGGAAGATTAGGCATTATGTAACTGGTGCTATAATGCATTGAGAAAGATTCATGCAACATTAATTTTGTGTATTCTTGCCAAAAATGTGTAATGCAATCAGGAGGAAACATCAGGGAAAGCCAAATCAAGGACATTCAGCAAAACAACAAGCCTGTTCTCTATTTTAAAAGTCAAAAGTATGAAAGACAGAGAAGATTGAAGAGCTGTTCCATATTCAAGGGCATTAACAGGCCATTTGCTGCATGTGGGTTGAATCCTAGACCAGAAAAAAAAAAAAAATCCCATATTTGTTATAATGGATATTAGTGGAATAATTAGCACAATTTGGATGAGGAATACAGAATAGATAGTTGTATCTTTATTCATGTTAATTTTATGACTTTTATAATTGTACCATGGCTAAGTAATAAAGCTGTTCTTATATTTATGAAAATCCAATTTTAAGTAAAGATAAAAATACATAGCAAAAGCAACATACTTTAAAATGTCACATAACAATTGAGAAGTCTAAGTGAACGAAGTGATATAGAAAAAGTGTTTCTATTATCCTTGTGAATTTTCTATAAATCCAAGATTAATTCAAAATTAAAATTTATTTGAAATTATAAATTTAAAAACTATACATATATATGTAATCTTAATAAATAATGTGAATAAAAATAATTTCTATATTACACACACATATATATTGTATTCAGCTACCTATCTTCAGATACTAATCTGAAAAATACTAAAATTAAAGAATTGCTAAATGGAGATTTTAAAAGATATATTCTGTGGGGTCTAAGATAATCCTAGCCACATATTGATGGCATCACAGATTGCACCTAACTTCGTTTGTTTATTATTTTTTAATACCTCACCTATGTCATCAACCCTCTGGGAACACTAGAATAATTAAATTCTCACCAGTTAAATGTGTAGAATAATTAAAGCTGTCAAAATCTCCAACGTGCACAAATCCTGAGGCTATTCAAATAAACAAAGCCAGACAACATAGATGGAGTCACTTTAAGGTTACTTTTAGCATTTTTGAGTTAAGGGAAGAATCACATGTAAAACAGTGTGAGACATCTAATATGAAACTTATGAAACCTTGGCAAGAATTTTATATTTAGAACAGAACTGTAACAAATAATAGGTTATAGGTTAATAACTATTGGATTTTTTCCTGAATGTCATTCTCTAATAACTAGTTTTTACCATCCCACTGTTTCCACATTAAAAAAAATAAAAAGTAGTAGAAAACACATGTGCAGTAAAAAACCAACGTAATGCTGTCTTTCCAAATGGTGAGGCTCTTTGAAATAAAATCATGAGGTCTGAATCACTGTCAAAAGCTGTTTGAGTAATTATTATCATTTCTGTGTAAACAGCAAAGACAAAACTAGTGCCGTCATCTTCCTGTATAAAATTTCTATGCTAAGGTGCTAAGGGAACTCTTAATCTAGATGGCATTACAGGTTCACAGTTTAGAGTTCTTTCTTTGCTTCCAATATATAGCAAAAATGAATAGAATAAAAATATACTGTCAAAAAATAAAAATTTACATGAACAAGAAACAGAGCAGAAACAAGCAAAATAAATGATCCTAGATCAGCAGCCTTGCTCTTGGAATGGAAGCAAGGATAGGTGGTCTGAGGTTTTGTCTTCTAAGGACAATGAGAATTTAAATCAACCAATATGACTAGTATAACTGGAGCCAGACGCACTGCCTGAAATAAAGACAGAGTGTGGAATCTCTCTGATGTGGAAAGGAGAATGAAGAGTTCTATTCCTGAGCCCTGTTGTAATGAGGGCTTCTATGAATCTGTTTACCTGGGAATGTAGGGAAAAGTTGACTAGTTGCAGCTTCTTCCTGAGACTTCATCCATACCAGGTAGCTGACTTAGCTTCTGAATCCACAATATTGCTGCAGTTAATAAACTGCAAACATGGTCCAGAGTTAGGGACTCAGGGGTCATAAAGAAGAAACAAATAAGCAACATTACTAAAGCAGAGAGAGTCAATTCTCTTCATTTAAGTCTGCAAACAAAACTCTAAAATGTATGAGAATAAGTTCAAGTCAGCCATCAAGAAAACTAGGAGACAAATTCACTAAAATAAAAGGAAAAGAGTAAAGCAATTTAAAAATGATTATGAAACATACATGTTCAAGGTCTTCAGAATAAATGAAAACAGTATTTATAAAAAAGGAAAATAAATTATCTTAACAAAACAGAAGAGAAGGAAAAGTAGATATGAAAAATAATGAAGTAAGTTCAATGGATGGAATATTTCAGATGAAGGTGAATAAGTTCTATAGATCTGCTTGTACAACACTGTGACTAGTTAACAATATTGTACTGTATACTTAAAAATTTGTTGAAAGGGTGGAAGCCCTGTTAAGTGTTCTTATCACAGTAAAAAAAAATTAGTGAATTAGAAATACTTGAAAAATATTCCATAAATGTGACACACATACACCTTAGTGGCCAATAAGGGAAAGTATTACAAAAATCAAAATAGGTGGGAAAGACACATTAACTATCCTAGACTGCCTTCTAATTGAAGACTTTAAAGTCTAGCATATTAGAGAGAACTAATGAACTGATGACTTATAACGGCACACATATTAAAGTACCTCATATTGAAATTAGCTATATTATCTCATTAGACATTGTTACTAACTAATGTATTGGAAAATCAGAATATCAATTCATAGGATTTACCTTTCTAGAATCATTTTCCTCTTTGGTGGGAAAGATTGAGGGCAGGAGAAGGAGATGGCAGAGGATGAGATGTTTGAATATCATCACAAACTCAATGGACAGGAGCTTGGGCAAACTCCAGGAGATGCTGATGGATAGGGAAGCCTGATGTACTGCAGTCCATGGGGTCACAAAGAGTTTGATATGACTTAGAAACTGAACAATTGCTTTAATACTAACCCTCATTTTTAACCTTTTTTTCTATGATCTGTATCCTTGGGTTATGCCAAATGTTTTCCTGCTTTGCCCAATTTAAGGCTGCTCTTCTCATATTTGTGAATTTCATATCTGTTAGGGTTGTCTGGTCTCCTAATAAGTATTTTAATAGTATAAGATTTTCCCTTTTAAGAAGATTCTTTTGATTAACTTTTTCCCAGATTTATTTTCTTAT
>SJYA01002996.1:280251-292044 GCA_006410615.1 Neotragus moschatus
CTCCATTTATATGAATCCACCATCTCTGAGCACTTCATTATTGAATGCTTTCAAGAGGCCAAGTGAGAAGATAGATTGAACAGGCTCTCTTGCATCCTAAAACCTTTGCCTGGGAGAAGCACGCATTACATTTGTTTGTATCCCCTTAAAAAGATTATTCCCATAGCCACACTTAACTAATAATGGTAATGAGAGGAGTAGGTCTTAGATGGGCATCTACTTCCTGACTGCTATTCTTTTTAATAGAAAAGGTGGAAGTGAAATTTTGTGAACCAGTTTATTATAGCCCATCCTCTGGCTCTCAGAAAAATCTGTGTCCACTCCTACTCTCACACTTGGAGCTCTTTCCCTGCCTTCCTCAAAATTATAACCAAAAGACGGTCTGGTTAATTCATACGTATCAAGGTCCAAGATCTATGAGTAATGCACAGCCTTCTCTACTGAAACTCACACTGTTGTCACTTAATAACTAAAAATGAAAGCTATTTCACACATTAAGCCTGCTGGCATGTTCACTAAGACAAACCCACAGAATCAGGGGACATAAGCGATACGCAATCATATTATATTCAGGAAATCAGTCCTGAATATTCACTGGAATGACTGATAGTGAAGATGAATCTCCAATACTTTGGCCACCTGATGCAAAAAACCAACTCATTGGAAAAGACCCTGATGCTGGGAAAGACTGAAGATGGGAGGATAAGGGGACGACAGAGGATGAGATGATTGGATGGCATCACTGACACGATGGATGTGAGTTTGAGTAAGCTCTGGGAGCTGCTGATGAACAGGGAGGCCTGACGCGCTGCAGTCAATGGGGTTGCAAAGACTCCGACATGCCTGAGTAACTGAAGTGAACTGAACTGAAATATGTCTTTAAAATTTTTGTTATGTATAATAAGATGGAATTTTTTCTCAGTTGACTGAGGAAAGTATGATTCTCCATATTTCTATTAAGATCAGAAAATTTTCCTCTTTATTTTGATGAACTACACTGCATGTTTACAATATACAATTATTAGTAAAAATGTATTTTACCATCTCCGTAGGAAGTTTCAAAAATACAATATTAAAAAAATTGAAAGGTAATGGAACGTTTAATGTTCGATGTAACTTACTCTATTGATCAAATTGTTAATTAGGTAGCAGAGATCTGAAAGCCTGAGCTATTTAAAGATGGGTTTGAAAAACATCGATTAGACTAAGTTTGAAGAAGTCCAGTAGATTTTTAATCTATTAACTATTTTATCAAATAATATCTATACTATCTAGTATAATTCAATTCTTTTGATCTGACTTTATTATATAGTTAGTAAGATTCCATTCAACTTTAAATTTGTGTTTAAGGTTGTTGCTTTTATTTCCATTTGCTGTACTGATGGTCTGATTTATCAAAGTTTACTGATTTTATTGATTACATTTGTTTTCTCTTATCACATGAGATACTGACAATAAAAACAAAATGAGCAGGGGGTTTGAGAAATAAACTCATGGGTATCTAGGGGATGTGATAGAAAATTGGAGTGCAGTGTGCTCTTGGCCTTTAATTTTTATGAGACTGCCTCTGTTCTAGGGTTAAGTCCCTAAGACCTGGCACTGAGGAAGATTGGTGAGTTGTGAAATATAAAATACCTTACAAAGGAAGAAAAAACTCAGCTTTAGCCATAGAAATATTTAAGGCATAATTTAACTTCTAAGAATTTAATGAACACACATTCTCTGAATTTTCTGATTGGATACTAAAAACTGGTTTAAATTTAGTTTTTATTCTTTTATTAAATTGCATATTAAGCTGTATCACTAGTGTATTTGTTTTGAGATTATTTTTACCAGTTGTGTTTAATAGTAAAAGGCTACCAACTGTGAAATTTCAGTTTCACCACTAAATAAATTCTTAACAGAAGACCTTGAAAGATGACATGCAAGGGACATGTGAAAGTTTTTTTCTAGGTATCCTTAAAGTTGATTTGGACTCTGTTCAATTGTTACTTCTAATTAATTCCAAATCCTTTACTGGCCTTCACTAGAAATATCTTAAGTCTTTCCTAATTGCTTGCTCTCATTTACATGTTTGAGTGTTTTCAGACTTGCAAATAGAAATATCAAGGACAGAATTGACCACAATTGACCAGTCATGTTGTAGAATTACTAGTAAGACTGTGTCCAGATTCTCCAATAATGACTAGATTTAAGTCTGGAGGAAATCTAGTGTGGAATTGGTGAATCTAGGTTTGTTTTGTTAAATGGATTCAATGAAAAGACAGAGAGGCGGAGAAGTTAGCTAAGATAGACAAAAGGTTAACTAAAGTAGGCTCTGTAATGCAGACTTGATAAGGGAGAGTAGAACTAACATGGGAGTTTAGTAGATAGAAAAGTATTTAGTCAGAAGATTAAAACTTGGATTCAGGTGCATACTTGCTCATTCTGGATAGCAAGATTGGAGGGATTTGCTTTTGAATGAAGAAAAGGTATAACAGACATAGAAGGGGCAGTTGAGTCCAGATATAGGTAAGTTTGTAGCTTCATGGAGGAAAGTGACACTAGTTACTCTGATTACTGTCCTGGGTAGAACTTTCTAATTTCTCAGCCACACATGGATTTATTTCAACATATAATGAATGTATATTCTGTGTCAGGCACTAGTCTAGGTTCTGGACACTCATTAATGAATAAAACAGACAAGATTCCTCACATTTGAGTCACTTATATTTCAGTTATGAGAGAGAGAGAGAAAGACCTTCTTAAAAATAAGTATAATTGTAATAAGCTGGATGATGATAAAGTGTTACAAGGGAAAATGAAGCATGAAGTGCTTAGAGTAGGAAGATTGTGTGTGTGTGTGTGTGTGTGTGTGTGAGAGAGAGAGAGAGAGAGAGAGAGCACATAGAATAAATATGCAAGATTCAGTGAGGACTTCAAAGGAAGAAACCCTATGTGTGAGGAGTGAAGAAAGCAGGAGTCTCACTGATTTCCCAAAGGAAAGAAAGAACCATTGAAGTAAAAGTGAATGCTTTTCTAAGGGAGAGAAAGGGTTGGGGTGGAAGTTGCTGTAATCTTGTAGACTTTTATGGCTTCTCTGGTGGCTCAGACAGTAAAGGCTCTACCTGCAATATGAAAGACCCAGGTTTAATCCCTGGATTGGGAAGATCCTCTGGGAAATGGCAACCCACTCCCGGTATTCTTGCCTGGAGAATGCCATGGCCAGAGACACCTGGTGGGTGACAGTCCATGGGATCACAAACAGTTGGACATGACTGAGTGACTAACACTTTCACTTAAATTGTAGACTTTTAGTTTGACTTTTGATGGGCTATCACAGAGCACAGAAGTCACTGTAGGATGTTGAGGTGAAGGGTTTTGTTTTAATGGTGTTCACTATGGATGCCAGCTGGAGAATGGATGGCAGGGTGGCAGAAGCCAAAGGAAGGGATGGGGTTATAAGCTTATGTGAATGAAGTTCAGAAATTCATTTATTGTTTCTTATTGTAGTGGCATGGCATGTTAGTTTTAAGTCATTTCATACATATTTTAAAGAATATTTGAGAAAAAGGAATTCTGGCTGTTTGATTCACTTTGACTCCCCTCTCCTAAGAAGTATAGTGATAATATGAAATGTTTTCAATAAAGGCTTAACAGAAATATAATTTACTTTTGTTGGTTCTAGGCAGGATGATTGGTTGATGATAAATAAAAATTATTGGTCTTGTCATTTTCAAAACTGTATTTAACAATATGACAATAATTCACAGCATAAATAATTACCAAGACAGCAGAGTTTGGATAATGAACAGCAAGCAAAACTTGAATGAAATGAGGAAAGATCATGCTGATGTTGATTTATCATGTTTCTTTAAAGCTTCTAATCCTGCATGTTGTTTTGATTTAAATATCATTCTCTAGACCTATTTTTCATTTAAAAAGCGATCACAGATATATGTCCAGAGTATCAGGTCCTATGAATCAGTTAAGTAAGAGATTAATTGAAAAAAATTGTCTGAACTATTATGAATATAAAATCAAATGTGTTCAAATATTTAAAATACCCACAAAATGGTGATGTTGCTTTTGTTTGTATGGCCAAATCAGTTATATCTGTTTTGTACTTTAAATATATTAAAGTATATATAGGTACTTTAAATATATTAAGACCTTCTAAATGGAGGTAGCTTTCATAAACTGAACTTTTAAAGAGCAAATTTTATTCTCCTTTTGTTCTGTTCTATGAACTAAGCTTATTCTTCAATCAAGCAAATCAAGTACAGGATCTGAAAAAATGATATTTAGAATTATCATAAAATTGCTGATTTCCTCAGTTTCTTCTTCTCTGAATCCTTTATATATATATACATACATATATATATATATTCATATCATCATCACTGCAGTTCCTCTGAAATTTATCTAATTAAAAAAATAATCATTCTAGGGTCAAGTACAGGATAATGGCAATTTCACAGCCTATAGTTTAAAAGGTGATCCCTTTCTCTCAGGCCATCTTATAAAATAAAACAGTAGGAATTTTATACATATAGATGGAATTAGTACTTCATATAAAATAGGGAAATTCAAACAGAGACTATAAATATGATCTATGCTATCTCACGGAGAAGGCAACGGCACCCCACTCCAGTACTCTGGCCTGGAAAATCCCGTGGATGGAGGAGCCTGGTGGGCTGCAGTCCATGGGGTCGCGAAGAGTCAGACACAACTGAGCAACCTTTCACTTTTCACTTTCATGCATTGGAGAAGGAAATGGAAACCCACTCCAGTGTTCTTGCCTGGAGAATCACAGGGACGGGGGAGCCTGGTGGGCTTCCGTCTATGGGGTCGCACAGAGTCGCACACAACTGAAGCGACTTAGCAGCAGCAGCAGATGCTATCTCAATATGATCATAAAGAACCTAGTAGTCACTAAACAGTAAGCAACTTAGGACTCCTTGATATCCCCTGCAGGAAACCTTGGCATTTCATTGTTATTAGATGATCCAGTTGTCCAAAACCTTCAGGCCAAAAAAATTTAGCAATCAGTTTATTTACATATATACATATTTGTGTGTGTTTGTGTGTGTGCATGCGTGCTAAGCTGCTTCAGTTGTGTCCAATCCTTTGTGACACTTGGACTATAGCCTACTGGGCTCTTCTGTTTGGGGGATTCTCTGGGCAAGAATAAGGAGAAGGCAATGGCACCCCACTCCAGGACCCTTGCCCGGAAAATCCCATGGACGGAGGAGCCTGGTAGGCTGCAGTCCATGGGGTAGCACAGAGTCAGGCATGACTGAAGAATACTGGAGTGGGTTGCCATGGCCTCTGACCCAGGGATAAAACTCTCATGTCTCTTATGTCTCCTGCATTGGTAGGCAAGTTCTTTACCACTAGCCCTGCCTCGGAGAAGGCAATGGCACCCTACTCCAGTACTCTTGCCTGTAAAATCCCATGGAAGGAGGAGCCTGGTGGGCTGCAGTCTATGGGGTCGTTAAGAGTTGGACACGACTGAGCGACTTCACTTTGACTTTTCACTTTCAGGCACTGCAGAAGGAAATGGAAACCCACTCCAGTGTTCTTGCCCGGAGAATCCCAGGGGCAGGGGAGCCTGATAGGCTGCAGTCTATGGGGTTGCACAGAGTCGGACACGACTGAAGTGACTTAGCAGCAGCAGCAGCAGTAGCTCTACCTGGGAAGCTCACATATATATGTACATATATGTTAACAATGCATTAGTAGAAGACACTTGATAATTGTCCACTATATGCTAAACTCTGGGTCACAGGTATTTTATGCATTAACTTGTCCTTTATCTCCATACAATTCTCAAAATTCTCAAAACTACTTACACTTAATATTCATGAAAACTCTTTTGGTTAGTATGCTTATTTCCTTTTATAAAAGAGAAAATTGAAGCTCAGGAGGTTAAATTACTTGCCCAAGATTGTTGTTCATGCTCAAGATAAGTAATGTCTGACTACTTGCAACTCCATGGACTGCAGCACACCAGACTTCCCTGTCTTTTACCATTTCCTGGAGTTTGCTCAAACTCATGTCCATTCAGTTGGTAATGCTATCTAGCCATCTCACAAACTATCTCATGAACAGTGGAATCAAGACTTTCACCTCACTGTTATAAATGTAGACTTGAGAAAGACTATTTGGGTTCATGTTCTTTCTCTACTTTAGTGTGTCTTAAGGCAAAGAACTTAAAATCTCTAAGATCAGATTTCCATAGCTGTAACAGTAAATAATTATTTTTACCTCACAGGATTACTCTGAGGCTTAAATGAAATAATACGTATAAAACACCGGGCGTATGCCTGACAAATAGAAAATGCCCACTTTCTCATAAATTTTTATTCCTTGTCTTTCACTGGCCCTGCAGTACGTCTCTGCCTCACTAAGAATATCAATCAAGGTCATTAATAGTGAACTACATTTCTTTACATATTAGTCCAAATTACATTCAATAGCTACTGTCCACATGTTTCTTGTCACTCTGAATCCTAAAGATTTTCTGCAACTCCAGAGGGCCAGTGATTACTTGTCTCCTAGTAGTATAGAAAGCACCCCGTTATCTCAGCCCTTAAATCTAGTCAAATCTGGAAGCTCAGTTTGCAAATGTCTTTACCCAAGCCCTTTTCAAAGCTGTGTTTTCTCTTTATGCACTTGTGTAATATAAGGCAACCAACTTCTTCTAACTTTTCTGGTGCTTTTCCTGTTTTAAAACAGAAATTCCTTTGTCCAGGAAGCCCCTCTGGCCTTGGGAAACCAGGCAAATTATGTCATATAGTTTATATTATATAGTTTATATTAATATCTTATTAACATAGTAATATTCCTAGGGAGTTGGGGGGTGTTGGAAACACATTTGATAGTATTGACCTATCATTTGATAGTAATCTTCAACTCCTTGGAAATCTTGGAATAGTTTTTGGGACTGCTTTTTCAGTCTGATTTCTCCAGAGAAATAGAACTACTAGGATATATGGAGATACATAAAAGGGGATTTACTCTAGGAATTTGTTCATGTGATTATGAAAGTTGAGAAATTTCTCAATCTGCTATCTTGAAGCTATAGAACCCAGAAAACCAGTGATGTAATTCAGGCTGAGTCTAAAGGCCTGAGAACTGGGAGTTCAGTTCAGTTCAGTTGCTCAGTTGTGTCTGACTCTTTGTGACCCCATGGACTGCAGTACGCCAGGCCTCCCAATTTGTCACCAACTCCCAGAGATTACTCACACTCCTGTCCATTGAGTCGGTGATGCCATCGAACCATCTCATCCTCTGTTGTCCTCTTCTTCTTCTGCCTTCAATCTTTCCCAGCAACAGGGTCTTTTCAAATGAGTCAGCTCTTCGCATCAGGTGGCCCAAGTATTGCAGTTTCAGCTTCAACATCAGTCCTTCTGAACACCCAGGATTGATTTCCTTTAGAATAGACTGGTTGGATCTCTTTGCAGTCCAAGGGACTCTCAAAAGTGTTCTCCAATAACACAGTTCAAAAGCGTCAATTATTCAGTGCTCAGCTTTGTTTATAGTCCAATTCTCATATCCATACATGACTACAGGAAAAACCATAGCCTGGACTTGAGGGACATTTCTTGGCAAAGTAATGTTTCCGCTTTATAATATGCTGTCTAGGTTGGTCATAACTTTTCTTCCAAGGAGTAAGAGGCCTTTTAATTTCATGGCTGCAGTCACCGTCTACAGTGATTTTGGAGCCCCTCCCCCCAGAATAGTCTGCCACTGTTTCCACTGTTTATCCATCTATTTGTCATGAAGTGATGGGACTGGATGCCATGATCTTAGTTTTCTGAATGTTGAGCTTTAAGCCAACTTTTTCAGTCTCCTCTTTCACTTTCATCAAGAGGCTCTGTAGTTCTTCTGCACTTTCTCCCATAAAGGTGGTGTCATCTGCATATGTGAGTTTATTGATATTTCCCCAGGCAATCTTGATTGAAGTTTGTGCTTCATCCAGTCCAGCGTTTCTCATGATGTACTCTGCATATAGGTTAAATAAGCAGGGTGACAACAGACAGCCTTGACATACTCCTTTTCCTATTTGGAATCAGTCTGTTGTTCCATATCCAGTTCCATGTCCAGGTTGGGGGCATGGACAGTAGCTGTACATGCCTGGGATCTTTTGAGGGAGTTAACCATTATCTTCATTACCTCCCACATAGTTTGACCCCAGGTAAGTAACAGGGAGGGAACACAGCTCCATCCTTCAACAGATAATTGGATTAAAAATTTACTGAGCATGGCCCCACCCATCAGAATAAGACCCAGTATCCCCCCCAGTCAGTCTATCCCACCAGAAAGCATTCATAAGCTTCTTATCCATCTCCATCAGAGGGCAGAAGACTGAAAACCACCATCCCAGAACACTAACCAACATGGACCACAGTTCAGTAGTCACTCAGTTGTGTCAGACTCTTTGTGACTCCATGAATCACAGCATGCCAGACCTCCCTGTCCATCACCAACTCCCAGAATTTACTCAAACTCATGTCCCTTGATTTAGTGATGCCATCCAGCCATCTCATCCTCTGTCGTCCCCTTCTCCTATTGCCCCCAATCTCTCCCAACATCAGAGTCTTTTCCAGTGAGTCAACTCTTCACATGAGATGGCCAAAGTATTGGAGTTTCAGCTTTAGCATCAGTCCTTCCAATGAACACCTAGGACTGCTCTCCTTTAGAATGGACTGGATGGATCTCCTTGCAGTCCAAGGGACTCTCAAGAGTCTTCTCCAGCACCACAGTTCAAAATCATCAATTCTTCGGTGCTCAGCTTTCTTCACAGTCCAACTCTCACATCCATATATGATCACTGGAAAAACCATAGCCTTGGACTAGACAGACCTTTGTTGGCAAAGTAATGTCTCTGCTTTTTAATACGCTATCTAGTTTGGTCAAAACTTTCCTTCCAAGGAGTAAGCATCCTTTAATATCATGGCTGCAATCACCATCTGCAGTGATTTTGGAGCCCAAGTCTGACACTGTGGACCANGACTAGACAGACCTTTGTTGGCAAAGTAATGTCTCTGCTTTTTAATACGCTATCTAGTTTGGTCAAAACTTTCCTTCCAAGGAGTAAGCATCCTTTAATATCATGGCTGCAATCACCATCTGCAGTGATTTTGGAGCCCAAGTCTGACACTGTGGACCACAGCCTTGTCTAACTCTATGAAGCTATGAGCCATGCCGTATAGGGCCACCCAAACAGATGGGTCATGGTGGAGAGTTCTGACTAAATGTGGTCCACTGGAGAAGGGAATGGCAAATCTCTTCAGCATTCTTGCCTTGAGAACCCCATGAACAGTATGAAAAGGCAAAAGGATAGGACTCTGAAAAATGAAATCCCCAGGTTGGTAGGTGTCCAATATACTACTGAAGATCAGTGGAGAAATAACTCCAGAAAGAATGAAGAGATGGAGCCAAAGCAGAAACAACACCCAGTTGTGGATGTGACTGGTGATGGAAGCAAAGTCTGAGGCTGTAAAGAGCAATATTGCATAGGAACCTGGAATATTAGGTCCATGAATCAAGGTAAATTGGAAGTGNAACAGTTAGAACTGGACATGGAACAACAGACTGATTCCAAATAGGAAAAGGAGTACATCAAGGCTGTAAGTTGTCACCCTGCTTATTTAACTTCTATGCAGAGTACATTGTGAGAAATGCTGGGCTGGAAGATGTACAAGCTGGAATCAAGATTGCCAGGAGAAGTATCAATAACCTCAGATATGACACCACCCTTATGGCAGAAAGTGAAGAGGAACTAAAAGCTTCTTGATGGAAGTGAAAGAGGAGAGTGAAAAAGTTGGCTTAAAGTTCAACATTCAGAAAACTAATTCATGGCATCTGGTCCCTTCACTTCATGGGAAATAGAGAAACAGTGGAAACAATGGCAGCCTTTAATATTTGGGGACACAAAATCCCTGCAGATGGTGATTGCAGCCATGAAATTAAGAGATGCTTACTCCTTGGAAGAAAAGTTATGAGCAACCTAGATAGCATGTTCAAATGCAGAGACATTACTTTGCCAAGAAAGGTCTGTCTAGTCAAGGCTATGGTTTTTCCAGTAGTCATGTATGGATGTGAGAGTTGGAGTCTGAAGAAACTGAGTGCTGAAGAGTTGATGCTTTTGAACTGTGGTGTTGGAGAAGACTCTTGAGAGTCCCTTGGACTGCAAGGAAATCCAACCAGTCCATTCTAAAGGAGATCAACCCCAGGATTTCTTTTGAAGGAATAATGCTGAAGCTGAAGCTCCAGTACTTTGGCCACCTCATGCGAAGAGTTGACTCATTGGAAAAGAATCTGATGCTGGGAGGGATTGGGGACAGGAGGAGAAGGGAACGACAGAGGATGAGATGGGTGAATGGCATTACCGATTCGATGGACATGAGTCTGAGTAAATTCCGGGAGTTGGTGATGGACAGAGAGACCTGATGTGCTGTGATTCATGGGGTTGCAAAGAGTCAGACACAACAGAGCAACTGAACGGTGCTGATACTCTTTGTAGCCAAAGGTAGAGAAGCTCTATACAGTCAGCAAAATCAAGACTAGGAGCTGACTGTGGCTCAGATCATGAACTTCTTATTGCCAAATTCAGACTTAAATTGAATAAAGTAAAGAAAAGTATTAGATCACCTTACTCAAATCCCTAACAATTATACAGAGAATTGAGAGGCTGATGGTATAAGTATCATGCTTATTCTTAAAATACAAGAACCAAGTAGATGGGAGATAAATGTCTCAGCTCAATCAGAGAGCGCCAATTAGCTCTTCCTCTCCCTTTTAGTTCTAGTGAGAACAAACTATTTTTGTTCTAGTCAGGCCCTCAACAGATTGGGTGATGCCCACCTGCGTTGGTGAGGACATTTTTCTTTACTCCATCTACTAATCCAAATGCTAATCTCTTCTGGAGACCACCTTGCAGCAAACTCAGAGACAATATTTCACCTGCTATCTGGGTATCCAATAGTCCAGTCAAGTTGACACATATGGTAAGGAATGCAACTATCCTTCTTTTTACCATTTGGTGTAATAATACCGTCTAAAAGCAGTCAGTCGAAATCGTGCTTGAGTTTAAGACCTGGAGAAGAGGTCCTGGTCTGAATCTACATAAGAAATTATAAGAGGGATGTTTAAGATGGCTTAGTCATATAAAGTTGCACCCTGAATCACATATTTAACTCTTTATATTATTTTCTGTTTTATAGGTATATAACTGCTTGTCATGTAATTTTGTGATAGAAGGGAGAAACTGTCTCATATTATTTCAAGATGAATTCAGTTCAGTTCAGTTCATTTCAGTCGCTCAGTCGTGTCTGACTCTTTGCGATCCCATGAATCACAGCATACCAGGCCTCCCTGTCCATCACCAACTCCCGGAGTTCATTCAGACTCACGCCCATCGAGTCAGTGATGCCATCCAGCCATCTCATCCTCTGACGTCCCCTTCTCCTCTTGCCCCCAATCCCTCCCAGCATCAGAGTCTTTTCCAATCAGTCAACTCTTCGCATGAGGTGGCCAAAGTACTGGAGCTTCAGCTTTAGCATCATTCCTTCCAAAGAAATCCCAGGGCCGATCTCCTTCAGAATGGACTGGTTGGATCTCCTTGCAGTCCAAGGGACTCTCAAGAGTCTTCTCCAACACCACAGTTCAAAAGCATCAATTCTTCAGCACTCAGCCTTCTTCAATGTCCAACTCTCACATCCATACATGACCACTGGAAAAACCATAGCCTTGACTAGATGGACCTTAGTCGGCAAAGTAATATCTCTGCTTTTGAATATGCTA
>SJYA01002996.1:292162-308855 GCA_006410615.1 Neotragus moschatus
TTCATGTATTGCTAAAGCCTAGCTTGGAGAATTTTGAGCATTACTTTACTAGTATGTGAGATGAGTGCAATTGTGCAGTAGTTTGAGCATTCTTTGGCATTGCCTTTCTTTGGAATTGGAATGAAAACTGACCTTTTCCAGTCCTGTGGCCACTGCTGAGTTTTCCAAATTTGCTGGCATATTGACTGCAGCACTTTCACAGCATCATCTTTCAAGATTTGGAATAGCTCAATTGGAATTCCATCACCTCCACTAGCTTTGTTTCATAGTGAAGCTTTCTAAGGCCCACTTGACTTCACATTCCAGGATGTCTGGCTCTAGAAGAGTGATCACACCACCGTGATTATCCAGGTCATGAATATCTTTTTTGTAGAGTTCCTCTGTGTATTCTTGCAACCTCTTCTTAATATCTTCTGCTTCTGTTAGGTCCATACAATTTCTGTCCTTTATTGAGCCCATCTTTGCATGAAATGTTCCCTTGATATGTCTAAGTTTCTTGAAGAGATCTCTAGTCTTTCCCTGTCTGTTGATGAATTATTTTATGTAAATGGTTTAAAATTTGGCCGTGGAAATTTTCATTTGTAGATGATTATCCACAATCAGTATATGTTCATGACTGAGGTGAAAAAAATATATGACTATTACTATGAACTGATGAAAATGTATGTATATACATTTCCTTTTGCTTATTCAAATCAGCAAAATTCAAATCATGTAAAACTAGATATAATTATATTATAGTGACAATATAATTATGTTATACATTTCCATCTATGCATATAACATCAATTTTATTATCTTTTCTATATATTATGAATTAAGTCTTGTCACTTTTTTGTCATTAGACTGTGTGTGTACACATGTGTATGTGAAGACAAAAAAATAAATTAATAGCAGAAATCTTATGCAGAAAGACCATTGGATGAAAGTTTTCAGTGTTAAGTATAATTATTGGCATTCATAGGGCTTCCCTGGTTGCTAGAANTATGTATATACATTTCCTTTTGCTTATTCAAATCAGCAAAATTCAAATCATGTAAAACTAGATATAATTATATTATAGTGACAATATAATTATGTTATACATTTCCATCTATGCATATAACATCAATTTTATTATCTTTTCTATATATTATGAATTAAGTCTTGTCACTTTTTTGTCATTAGACTGTGTGTGTACACATGTGTATGTGAAGACAAAAAAATAAATTAATAGCAGAAATCTTATGCAGAAAGACCATTGGATGAAAGTTTTCAGTGTTAAGTATAATTATTGGCATTCATAGGGCTTCCCTGGTTGCTAGAATGTAAAGCATCTGCCTGCAATGCAGGAAACCCAGGTTTAATCCCTGAGTCAGGAAGATCCCCTGGAGAAGGAAATGGCAATCCACTCCAGTACTCTTGCCTGGAAAATCCCATGGATGGAGGAGCTTGGGAGGCTGAAGTCCACGGGGTCGCAAAGAGTCAGACATGACTGAGTGACTTCACTTCACTTAATAGTCATTCATGAGTGATCAGAAAAGTAGGCAATTCTTAAATTTAATCTGGTAAAGTAGCTTTATTCCTTTTCATACTACTCATGATGTTCTTGCTGCAAGCACACTGGAGTGGTTTGTCATTCCCTCCTGCAGTGGACCATGTTTTGTCAGAACTCTTCACTATGATCTGTCCATAATGTGTGACCTTGCATGGCATGGCATGGCTCATAGCTTCAGTGAGTTATGCAAGCCCCTTCATCACAACAAGGTTGTGATCCATGAAGAAGATGAGATGTTAGATAGCATCACCAACTCAATGAGCATGAATCTAAGCAAACTCCAGGATAGTGAGGGACAGGGAAGCCTGGTATGCTATAGTCCATGGGGTCGTAGAGTCAAACACAATTCAGTGACTGAACAACAACAATATCTTTAAGTTGATGTTACTCTTACAAAATGTGATATAGACATTTTTGCTAGAAATATCAGTTTGTTAGTGCTATAAGAGGGTTCCACTGATGGCATTGTTATTTCCCCTCTAGACCTATAGTGTTTATTGTTGGACTTGCCATTCACACTGACTTCATCATAATCAAAATTTTTGTAAAATCTTATTTATTCAGCCATAGATATGGCCATCAAGTTTCTGAGGCTTCAAGGACGCCCTGAAGTGATAATTCACTTCAATGGGAGANTGTTATTTCCCCTCTAGACCTATAGTGTTTATTGTTGGACTTGCCATTCACACTGACTTCATCATAATCAAAATTTTTGTAAAATCTTATTTATTCAGCCATAGATATGGCCATCAAGTTTCTGAGGCTTCAAGGACGCCCTGAAGTGATAATTCACTTCAATGGGAGAATACCTCCAGTAGTATGATTTATTTCCATCAAAAGAATATTGATAGAAATAGACTAAAACTTTTGTCTGAAATTATTTTTGGAAAAAGAATTCAAATATTCTTTGACAAGCTATGTATCAGTCATTTTAAAAGGTATTTTGAAATACTTTAGGGGAATTTTAAATAGTGTAGAAAATACATCAAATTATAAAAATGGAATCAAATAAAACATGAAATTATGGATTTGACACATTTTTGTACTTTAAATCAAAGCCTAAATTAAAGACATATGTTTCTTATGCAAGTGCAGTTCAATTGAGAAATCACTTAGGTTACATGGTTGACTTTTTATTATATAAAGCATATAGTTTTTTAGGTAAATAAGCACAGAAAACAACAAAATTCCACTGTTTTTAACTGATTTCCGACAGGATAAATAAGAAAGCTATTATCTTTACAATAAGTTGACTTAAAGAGATTGATTTTTCTGGGAATTTGAGCGGAATCCAACAAAATAGACTAAAATTAACACTTTCTGTGTGAATGAACTAGAGTAGCAAGTTCTCCAGCTGCCCATTTGTACATGCATTAAAACAGAATTTAACACATGATTGTCTCTACACATTGGGTGTCTGTAACTTGGTAATATCCTTGTACATAGAAAAAACAGATGTTGAGTAATGGCCAGTTTTGTTCTTATTTATATTTATATTCATTCTTATTGCAAAACAGTTCAACTGTTTTGTGATGATATCATCTGAATGAACGCTTCGATAATTAATCTAGTATTTTTGGTTCATCCTGGAGGCCAAATTTATTCATATCATTTCAGATTTTCCAGGGTCTAGNAGTTCTCCAGCTGCCCATTTGTACATGCATTAAAACAGAATTTAACACATGATTGTCTCTACACATTGGGTGTCTGTAACTTGGTAATATCCTTGTACATAGAAAAAACAGATGTTGAGTAATGGCCAGTTTTGTTCTTATTTATATTTATATTCATTCTTATTGCAAAACAGTTCAACTGTTTTGTGATGATATCATCTGAATGAACGCTTCGATAATTAATCTAGTATTTTTGGTTCATCCTGGAGGCCAAATTTATTCATATCATTTCAGATTTTCCAGGGTCTAAGGATTTCTGTAAGGTTCTGCTAGACCTTAGAAAAAAGATGGTCTTTATAACCCCTATAAGGAAAAGTTTTGACTTGAAATAAATTATGAGCTGGTTATAGTAAGACACAGCAAAATTTATCTTAATAAGGAAAAATATGATAATCAGCTTTTTGACTCCTACATTCTCTTGAAATTGAACTTCCTCTAAAATTACCCATACTTCTCTTCTTTTCAATCTGCACTCCCTCACATTACCAACTACTCCAATGGCTTGAACAGTTTGCCTTACCTGTGACTTCCAAATGTTATTTCCAGCTTTCTTCATCTTCTGAGCTCTAAAATCCTACCATCTTTTTCTTAAAACTTATTGTACATCTCTTTCCTATAAATGTGTTCTTTCTAGCCAATTCCAGGTATAGGTTAAAACAACTGATAAAATCCTGCCTTCCAGGGTTATCAATTATCATCCAGGGCCTCTCTTACACTTGCCTCTCACAATTTAATTTGTCATAATTTTCTATCAATTTTCACTTTCTCTTGAGTATATGCCTATTTAAATTAATGCTTTAATTTAGTCCTTTGGTACCCTGGGTCTAAATTACCACAAAAACCTCAGAATCAGCAACTATGCCTGTTTCATTTATTTACTGATGTGATTAAAAACAACAACAACAAATCCTATCCAAAAATTCAGACGCATCCAGCAACAATCATTTTATCTCACCATTTTGCTCTTCAGAAATCTGGGCAGTTCTGTTCCTTGTGGCATCATCTGGGATTATTTGGTGCTATTGGACTAGATATTGAGTTATTCTGGAGAGTCCAGGATTGCTCCACTCATATGCTTGATGTTTGGGAGAGCTGGAATAATGGGCTCACTTTGACTACCCTCCCTCTTCAAGGTTAATGCCAAGGATTCCTTTTCCTTGTGTGGTCTCAATAGTAGAGTGGACTACTGATATGACAACTTTGGATCCTCCAAGAGAGAAAGAAGGAAGCAACCAGCCTTTTTGAAGACTAGACTCAGGACTGCCACCGTCACACTGCACTGTCAAAGCATCTGCCATACTATTTTGGTCAAAAGTCGTTCTATGCCAGCTCAGCTTCAGGTGGAGGGGCAATAAACCCCATACTCACCATGGGGAAAGTGTCACAAATGGGCAGCTATCTGAGCCAGCTCTCTTTCCTGTGGTTGTAAGAATCTGTGGCCATCTCTGATCTCACATGTCTGATATATCTTACATTTCTCCAAATTTTTTTTTTTTACTTTTCTGCAGAATTCTGCCCAAATTGTCTTCCTAAAATGAGTAGTATTCTATTATTGAAAACCCTTCATTTCCATTGTAATTACCCTCCTTTGCAATTACCTCATTGCATTACCCTCTTTTTTATCAAAAGTATTTACTGTTCTCCTTAATTTATTGTTACAATATATTATGCATCTTATGTTTTGGATTCTATTATAAACTTCCTGATTTAACTAGATAATGATAGCCTGATTTAACTAGATAAATGATAGTCTTCTTTAATACTCTAATCAGAAGAAAAGGCTGATTTCCCATTAGTTATACTAATTTGGTATATATCAGGTAAGATACTTTCCATTATAAGCCACAGAAAATCTCAATTCAAACACCTTAAAAAATAAGAAATATCTTTTCAGCTCACCAAATAAGGACCACTGAACGGTGTGGTTTGAGGAGTACTTTAGTGGATCCATGTCCTCAACAGCCCAAGTTTCGAAGTATGTTGGTTGACATACAACAATTTGGTGGAGAAATTTCTTCTTGTATGTCTGCATGTAGGAGGGTGGGGCATTGTTAAAATTGCACTAAATACCAATGCCAGAAAAAAGAAAAATAGCTCTAAAGAGGTTGGAGACCTAAATGATTGGCTTAACCAAATGAAGATGAACCTCTGAATCTCAGCTAGAGAAAAAAACAATTGAAAGAGCTTAAGTTCTGCCAACATGTAAGAAAAACTGAACCACTGGAGGTCTCTCAGCCGTAACTATTAAAGACACAACTCAGAGAAAATGAGGGCTTAATTATTATCAACTTAAAGCCAACATAATTAAACTGAAACACCTTAATCATATTCAAAATTTTAGCATTTCTCATTTTTACAAATTGTCTTTGATTTATAGAACATTGTAAAATTAAGATGTCTACAACCTAACCATATTCCGTCTAATCTCTCCTTTTATCCAAACTTAGTTAATTGGGAAATTCCACAGCCCAAGTCTATCTTCTCTTTCTTTCCTCGTTTCCCAAGGGGAGATGAACATAATCACGCTTTTTCAAAATCTCATATGAAGAACTGCATCAGGCAACTCAGTCTGTCCTTTTGGGTACACCTTGTAGTCTCTGTGCATTTTTGTGCGATGAAATGGATGCTTTTCCTTTCCTATTAAATTCTATTCTTGTTTCAAGCCCCAATTCGAACACTGACTTTCTTGAAAGTCTTCTCTAAAGAACCAGTTAGAATTAATCCTTCCGTTCATGCTATGTGAACCCCTCTTTACTTCTCCTTCAAGAGAACAGCACAGTGCATGCTCTGGAGGGAAAAGAAAAAAAAAAATTTCAAATCCTAGATCTGGCATTTACCAATTGTGTTACCCTAAACAAGTCAAGTAACCTCTCTTAGTTACTTATTTCTTATTTTTAAAATGTTGGCATCAGAACTCATAAGAATATTTTATCATGAATCATAAAATGATATAAACGTGCATATTATTTTTATAATTGCGTGAAATTTTATTATTTTTAATTGAGACATTATCATGCTGAATAGTTAAATACTTGGGATAACACTTTCCTTGGATATTTCACTGAAACTAAGGACCTCCTCCTACTTATAGCAATCAACATAAACGATTATGCTATTTTTCATGTTTCATGACCTTGGAAACACAAAACTTGACTCACAAATGAGTATCACTTCATATATACTTGGAACTTTCATACTTATTTTTTCTGATGAAGGTAGAATTGTGTCAAATTATGCCAGAATTCTTCCTGACTATTTTGAATTAATGTCAGAACGTTTCCTTTTTCCTGTATCCTTAGTGCTAAACTCAATTTGGTTAGGGGCTGTATTATGGATGCTGTCTCTATTAGCAAGGCATTATGAATTCACATTTCAATTCCAAAGTCATCTAAAGGAAATATTTTAAAGTGCTCTTTGTTTTAGGGTATCTGGAGATTTCTGTCCACAGAGAAATTGACAAGACTTTGTAGTTATCAATTCCATCTTGAAGAAGTGCTTTTTCCAGCTTTGCAAAGTTTGCATAATTGAGCTCTGCTTCTCCTCTTCCAGAGTGGCACCATGGAAAAGACCAGATAGCTGTTTTAACAGCATCTATAATGGTGACCTCGGAGTCTTAAAAAAGGAAAGATGGATCTCATAAATGTGGTTATAAAGATCTAAGACAGAAAAGCAACTAGAAGAAATCTTTCGTCTTGAATTTTTCTGAAATTAAGCAATCTTTTCACAAAACAAGTAATATTTATCCCCCCAAATAAGTTTTAAGACATATCCTATTGTTTAAAATCCATTGACCATCTGCATACTAGGCAAGAGCATTCATTTTATATTGTCCTTCAGTTTTTAGAGCTTTCTTTAATACAGACTTTCTCATGACCCTAATTGTGAAATTGAGATTTCACATTTGTAGGGAAAACGCATTTTTGTCTCATTAGCAGAGGCAATGATGCCAATGGATACTCACATGAAAAGAATGAATCACAAAGCCATCTGGAGTTGTACCCTTCATTCACACCGTGGAATTAGATGTAATACACAACACCACAAGTTTGTCATCTGAGCTCAGAGTGACGAGACTTTTCTTCCAATCAACATTCTACTTAAGAAAGAAATGATTCATGACTTTGACTATATCAACTGCCTTTCTTGTTTCCAAACTGGCATTCATCACAAGATATAAATTTTCCTTTAATCTTCAACATATCCTTAGATGGAAGCTTAGAAATTTGGATACTGAGGCGTACAATACTTCTACGCAGGTATCTGCTGAGAGGAAGAGGCATAACTGAGGTAGGCACCCTGACCTACTTCAAAATACTGAAGAAGGACCAGTGATTCAGAAGTGATGATATCACTTGGCAGAGATAATACTTCCATTTCCTACCTTAATTAAATTATGAAATAGCTAAGTCACTTCCAGGATATATAAATTTACCATCCTCTCTCTAATATCAAGTGACTTCTTTTAATTTGCTATCCAACCAGCTACTCTGAAGGGTAATTCACATAAAAGCTATTGGGTAAAAATTTCAATCTTCTCAAATGGGGCCATTTTCTTCCAGAAAAAAATTATATTTTCTTTTAGTTTTTAGTTTCATGCTTTTCACCCAAATAGTGTCATAGTTTGTGGTTCCAAATAAATATGGAAAAAAGTTTTTTTTCCTATATTTCTCAATATATACATAAAGACTAATGCCATAGTTATAATGTTTGGTCAGTACATTTTCCTTCAGATTTTTCAAGTGGACACTTACAGATACTGTGATAAAAATGAATACCAGTCACATGATTATAAGCACTGTCAAAAGTTATTTTATAGTTTGGAGTCAAATAAAACATTTAAAATATTAAGTGTTTGTTTTCAGAGAAATAAGAGAGAAATTAGAAAGAAAAAAGAAAAAAACCCGTGAATTATGTTCCTAGATTTTATAAATACAAGATCTGAAATCTGGTTTATTACTTACTGGCTGTCCACTTAGGCAAGTTACTTGAGTGTACCAATCCAGTTTTGTCAAATATAAAATGAGCATAATTATGCCAATCTCATTTTTTAAAAAATGAAAAGATATAATTATGTAGAGTGCTTAGCAAATATTCAGCAANATCAAATAAAACATTTAAAATATTAAGTGTTTGTTTTCAGAGAAATAGGAGAGAAATTAGAAAGAAAAAAGAAAAAAACCCATGAATTATGTTCCTAGATTTTATAAATACAAGATCTGAAATCTGGTTTATTACGTACTGGCTGTCCACTTAGGCAAGTTACTTGAGTGTACCAATCCAGTTTTGTCAAATATAAAATGAGCATAATTATGCCAATCTCATTTTTAAAAAAATGAAAAGATATAATTATGTAGAGTGCTTAGCAAATATCCAGCAAAGAGGTACACAATAAAAAAAAATTATTATTATTATTATTTTCCCCTGTCTTTTCTTGTACATCAACTTACATTTTCCCCTACATTCTCCATTGTTTAAAGTCAGGTCCTTCCTAAAATATTTGACATGCTTCAGTGCTTGTATGTTTTAGATGCTAGATAGTTTCTGGGTTGTAAACAAGTGTCACTGTCTTTTAAAGGGGTTGTGCTTAATAGCACCATTTATTTTTCTGAGAGATTTACTGATGGTCCATGATCTTCTGTGTCATGTTAGATCACCAGCTTCTGTTTACTCATTGGATCCTAGATATTACAAAAGGAGTGATTTTTTTTATTTTAATTGAGTTTTACTTGTCCTTTCTAAGTCTGTCATGCTGTTGTTGAACCTATGTTATATTCCACACTTCTGACTCAGTGCTCAGTCCTGGGCTTTAGTCTCTAACCTGACTTTGTTCACAGCTCTCTGTAAGTCTTTCTCTGGAAACATACCCAGTGATATTCCACTAACTAGGAACATGTCCATGGAATCCATTTATTTAATGCACAATGCTTCCTTTATCTTGTTCCCAAATTATTTTTAAATATTCTATCATAGAGTTATTTTTTTAAATCAATTGTTGAATTTTCTGATTATTATTTCAGCATCCCTTCTCCTTTTTGTTTCATTCCATCTTTCTATTTCATAATGAATAACTTTAACTTATTCAAGAAAGTTGATCCATATTTATCGCCTTCTCTGCCCAAACAGTTGTATATAAACTGGAAAGAAGAAAAGAATTGTATCTGCTAGTCTACAGAAAAAGGGTGTCAGCATGTTCTCTTTTTGCCTCACACTGCTGCCACGACTTCAATGCCTGCTCATGGTCTGATTGATTACATCCATTCCGACTTGGGGAAATTTTTCCCTTTCTTTAACAGGAGACATTAAGACTAACTGAAGTTTCTCTAGTTGCTACTCACTTTGCCTTAGGCAAAATGCATAAATAATATTAGGGCCAAATAATTAGGTATAGGGGTAAAACTGAAACAGAATGTTCTATTTGGATGAATTACATGTCTTGGTGCTATCAGGGCACCAGGATTTCTGTATATGTCAAAGAGTTTGGATTTTCAGTGAACAATTGTATCCTGACATTTTAATTCCAGAAATTCAAGAAAAAGAATATTGTTGTATATTACGGAAGCTGTGGTCTTCTACTGTGATACCACCCCCTCTACCTTTCAGAATCAGAGCATAAGTCTCTCTGCATGCTGGGACCATTGACAGTTGTACCACACCATTTTCTCCTCTGGTGACTGTCCACTGATGAAGGGATTTGCTTGTTGAATATGATATTCTCTTTTCTGGCCCAATATAGGGTGTTGTGAAGTATATAAATATTTGGCTATCAAGCTGTAACCAGGGATAATTGTATAAGCCATCCTAGCCTCAGAACTACCAGTGGATCAACTGAGGTCTTTATTGTCAGCATCTGGCAGCCCAATGTCATCCTATTAGTTCTGCTTTCTTTTATTCACCTGTGAGTTGATCTTAAGAGCACTCCCTATTAAATTTCCAGTACACAAATATCCATCTCAGAGTGTTTCCTAGGGAAACTGACCTGGAACAATACACATATGACATTTTACAGAAATGCAGTGAAGTTTCCTGAATGGTTGTGTCATATGAAGGATTTCAGCATCTCACGGACTTGTACTGGATAAGTAATAATAGGGTTGTTGTGGTGCTAGAATAATTATGATCCAAAACAAAGCACTTCGTAGAAATTAAGGTATGATGTAAAACAAGAGGTGGTTTCCTTGGTCTTCTGTTTATTGTACAATAATAAATCAGGATTAGATAACAAGTTCATAATATGAATTCATGGAACTAACAGTATTTTATTTGAAATACTTCTGGAATTTTATTTGAAATATTTCTTGAAATTTTTGGAATTAAAAGGTCAGGATACAATTGTTCACTGAAAATCCAAAATCCATAGAGTATGACTCTCTCTAGTTTGTTATAGGTCAATTAAATTTGAAGATAAGAGGGAATAAATGATGTGATCAAAGATAAATCTTGGAAATAAAAGGAGTAGACTCTGAGGGGATCTCCAAGAGCAGATGACATGCTCTATTCACTTTTGAGTTAACAGCACCATTTTGTGATGGACCATAGTAAAAGCTAAACAAATATTTACTACACGAGAATAAAGCAGGCCCTGTTCTCTCTCTGCCATTCTAATCTTGTCTAGCACTCTGGTAATACTTATTTATTTGGGTTTTGGGAAAACATTCTTTGATTAAACAAGGTACTATTTTTTGCTACCCATGATTGCCGACGGGTTCTTAAACAAATAAAAGACTTACATTTAGAGTGATCCCCCTAGCAATGTAAACTCTGGTGAAAGTGAGCAGTTTAAAAATCTGACTGTGACAGTCTCCTGACCAAGGTCATTGCTATGGAGAGAAGGGCCTGTGACACTGCAGGCTTTAGTGCTTGTTTGCTATTATCTCCTGCCTTGAAGATTCATAAAATAAGACTGAGAACACCTCCATCACAATTATACCCAATTAAGGTTCCTACTTGATGAAGCACAATTTTTAGAATAAATAGACTATAAAATACAGCAAAATAGGCCGTAAATCATTAAAAATCAGATGCAATAACAAAGTTAAGTGTTTGGGGGAAATTATCTTAGGGAAAAATGAACTGATATTTTAAGTCTTTAAAAGGCAATTTCAAGTTACAGAAAATAGGCTGATGAATTTAACATCCTTTCTGCACTGGATATATTTTTGTAAGAAACAAAAATCCTGTGCCTGGATATGTTTTAAAGTGATACTTTAATTTTCATTCATGATAGACATCAGTATGCTTTAAGCAGCGTATGGACAAGGATAGCTCTACTTCAAAGAAAAGAAATCTAAGTCTCATTTGCACTTGAGAGGAGGCACATGAAGGACTTCAGTCAATATAGAGGAGCTCATTGTATTTCTGTGTTAAGTATTTGATATACTCCCTTGGAAGTTTAGTCACATCCTTCATTTGCATGAAGAGTTTTTCTTAAATGTCAGAAGTGAGATATGACAATAAGTATTCTCTTTGATTAACGTGTTCAAAATTTTGCTTGACCTTAAATGAAGATGTGCAATAATAACTCACTTCAAAAATGTGAATTTGGTCTTTATAAATTGAAACAAAAACCCCATACTGACAGGTAAAATCAGAGTGCCTTACTTGCACATATAGATACAGTGCTAACATATATATTTTGCCATCTTTCAGACATTTTCTTACACTGCCATTATTGAAATTCATTATTCAAAGTAGAGTGTTGCCTTTTTAAAAATGTCTCTGTACTTTAGTGAATTAATGAGCCATCTTGGTAACATAAGAGACAATTTTCTGGTAGTAATAAAATTTAAAGAATATTTATTTTGTAGAAAGCTATTACATAATGAAGTTTTCTTATCACTGTCATAAAGTATCAAATGCCTGTTGACACATTCATGCACATATCTGAATTGTTTCATGTGTGACTGTGTATACACTCACATGTACAATTACATTGTAATTATTGATGGCCCCTAAGGTTTTCAGTGGAGTAGGAGGTCTTCCAACTGACAAGAGGCCCATTGTGCTGGAGACCAGGACAGCAAAAATGAACTCAGCAGAAAGCTCACGTGGCTCTGACCTCCGGTCAAGGTAGGAGGTCCTCGCTCCTAAGGCTGGAAGGACATGCTGAAACAAAATCTTAATTCCTTTACAATCTCTTGTTTCTTGTTTCCTTGAAACCCCCGCGAACAGACGGGTGGCAGTAGGCACAATTGAGGGATTCTGGAGAGGCTACTCTTTGGTATTTCCCAAAGGCACTATCTGCTGGGCCCCAGTAGCTGTTGCACAAGCCAGTAGGGGTTCTTCTCCTTACTCTTCTCTGTGCCAATAATCAGGCCAATGAAAACTGTGAGCACAGGTCAGATATTTAGCAGATGTTCTGGCAGGCAAGGAGGGGATTCCTTAGCACGGTTTTCCCACTGCTCTTTCCTCCAGTCCTTCAGCTCTCTCCCAGGACTCGAGCCCGGCCAAAATCTAGGATGCCTGGCTTCAGGACCTAATGAAGCTCAGGCTCTGATGTCTCAATGAAAAATTCATTGAGAGACAAAGCGAAAAGTAAGAGGTGGATTTTTTAGGATTCAGAGAGAAGCCACTCTAGAGTGTGGGCCAAGCCCTTGCCCCTGGCATATTGGAAGACTGTTCATATTCACACATTTGATAAGAATTCCAGAGACATATAAACATATGCTCAGTTTATATAGAAAACTGTCCTCACTGTTATAGAATATCTAATGATTATATTTTAATATTCCTATACCCAGGAATTATAAACTAATCTGCTTGTGTATAAATATATTCCATATGATCTTAAATTTGCTTAATAATTGAAAACTTATATTTATTCTCCATTATGTATAGTTCTATTCCATCCTTAACTGTAAGGCATTACCTCATGTTTCTCACATGCTTAACCTAGTTTGAGTGAATTGGCAATTCACTGGTTAGCTATTATCTAGTCATTAAAAAAGATTCTCTCCTTAGTTTTATGACTGGGACAGTAAACGACTATTCCTATGAGCAGCCTAAGAAGTGAAAGAAAATGCTGACATCAGCCCCCAAATCTATGTCCATAGTGTTGTCCATAGTGTTGTCTGAATTGACAACACTTCCCTGGTGGCTCAGATGATAAAGAATCTGCCTGAAACTCAGGAGACCTAGATTCAATTACTGGGTTGGGAAAATCCTGTGGAGAAAGGAATGGCTGACCACTTTAGTATTCTTGCCTAGAGAACTCCACAGACAGAGGAACCTGACAGGCTACAGTTGGGGTTGCAAAGAGTTGGACAGGACTGAGTGAATAACACACTTTCAAATATACATAGGAGAGACAGACAACACCAAACTATGTTCAAATCTTGTTCTGTTTGCTTCCAGTAGTTCTACCGTATCCATTCCCACAGCTGAATGGTAAAGTGCATCTCCCTAGCTTCTCTCTCTGCCTGAAGTAAAAATGATATACATTCCTTTAGTTTTCTTAATAATAGGTTAATTAGGTTCAGTGATTCTTTGTCTCATTTAAAAATGACTTCAAGTCCCACTGGGAACGATATAGCTCTTTAAAGACAGTGAAGAAAGTAAAAATACTCACTATTTTAATTAATAAGAAAGGTATATATTATTTAAATCTGAAGTTATATGTTCTCTTGTCTTTTCACTTCAGCAACAGAGTAACCTGCATGAACCCTTATTTGATGCACTCCTTCTCCTGAGGTAAAGATGAGTAAATTATACTCATCTTACAAGTCTCTTAAATTACAAGTCTGTTAAATTGCTACTCACCTTACAATTGCTGGCTCAGCTGGTAAAGAATTCACCTGCAATGTGGGAGACTTGGATTCGATCCCTGGGTTGGGAAGCTCCCCTGCAGAAGGGAAAGGCTCCCCACTCCAGTATTTTTGCCTGGAAAATTCCATGGACTGTATAGTCCATGGGGTCGCAAAGAATTGGACACGACTGAGTGACTTTCACTTTGCTCAATTTCTCATCCATGCAGTGCTATCATCTAAAACTGCACCCTACCTCTATATTTAAAATGTGAGTGGAGGAAGAGTAACAGTATCCTTCCCCAAAATAAGGTAGAAAAAAAAATCATGAGTAGGGTGAAAATTAGAAGCATATAATATTATAAATGCTAAATTGAAAAGATAACTCTAAAGAGAGAAGTACAAAAAGATACAGAAATGTCAAATCATATAAGAAGTGGGAGTGGGGAGCAGGAGTGGCTCTGATTTCTCACTTTCATGAAAAATAGCATATTGGCTCTTTTATCAGTTTTACACAGCAAATTCCACACAAGTCTACAAACAAAGGTTTGTGAAATAGTCACAAAGTAAAAGAGTACTGCAAAACTGTTGTGAGATTGGAGTTGCTACATTGCAACCATCCTCATTCACAGGCTATTTGATTTTGTGCTTTAATTATATATGTATATATAATGAGGAATTTGAAACAGATTAGCCTTTAGATCTCTTATACTCATAATATAATTTTGATTATATAAGATTCAGCATAACAGTGGTTAGTTGCACAGGCTTTGGAGAGAGTCCCTATGTCATGTCTGACTCTTTTGCAACCCCATGGACTACAACCTGCCAGTCTCCTCTGTTCATGAAATTTTCTAGGCCAGAATACCGGAGTGGGTTGCCATTTCTTCCTTCAGAGGATCTTCCTGACCCAGGGATCCAATCCATGTCTCCTGTTTGGCAGGCAGATTCTTTACCACCGAGCTACCATGGCAGCCCACTAATATGGTAATATGTAAATGTTTGATTCTAATCATAGCCATAAATTTAAAAATTCAGAGTCCATAGAAAGGCAATATAAACCCTAATGCCAAGCGTTTGAAGAGTGAAGGAAGCTGATTACTACCTCTGTGGACCCCACATCGTGGGAATCACAATGATACCCTCATATCTATATTTGATAGTAGAAATTCAGCATTAGAGGGAATCTATAAAATCTAATATGAATCAAGCCGGTCTTTTACCTTACAAGTTCATGCAGACATGCAAGTGAAAGCTTGAGCATAGCCTGGGAGAATTAAATCACAATTTCCCAAAGGGACTGAAATACATTTATAGATACTTTCTTGAACTAGCTGGACCATGAAAGGAAAAGTCTTGAAATAATTTTGTTTTTCCTCCCACCGTTCCTTTTCAAGCCTGTGATATTGGATTTCTTGTCTCTGGTGTTGAAAAAAATATGGGGTGGAAGACAAAGTTTTCTAGTCCCTCTCAATCACATTTTCAGAAGTTAGCAACCTAGCCCAATGTAAATGAAATATAAATCATTATTCCAATGAAAATGTCTCCAGCCCCCCAGGGCTCCCTAACAGATCANAGCCACTGAACTGAACCGAGGATAAAGGAAAATAAAAATTTAAATCTTCAGAAATGAAGAAATAGTAATAGAAATGATTAATGTCTAAGTAAGTTCTTCAAAAGATAATTTTTGAAAGCAAAAACTGTAGCATGTTCTAACAGTGATAAAAGTGAAAGTCACTAAATCGTGTCCGACTCTTTATAACCCCATGTACTACACAGTCCATGAAATTCTCCAGGCCAGGATACTAGAGTAGGTGACTTTTCCCTTCTTAAAGGGATCTTCCCAACCCAGGGATAGAACCNAAGCAAAAACTGTAGCATGTTCTAACAGTGATAAAAGTGAAAGTCACTAAATCGTGTCCGACTCTTTATAACCCCATGTACTACACAGTCCATGAAATTCTCCAGGCCAGGATACTAGAGTAGGTGACTTTTCCCTTCTTAAAGGGATCTTCCCAACCCAGGGATAGAACCCAGTTCTCTCATATTGCAGGTGGATTTTTCACCAGCTGAACCACAAGGGATGCAGTGATATATAAATTTATATATAATACATATAACTTACACATATAAAATAATTATGACAAATGGTCTTGAGAGGTCAACGACGCCCATATTTCTAAATTTTATTAGCAAGGTTTCTAAATTTTATTCAAAGTGGCATAATTCTAAATCTAAACAGGAAGTGAAAGTTTAGGTATGTCTCTTATAAGATATAGTGGTGGTTTAGTTGCTAAGTCATATCTGACTCTTGCGATCCCATGGATTGTAGCCTACCAGGGTCCTCTGTCCATGGGATTCTCCAGGTAAGAATACTGGAGTGGGTTGCCATTTCCTTTTCCAGGGAATCTTTTGACCCAGACATTGAACCCAGGTTTCTTGCATTGCAGGCAGATTCTTTACTGACTGAGGTAAAAGGGAAGCCCTGATAAAATGCAGAGGAACCACAAAAATTAATGTGATATAACCAAAAAAATTCTACCAATTAAATAGATTACAAAGATACCCAAACAAATATTAAGGCAGGAAAAGAAGAGCGTAATGAAAGTCAAAAGGACATAGAGAAATATAAAATGACAGAGCTAAATTAAACTATAAGAATGTTTACTTCACATGTCAATGGACAAGGGGCATCTAGTTCCAGGTTTCAGTAAAATAAACATACACCACGCTAGTGTTAGTCA
>SJYA01002996.1:308864-372904 GCA_006410615.1 Neotragus moschatus
CCAATTAAATAGATTACAAAGATACCCAAACAAATATTAAGGCAGGAAAAGAAGAGCGTAATGAAAGTCAAAAGGACATAGAGAAATATAAAATGACAGAGCTAAATTAAACTATAAGAATGTTTACTTCACATGTCAATGGACAAGGGGCATCTAGTTCCAGGTTTCAGTAAAATAAACATACACCACGCTAGTGTTAGTCAGTCAGTCATGTCCAACTCTTTACAACCCTATGGACTGTAGCCTGCCAGGCTCCTCTGTCCATTGAATTCTCTAGGCAAGAACACTGGAATGGATAGCCATTTGCCTCTTCAAGGGATCTTCCTGACTCAGAGATTGAACCCCGGTCTGTATTGCAGGCAGATTCTTTGCTGTCTGAACCACCAGGGAAGTATCCATTAATGACACCTAAAATACCTTGATAATAAGCAGAAAACAACCATCTTACATAAATCTACAGAAAATAATTATAGGCAGAACTGGGAGGGGTAATAACTAAGAGGAGTAACACAGCAGAGTTTTCTGGTTTATTTCCCTTCTCTGCCTCTAAGTTCCACAGCAGCCCAAATATCAGAACTGCTAATGAGCAGGAGAAGAAGAAACTCTTCCCGCCACCAACGCCCGTCTCTCTCCTGGGCCTGGGAAGTGTTGGGACGTGTCAAATAGGAAGGCACTTCAGAGGATATTGCAAGTTGAAAAGTGTCCACCCCAAATTCATGTCCACCCCGCAGTCAGGCTCTACCCACTCTCTGTCATCTTAGTCCATCATATACTTGCAATTATAAGAGAGGTGATTTCCCTATACTTTAATCTCATCTTCACTTTGAAAATGCATAGCAGTTAGAATCAGGAACAATTGCGCACTGATCTTTTATTTCTATGTATCCTGTTGGCACTTAAAATTCCATATTATTTTGAATTATCAATATCTTTATCTCAAATCTACTTTTCTATGAACTAAGTCCTTTCATCTTCATTAATAGTATCTGATGCGTTATTCTATCTTGATCCTGTTACTGAAACAGGTTCTTTGCTTTATATGAAGCAACTGCTACTGCTGCTGCTAAGTCGCTTCAGTCATGTCCAACTCTGTGCGACCCCACAGACGGCAGCCCACCAGGCTCCCCCGTCCCTGGGATTCTCCAGGCAAGAACACTGGCCTGGGTTGCCATTTCCTTCTCCAGTGCCTGAAAGTGAAAAGTGAAAGTGAAGTCGCTCAGTTGTGTCCGACTCTTCGCGACCCCATGGACTGCAGCCCACCAGGATCCTCCGTCCATGGGATTTTCCAGGCAAGAGTACTGGAGTGGGGTGCCATCACCTTCTCCGGCAGTTCCAGCTACACACAGCTAATTCCAAGTTTCTGGAAAACAACTGAGGCACATTTCTCATCGTTTAGCTTATGTGCAAGGGGACCGGTGAGAGTCTTTTGTAACTATGATTACAACCACCTTGGTTCATGAAGTCAGGTTACAGGTGAAATGGGTTTCACTAATGATTATTTATGGTTTCTCTGTGGAAACTGCAAGATTTTTTCTTGTTGTTTACTTCTCTTTGTATTTCATGTGGGCACTGGGTTCAGAACTGGTTTCCCCAGTGGCTCAGCAGTAAAGGATCTACCTGCAATATAGGAGACTCAGAAGACAAGGATTTGATCCCTGGGTGAGGAAGATCTCCTAGAGGATGAAGTGGCCACCCACTCCAGTATTCTTGCCTGGAGAAACCCATGGAAGAGGAGCCTGGCAGACTTCAGTCCATGGGTCACAAAGAGCTGGACATGACGGAGCACCCACGCATGCATCGGGTTCAGAACAGAAGGTAAACCAAATTCCTGTGTTTGTTTTCAAAACTCTTTGCCACTTTTTCATCATAGTAAAATGAAAACATCTGTATACGTCCATCTCCTTAACCTTTAATATAAGTCAAAACTACCTAAGCAGTTTTGAGAGGGGAAAACTGAAGTTAAACTGGAGTCGGACACGTTTGCCTTTTCTTCCAGTGGACCTGTATCCTCTTGAGCCACATTATAAACCTGGTATAGGGAGAACTGAGTTACATGTGGGCATAGAGTATTGCAGTCAGTGGTTAAGTCTAGAGGCTTCTACAAGTATTAAAAAGCACTTCACTGCCCATTCCTGGGGAGCCTTGCTGAAAACCTACTGTTCTATGTCAGCAGCATCCTTTACATACAAAGTAGGAGCAAATGAATAGTTGCTGCTCCATAAAGCTTAATATCCAAGTGAGGCAATCCCATGTCTATTTCAGACTCTACATCCAAGGTGATCTCAGGGAACTGTTGGTTGAATAACTATGGCTTGTTGTATATCATTTTTATGAATAAGGGAGAAGTCATATATGTGGCATCAGTAGTTTTAAGTGAGTTGCTTTAAAACAGCATGCTTTAAAATCATCATAAACATTCAGTGAGGTACTTATTCAAATTATTTTCTGGAATATGATATCCCCTCTTCATTATCTATCAACCCTGATATCAAGAATTATGATGTTTCTGCATTATTTTTAAATGGTCAGCTCAAATCTGAGGAAGATGACAATACTTTTGAAATCTGTCATAGCTGTCTTTGGTAATAAGGGGATTTTTCTCTTTAGTTTTTGTTTGAGCTAATACTCTTCTATGGAAATGTTTCAAAATAACATAAGACATTTTTTTTAAAAAATAATGCAATGTCTTTAATATATAGTTTTAAAATATGCAAGTATATCATATATTTAAATCCACAGTTTTCTTTGATTTATTCATCAAGGGCATGTGCCAGGCAGTTTTAAATTCCAACTATAAAAAACCCCTTTACTCAGTGGACATACATCCTCATAGGGAGAAAGCAAAAAATAAACAAGCAATATCAAGAAGGGATAATTGTTGCAGAGAAAAATAGCATGGTGAGGGAAAAGGATAACTGTGAAACCCTTTTGGAGGGAATGAATAGAGGGCAGAAGAAAGTGAGAAAAGTCCATATCCTTGGAAAAGCCTCCTGTAAGAGCATTGCAGAGGAAACAACAGGTACAAATTCCAGAGGCAACCTGGAGACTTGACTTAAGAGAGGGCCACTGAGATTAGAGGCAAAGGAGAGATGGCCACTAGTAAAAAATGAGCTTGGAAAGCTACCCAGGTGTATCTGTTAGGCATTGCTGTACAACAGGTCAACTCTAAAATTTTAGTAGTCTAAAAACACCATTATTTCACAGGCATCTATAGGCCTAGGTCAGTCAATCTCTGCTGGGCTTGATTTCTCTTCTGCTGTCACCTGGGGGCTAGTTAGTTCAGGGTGGCCTTCACCAGGATGACTGGTCTCTTTATGTGATTCCTCATCTTGCTGTGGGCTTGCTCAGGCTGGTGTCTGTGACAGAGGTAGGGTCCAGAGAGAGCAAAATTTGCAAGGCCTGTCATGTTGTGACACCTTCACACACTCACTCCTGGTGCCTTCTATTTATTGTGTAGATAAGTCATAAGGCCAACTCAGGTTTTTGACGTGAGAAAATAGACTATCCCTTTAAGGGAGGATTTGCAAAACATTTTGCCAAAGAAAAGAATGCACTAAGGATATTCCTGTCATCAACTGACCACAGCAGGAGCCAATTCACTAGGATCTCATAGGCCATGTGCTTAAGATTTTTTAATTCTGTATAAAATGGGAAATTATTATGGTTTTAAATAAATAAGGGGATAATTATATTTCTGTTTTACTCATATTACTCTGGTGGATGAAGAAAGAATTTTACGTGAGGTGGGGTGTGGGTGGGGGAAAATAGATGAGAAACGGGATTTTTGTAGTATTCTATGGGAAAAATAATAGAAGCATAGACTTTGCTGGTAGCAGTGAAGTAGGAATAAAATTGAAACTGTTTCAGCTTGGGTTGTATATTGGTATTACCCCACATGATTTGTTGAATCATTGGGAGAGAATTAGGAATCAATTGTTATCATAGATTTTGGAATTGAGAATATTTAAAGTATTTTTTTTTCAGTTTCAGTACTTCTATTTCTTAATTATAACAGTTTTGCTGCTCATTCCCATCCGTGAGCTGATTCTAATTGAGTTATTCATGCTTTGTGAAGGATAAGCACCTCCATTTTTAGAAAACTGCCTTTTATATAATGAGCATTATAATTTGGGGGTAAAAACAGAGTTTAGAGAAATCTACATTTTGAAGATGATATTTAATAGCTTTTACATTGATGTTACAGTGAAGAAATAAAATATATAACACTTGGCTATTAGGGTAGACCCTAATGAAATCTGACTGGTTTCCTTATTAGAAGAGGAAATTTGGACAGACAAAGAGATATCGGGATGTGAGCTTTAGAACTGTTCCAGCAGTCAAATTTTAACTTAACTACCTCTTTAAAGCATCTCTCCCCACATGCAGTCACATTGTGAGGCTTTGGAGGTCAGGACTTCAGTATATGAACTTGGGGGCGGCACACAGTTCAGCCAGTAGCACCTCCTCATCTTCAGTCTCCGTGTAGCTGTCACTCATTCTCTCCACCCTTCACATTGTGCTTTGCTGCTGCTGCTGCTGCTGCTAAGTCGCTTCAGTTGTGTACGACTCTGCGAGACCCCATAGACGGCAGCCCACCAGGCTCCCCCGTCCCTGGGATTCTCCAGGCAAGAACACTGGAGTGGGTTGCCATTTCCTTCTCCAGTGCCTGAAAGTGAAAAGTGAAAGGGAAGTCGCTCAGTCGTGTCCGACTCTTCATGACCCCATGGACTGCAGCCCACCAGGCTCCTCCATCCATGGGATTTTCCAGGCAAAAGTACTGGAGTGGGATGCCATTTCCTTCTCCATCAGATGTCTAGTAAAAAACAAATTCTATTGCATAAGTTTAGTACTTGATGATAATACATTTATGATGTATATTGAATTCCTAAACAATTAATTCTGTAAAAAATAACTCATTTATTCATAGCAGGTTACCTGAAATTCAGCTGTAAGTCTATCTGAATTTTAAGTGCTGAATATTTGTTCATAAATAAAACTGACAAAGTTCCTATCAAGAGCACTAGGGTTTTAATGCAGGATATACTCCATAAGAAATATAAACAAATAAAAATTGTCATATGTGCTATACAGATACTAATGACCTATACCACTAAGCATTTTCCTCACAAAATTTCATCTTACAAAAGATCTGATGTATTTATGTTTAATGGATTTTTATATTTTTATTCCTGTTCAACAAAACATGACTTTATTTTAAAATAATAAAGTTGTGAGATCTCTCACACTTTTAGGTGAGTATTGAAAGTACCATGAAAAGAACTTAAAGGTGGCAAAAAAAAAAAAAAGATTGCCAACCAAAAAAATATGCATTTTTAACTTAAACCTCTTCCTTCTTAGGGAATTTTTCATGTTTCTAATGATATTCATTTATAGATATAAGAGCACAATCAAGATGGACAATTAGATTTGTCAGCTTAAATATATATCATGTTACAGTGTAAATATAAATAATATACTCCTTGAATAAGAAAAATCATGTGTTCATTTAAATGTAACATGAATGTATGATATTATATATTGCTTTAGTCTTTTATTATGATAGACAACCATACTTAATTTTTCATTAGCATAAAAAAAACAAATACTGAAAGCACATGTAGAGAATACTAAGAAATTTATCCAGCACAGATTAATTAGAAACACACATCTGTGTATGCATTTTATTGACTCTAAAAATGTAATTTTCATATCACTCAATTTCAAATTCATATATTTAAAAATTAATATCTATCATATATTTGCATATGTAAATACTGCAGTAGTTGTTTCAAAGGTTTCTGCTGAAGTATTTTTTGTTTCCATGAAAATGACACTGACTGGAGAAATAGGAGCAGAAATAAATGCTAAGCTACATTGCAACTTTTCTATGTCATAATGTTTGAAGACAGACAAAAAAGATTATAAATCACTTAATTTTGGATCANTCTCCATCAGATGTCTAGTAAAAAACAAATTCTATTGCATAAGTTTAGTACTTGATGATAATACATTTATGATGTATATTGAATTCCTAAACAATTAATTCTGTAAAAAATAACTCATTTATTCATAGCAGGTTACCTGAAATTCAGCTGTAAGTCTATCTGAATTTTAAGTGCTGAATATTTGTTCATAAATAAAACTGACAAAGTTCCTATCAAGAGCACTAGGGTTTTAATGCAGGATATACTCCATAAGAAATATAAACAAATAAAAATTGTCATATGTGCTATACAGATACTAATGACCTATACCACTAAGCATTTTCCTCACAAAATTTCATCTTACAAAAGATCTGATGTATTTATGTTTAATGGATTTTTATATTTTTATTCCTGTTCAACAAAACATGACTTTATTTTAAAATAATAAAGTTGTGAGATCTCTCACACTTTTAGGTGAGTATTGAAAGTACCATGAAAAGAACTTAAAGGTGGCAAAAAAAAAAAAAAAATTGCCAACCAAAAAAATATGCATTTTTAACTTAAACCTCTTCCTTCTTAGGGAATTTTTCATGTTTCTAATGATATTCATTTATAGATATAAGAGCACAATCAAGATGGACAATTAGATTTGTCAGCTTAAATATATATCATGTTACAGTGTAAATATAAATAATATACTCCTTGAATAAGAAAAATCATGTGTTCATTTAAATGTAACATGAATGTATGATATTATATATTGCTTTAGTCTTTTATTATGATAGACAACCATACTTAATTTTTCATTAGCATAAAAAAAACAAATACTGAAAGCACATGTAGAGAATACTAAGAAATTTATCCAGCACAGATTAATTAGAAACACACATCTGTGTATGCATTTTATTGACTCTAAAAATGTAATTTTCATATCACTCAATTTCAAATTCATATATTTAAAAATTAATATCTATCATATATTTGCATATGTAAATACTGCAGTAGTTGTTTCAAAGGTTTCTGCTGAAGTATTTTTTGTTTCCATGAAAATGACACTGACTGGAGAAATAGGAGCAGAAATAAATGCTAAGCTACATTGCAACTTTTCTATGTCATAATGTTTGAAGACAGACAAAAAAGATTATAAATCACTTAATTTTGGATCAATAAATATACTCAGGTGAGAAAACTTGAGCAAAATTGGTTGTAGGCCAAATTAACCTGAAAGGAAGTAATTTAGTTTGCCTTTCTCTAGCCCCCTGGTTAAAGAAAACACAAGTATGATTAAAAAAAAAAAAAAAACTCAGAAATATTTAAATGCAAATCTAAAAATCAAGATAAACACAGTGTCATCTTATAAAACTTGCTTTGTTGGTTTTTATGACAGTAATATACTTTTAATGAATTAGTATCAGTTCTATTGAGAGATATTAAGATTATAATAATAGTGACTAAATGCTTAATTTTAAAATGCTCATTATTGTATAAGACAATATTTCATTCTCATCTCTACTACTTATTAGCTAGAGTGTTTTTAACCACTTTGACTATTTAACCACTTTGAATTCAGGTTTTGTTTTCTTTTTGTATCTGGAAAATCGAGGTTAATCTTTCTTCTTAAGAGTTGTTTTACAGTTTATCTTAAGTTTGTGAAATAAAAAGTCCATCACTGGACTTTTACTAAATTCTGTCTCTAAATGTACAAGTATATTGTGCATTTTATGTACTTAATATCACCTAGGTGATGTAATGATTAATTTTACTTTAACATGTATCAGTAAAGGTATCAGTATATACAATGAATATGTGTGTGTGTCTGTGTGTGTGTTGAGGGGGTTGTTTATCGGAAAAGTAAATTGGCCATCTTTTCACAGCATTATTCCACAGTAAACATAAAAACAGTTTTGCTTCGAAGCACGCTGGGATTTCGTTTCAAAGGCTGACCTGAAATCACACAGTTTCTTTTGATTAGAGAGCCAGAGACACTCAGGCAGGGAGAGGTACATCCAAAGAAGGAGATGCAGTGGAAAGGTGAATGTAAATCATGGTGACACCTTTTCTTTATTTATGAGAGTTTCATGATCTAAAAAAATATATCAGATTGAGTTTGAAATTTGCAGATGAATTAATCTATGAGAGGCTTTTCTCTAAGAGCAGAGACTGAAAATATCCTGTATTTCATTATTATGAGAGTTTTGGGGAAGGAAGTGGCCAGACAGCCCAGCTCTGGATTGTTGTCGACGCAAGTGAGGTGGCCTGGAATTTCCATGAGCTCATCTCTACTCGTAACACCTTCCCCAGCAGCTCTTCTCAGGCAAACCTTGGGATAGGAATGATGCAATCAGCTACTTTGGGGGTAGAAGAGAAAATGAACCAAATAACCTAGTTTTTTAAGAAATATGATTAATTATAATTACTAGGTCATATCCTACCATTTGCCTTTTCATACTGCTCATGAAATTAAAAGATGCTTGCTCCTTGGAAGAAAAGTTATGACCAACCTAGATGGCACATTCAAAAGCAGAGACATTACTTTGCCGACTGAGGTCCGTCTAGTCAAGGCTATGGTTTTTCCTGTGGTCATGTATGGATGTGAGAGTTGGACTGTGAAGAAGGCTGAGCGCCAAAGAATTGATGCTTTTGAACTGTGGTGTTGGAGAAGACTCTTGAGAGTGCCTTGGACTGCAAGGAGATCCAACCAGTCCATTCTGAAGGAGATTAGCCCTGGGATTTCTTTGGAAGGAATGATGCTAAAGCTGAAACTCCAGTACTTTGGCCACCTCATGCGAAGAGTTGACTCGTTGGAAAAGACTCTGATGCTGGGAGGGATTGGGGGCAGGAGGAGAAGGGGAAGACCGAGGATGAGATGGCTGGATGGCATCACTGACTTGATGGCCGTGAGTCTGAGTGAACTCCGGGAGTTGGTGATGGACAGGGAGGCCTGGCGTGCTGCGCTTCATGGGGTCACAAAGAGTCGGACACGACTGAGTGACTAAACTGAACTGAACTGAACTGAACTGTTTATGAGGTTCTCAAGGCAAGAATGGTGAAGTGGTATGCCTTCCCTTCTCTAGTGGGCCATGTTTAGTCAGAACTCTCGATCATATCCCGTCCATCTTGGGTGGCCTTACATGACATGGCTCGTATTTTCATTGCGTTAGACAAGGCTGTGATCCATGTGATCAGTTTGGTTAGCTTTCTGTGTTTGTGGTTTTCATTCTGTCTGGCCTTTGATGGATGAGGGTAAGAGGCTTGTGGTAGTTTTCTGGTGGGAAGGACTTGCTGTGGATGAAACTGGGTCTTGCTCTGCTGAGGAGGGCCATGTTCAGTAAATATTTAATACAATTTTCTGCTGACAGGTGGGGCTGTGTTTCCTCCCTGTACCTCCCTGTTTGGCCTCAGGCCAAACTATGGTAGGGGTAATTATGGTAATGGTGACCTCCTTCAAAAGGACTTATGCCAGCATGCTGTGGCTCCCAGGACTGTTGTCTTTAGTGCCCCTGACCCCACAGCAGGGCACTGTTGACCCACACCTCCGCCAGAGACTCCTGGACACTCAAAGGCAAGTTTGGCTCAGTCTCTTATGGAGTGACTGCTCCTTTCTCATGGGTCCTGGTTCACACAAGGGTTTGTTGTGATCTGAAAGAGTCTGTTTCCCTGGGGGTTCTTAGTCCTTTTGCCAGATCCCAGGGTGGGAAATATGTTGTGGGGTCCTAGAACTTCTGCAACAGTGCGAGAACTTTGGTAAAATTGTTCTCCAGTTTATGGGGCATCTGCTTGGAGGCTCTATAGTGGGGCTAATGGCAACCTCTTCAAAGAGAACGAATACCACATGCCATGCCTCCCAGGTCTGCTGCAGCAAAACACCTGTCTCCCTGGCAGGTCACAGCTGACCCGTGCCTCCACAGGAGACAATCAAACAGACAAATGCAGGCCTGGTTCAGTCTCTTGTGGGAGTCACTGCTTCTTTCCCCCAGGCCTGGTGCACACAAGGTTTTGTTTGTGCCCTTCAAGAGTCTCTGGTGGGTCTGTGATTTTATTTTAAATGCAATTGCATCCTGCCTCCTGACTTGTTGAGGCTTCTCTTTTGCCCTTGGATGTAGGGTATCTTTTTTTGGTGAGCTGCACCATTCTCCTGGGCTTCCCTGTTGGCACAGATGGTAAAGAATCTGCCTATAATGCAGAAGATCTGGGTTCTATCCCTGTGTCAGGAAGATCCCCTGGAGGAGGACATGACAATCCGCACCAATATTCTTGCCTGTAGAATCCCACGGATAGAGGAGCCTGGAGGGCTACAGTCCATGGGGCCGCAAATAGTCTAACACGACTGAATGACTAAACACAATACGACAGCAACATTCTCCTGTTGGTGGTTTCCAGCAGCCAGTTGCTGCTACGGTGGACTCACAGGAGAAGATAAGTGTACATCCTTCTACCCAGATAACCACAATGCTGTGACCACTCCCCTAGACCCAGACATCTTGGAGTGAGAAGCCAAGTGGGCCTTAGGAATCATTATTATGAACAAAACTGGTGGAGGCGATGGAATGCCAGGTGAACTATTTCAAATCCTAAAAGATGATCCTGTTAAAGTGCTTCACTCAATATGCCAGCAAACAGGGAAAACTCAGCAGTGGCCACAGGACTGGAAAAGATCAGTTTTCATTCCAACCCCGAAGGACAATGCCAAAGACTGTTCAGACTACCACCCAATTGCACTCATTTCACATGCTAGCAAAGTAATGCTCAAAATTCTCCAAGCCAGGTTTCAACATTATGTGAACTGAGAACTTCCAAATATTAAGCTGGATTTCAAAAAGGCAGAGGAACCAGAGATCAAACTGCCAACATCCGTTGGACTATAGAAAAAGAAAGAGAGTTTCCATTAAAAAAAAAAAAATCTACTTTAACTTCATTAACTATGCTTAAACCTTTGACTATGTGGCTCACAAAAAAAACTGTGGAACATTCTTCAAAAGAAGGGAATACCAGATCATATTACCTGCCTCCTGAGAAATCTGTATGCAGTTCAAGAAACAAGAGTTGAACCAGACATGGAAAAACTTACTGGTTCAAAATTGGGAGAGGAATAGGTCAAGTCTGTATATTGTCACTCTGCTTATTTAACGTCTATGCAGAGTACATCATGAGAAATGCTGGGCTGGATGAAGCACAAGCTGCAATCAAGATTGCCCAGAGAAATATAAATAACCTCAGATATGCAATTGATAGCATCCTTATGGCAGCAAGAGAAGAAGAACTAAAGAGCCTCTTGATGAAAGTGAAGAGGAGAGTGAAAAGGGAGGCTTAAAACTCAACATTAAAAAAAACTAAGATCATGGTATCTGATCCCATCACTTCATGGCAAATAGATGGGGAAACAATGGAAATAGTGACAGACTTTATTTTCTTGGGCTCCAAAATCACTGCAAATGGTGTCAGCCACTAAATTAAAAGATTCTTGCTCACTAGAATAAAAGCTATGACAAACCTAGACAGCATATTAAAAATCAGAGACATTACTTTGCTGACAAAGATCTATATTGTCAAAGCTATGATTTTTCTGTAGTCATGTATGGATGTGAGAGTTGGACCATAAATAAGCCTGAGCACTGAAGAATTGGTACTTTTGAACTTTGGTATTGGAGAAGATTTCTCGGAGTCCCATGGGCTGCAAGACGATCAAACCAGTCAATTCTAAAGGAAATCAATTCTGAATATTCATTGGAAGGATTGATGCAAAAGCTGAAGCTACAATAATTTGGCCACCTGATGCGAAGAGCTGACTCAATAGAAAATACCCTGATGCTGGGAAAGACTGAAGTTGGAGGAGTGAATGACAGACAACAAGATATTTGGGTGGCATCACTGACTCAATTGACATGAGTTTGAGCAAGCTCCAGGAGATAGCAAAGGACAGGGAAGCTTGGTGTGCTTGCAAAGAGTTGGACATGACTGAGTGACTGAACAACAACAAATTCACCATTCGTTTAAACCAAGTTCATATTCATGTAGGTTCATATAAAGAGTACCAGAATAGGTATCTCCACCTTCTAGAAGGAATAATGTGAGAAAGAAAATGTTCCATTAAATTTCAGGGTAAAGATCTTTGCTGTTATTATTAATATTAACATCACCTGAACTTCTCCGTATTATTAACCTGTCAGCAATATTTCTTTGATATCATTTTTCTTGGACACAGTCGTTAAAACTAAGTAATCATGTCATAGGCAGAAATAACATGGATCTCAAAGAAATAGGTTTTAGATAAAAGTGTCCAAAGCATTTGAGGGCAATTTAAGGTCCCTGATGTCATTATGTACTTTCTAGAGTTGAAATCTCCACTTTCTCCTTCCTTAAAACTAGATATGTGAGAACCGTGATAACATTTTCCAAAAGTTCAGTTCCTGGGATGGTAAGAGTCTCTGATACAAGCAAAGTATGGAACACTAGCTTATGATTGTAAATCCATTCTGAGTTGAGGCTAATACTGAAAGGAAAACCAAACTCACATAAAGTAGGTTAAACAATAACATTATAACTATTAAAGCAAATACAACATGCAAACCAATAGTTTTGAAAAAGAAAAATCACAGATAATTTTGCCCACAGAAATAAGAATATGTATTGAGGATAGTTTCTCATATGATCCTTCATATGCTTGTTTCAGTTTTAGTGTATTTGGGTTATAGTATTTTAAGAATGTTCATAAATGATTCTACTAGAAGGTATGCTTCCATTATGCGTAATAAAAACAGATTGAAATTTGAAGCCCTAGTCTAAAGTAACAGCTTGAAAGTGCGCTATTTCTTCATTTGTTTCTTTTCTTGGAATTCTTCTAATAAATGAAAGTTCTGGCTCAGTTCAGACAATTACAAAAATATCTGCATGAGATCTTTTACAGCAGTTTCATGAAGACAGCAAAAGTAACTTTTATAGTTATTTTGAATACTGTCTCTGAAATAAAAACTGCAATTATTTACCACTTACTCAACTTGGAGATTATATACATATATTTATATATATTGGTGATATTTATATATGTGAGTAGATACTTATATATTATCTATACAGACAAATATATATATATGTATAATTAAATTCTCTTATTTGTTAATATGGTAAGTTTTATGTGAATATGAAAATACTTCTATAAATATATATACAATGTTTCTGTGAACATAAGCCTCCATTTGTCTAGGGTAAATACCCAGGAATGAGATTTCTGGGTCAAAATTTAGAAAGAGGCTAAATATGAGTCTTTCATCAGTGGAATGAGCAAACTTTGGCAGTCTGCTCAAAAGGCTACTACTTCTCAACTGAAAGGAAAGAACTACGGACCCAAGCTACTTGCGTCGCTGCACTCTCCTGGATTTTCTGTATTAAGAGAACTCAGATTCAGGTTTTAAGAGAAGTGAAAGCATTTTAGTCTTGTCATTACAAAGCCACATACTTGTAGGGATCAGTTTGAGCACTAAACACCTTGATCTTAGCTAAGAACAGAGAAGCTAATGTATTGTCTGTGTCAGTCATAAAAGAAAGTGGCACAAATCACCATTACCCCTTATCTTCCAGACTTAGTTTCAAAAATGGGAAACTCATTCTAGTCATTCTCCATTGACATTGATGTGCTAAAGATGAATATACTGTCAGTAATGTCTCTTGGGCTGTGTTTGACTTTACTGGTTCCTTACCAAAGATGCATTTGCCAAATACATCTTCTAAACAACCAGAATATTTGCTGAAATAGTTCAACACTGTGGCCAATCTTCATCATAAAATTTCCCTCTCTGCAAAAAGTACTTATTACACTGTTTTCAATTCATAAATAATATTGACATTTATTCTATTTATTTTATTTTCTTCTCTAAGAAGCGAGGGATGGTAGATACCTCTGGATAATTTAAATATCTGAAGATATCACTGTGTCCCAATAAGTATAACTGCCAGAGTTTTCACTGCATCAGGACCTGCCATAACCAAGGGTTGTATTCTTCAGTTTCTGTTCTATTCCCAGGCTCACAGTTATTTTAGGCTTTGCCATATTCCTTGGTTTCCCATATTCTAGTGTACTACATAGAAAGGGAAATGGGCTAAAGCTCACAGGTGTAAGCTAGAACCCTGGCTTGGTGGAATGGGCTCTGGAATGAACATTTAGGGGGATGGCAGAAAAGAGTCAAGGTCAGATGCCTCTGCATAGTTCATGCCAAGTCTGTTTTCTGCTTCACCACTCCAATGGCCTTGGTCTAAAGAAAGTTGATTAGAAAAGTGAAACTCAAACCAGCACTTGATGTTAGTGGAGTCTGTTCCCACAGAAAATGGGAATGATGTCAAGGAGAATTTATTCTTATTTTTCAATGAAAGTAAAGTGGCTAAATCCATAATAAGAGGAAGAAAGAAGGAGACAAAGTGTACAAAATGTGCAAAATGCAGTTGAGAAATCTAATCAGGAAGAGAAAGTGTAATTCAAGGAACAGAAGCAGATTTCCCAGTTGTGATTTATTTCATAGACAAATTGAATTTAGTATGTATTCAGTAAATCATTTTGTTCAAATACAAACTGATAAAACAAAAGAATGTGTTGAAATAAGATTGAGAGCTATGAAAGCAAAATGAGAACCAACCTAATACTATTATTGTACTAATGGACAGTTTAGAAATGGAGGACAATATATAATGTGTTTAAAATAAAACTAATGGGATGGAAGAAATGACTGATATGATCTGATCATATTAAAATCAAGGAATAAAAGACAATTTGATTATAGCCATTAGAGGTAACATTGTATGTACGGAGGACAGAAAAGACATTCCAACTTTTCCTGTAGGGGAGAATCAAAAAAAAAAAAAAAGGCCTCAAAAATCTATTTAGAGCAAATAAGTCTATCCATGAGATAAATGGCAACTGGGAATAATTGCTACAAACCATTGACCTTGAGGTTTATTGCTTGTAAGATACTGACACAGTGAAAAAGACAAATGAATTTAAATATCTCATATAAAATGCTGCTCATTACAATTGGTATATAACATATGTTATATATATATGCATATATACATTATTTATATATATTATTTATGGAGAAGGAAATGGCAGCCCACTCCAGTATTCTTGCTTGGAGAATCCCCATGGACAGAGGAGCATGGCGGGCTCACAAGAGTCAGACATGACTTAGCGACTACACCACCACCACCACCATTATACATTATTTAGGAATACAAATAGACATAATGAAACTAACTAAAACAAAGGAAAAATGATAAGGAACATGGAATTCAGGCAGGAGTAGGTAAGGCATAGGGCTGGAATGATGGAGTGGGTGATTAGATGTATGTTATTTTCAAGAAACTAGCTTCCTTTTGGATGATGCAATTGTGAGTATTTAATATAAAATTACAGTTATTGCTCTTATGATGCTTTTTAATGGAGATATAATGTGGGAAAGTAAACTAAAATCTTAAACCTAAATATTTCATATATTTATGCATGTATGTATATATTTCATATACATATATATACTTACATATATATATGTGTGTGTATATATATATGTATATTTGAGCCTACATGTAACCACCCTCAGATCAAGATAAAGAACATTTCTAGCATTAGAGGTTTGTGTGTCTGTGTGTGTGTGTGTGTGCCTGAAAATGTCAGTTTCCTCTGTTGTGTTAGGCAGAAAGAATGACTAGAGCTAAATCCAGTTCAGCATTGAACCAGGTCAAGCAGCTGTAGTTACAGTTTAGATTGACTAATAACTCAGCTTATTCTCATTTCTTGGGTGTAGCCTCTTGAAATTTTAATTGGCATGTCTCTGGCCCCTGGGTGAGATTCACTTGGGTCTTTTGGAGTTTAGAGTCTAGTTTTTTAGCCTCCCACCTCATGAAAGTCCAAAATCTGGCAAGTGTCTTGAGTGGGAGATGTGGTGCAATTACTGCTGGCCTCTCATCCAGAGGGACTTTTCTCCTAAATATCATAAGACTGAGCAGTTTCATCTACCTTTCTGGCTTAGAAGATAATTTTTTCCCTGACAGGTCTCTATCTCCTGGGTTCTGAAAATTCTAATCTCAGAAGATTTCAAGCTCAAAAGGTTTATGTCACTGCAGGTTCAATATCTGGCAGATGTCTCCGATTGTTTGCTGCAATTCCCACACTCTAATGGTACCCCACTCTAGTACTCTTGCCTGGAAAATCCCATGGACGGAGGAGCCTGGTAGGCTGCAGTCCATGGGGTCGCTGAGGGTCGGACATGACTGAGCGATTTCACTTTCACTTTTCACTTTCATGCATTGGAGAAGGAAATGGCAACCCACTCCAATGTTCTTGCCTGGAGAATCTCAGGGATGGGGGAGCCTGGTGGGCTGCCGTCTATGGGGTCACACAGAGTCGGACACGACTGAAGTGACTTAGCAGTAGCAGTAGCAAAGGAGCTTTGCTTCCAAGGTCCCCCACCTGCCCCAGTGCACATCAGAAGCTTCCCTGGTCTCTCTGTCTTGTACAGACTGCATTCACCTAGGCTGGTGGCTCTCATCTAGGGAGGATTTTGCACTCCACACTCTTCCCCAATCCCCCACTTATCGATGTCTGTTGTGTTTTAGGGCCATCTTCCTTTTGTGGCTTTCTAATCATGCTTTGGATAAATCTCATTATGTTCATTCTATTTGTAACCTAGCAGCTTTCAACCATTAATGGGAAAAATTATAACTAGAAAAATACAAGTTACTTTTCTTGGTGGCAACATAGGAAAGGTATTTCATTGCTAAGCAACAAACTCATATTAATGATATTTAATGTTGTGAGCAAAGCAAATGCCAGCTTAGATCCTAAAACATCATTTCCATGTATATATTTTGCAGTGACATGACAATCTCTGGATTAGCTTTTAATTGACTTAGATTTGAATGAACAAGAGTTGATAAGAAAAGGTTACAGGATGCTAGTAATAGATTTCTAGATAAATCAAATTTTTGGTTTAAAATTTTTCTTTTTAATTAGATCACTACATATGTAAGTTTGTTATATAGCTACTTTGCTGAATGAATTTGTTGTTGTTCAGTTGCTAAGTTGTGTCTGACTCTTTACAACCCATGAACTGCAGAATGAATTTGGGCAACTTTACTCTTGCTGTGAGGCAAAATCTGAATATCTGACACTTGAGTGAAGAAGCTCATACTTTACTTTTATTGTTCAATATAAACTATAAAATAATAAGCCTTATATTAGGCAAGAATTAAAATAATTCATGTATTAAAATAGCAAAAGAAATTAGAATATGCTGTATCTTTACACTTTGTCTAAAGCAAAATGATTTCAATTCCATGCTGGTGGTTCATTGGATATGTGGAGTTGAAGACATTCAATTTGTGCTTTGTAATAATTATACTCATAAGTAATATAAAAAGTGATAGAATAGATTAGTTTCTTATTAAAAGCCATATTAGCTAAAACATTTTAATATTATACTATTCTTATATTACAGGAAATATACAAAGAATATTACAGGAAATATGAGGATTGAGTGATGACTTGTTTCTTTTTTTTTTAGAAGTAGAAGCACATGAAATGGTCTTAAGAACTTCCCAACATGAGACCTTTTTACTGTTGACTCTACTTTTCTATTTTTATACCCCCACACATATTTATCTTTTACCCTCATGAAGTATGAAATTGTATTAGAAAATAATAGCACAAATTATTGAAAAGAAGAAATATTGGAGCATCTGGAAATATCATGATATTTTAAAAATATTGGTTGAGTGGAATCCACCGATATACATTTTAATACTAAGAACATGCTATTTTCTATGTCTTACTATCTTTATTGATTATATATAAACTCAAAGTTGAATTATGCTACAAAATTCATGATCTCAATAATAAATAAAGTTTTTCCTTTTCATTATATCATCTATCAGAATTTTTGTAGTCTGGAGATTTTGCTGAGCTCTAGACTTTTCTCTTGCTCTAAGAACACGGTAGCACCCTAAGCTCTGAGAGCTTCCAAATTTCACCTTCCAGCTATAGAGTCATTTTTGTAGAGGATAGGATTTATTCTGGGGTTATTATTTATTAATAATAAATAATTAAATGTTATCAAATAAATAATAATAATAAATGTATTATTAATTCTTCTGGGATTTATACTCATCTCAGGAAGAATTAGTCCACTTGTTTATTGAGGCATATTCCTGTCATGGAACTGGGATGAGATTTAACATGTGCTACATAAAAGTCACAAAAGTCCCTGGGACATGCACGTGTATCTGCTTGCAACTGACCAGAAATTGATGACACTGTGAAATGATACGAAAACAGGCAACCAGACTTGTAGGTAGGATCACAATACTTATTTTGTGGGCTTAACTGACACTGAGATGAAGATGTCATTCAGGTTTGGTTCTGTGCTCTAAAATTAGCAATGTTCCACCTCGGCATTTTCATCCCCAAAGATGTTAACTGTTCTTCCAGCACTTTGGTTAATTTCTGTGGGGTTTGCTATTCTGTATGTCATTTGTCTTCTTGAGGTTCTGTCAGTGATCTATGAGGCGACTGATTGTTCTTGTCAGCCTACCTTAAAGATCCAGTGAAAACAAACACCTCAGAAACTGCTCTCTAGCACCCTGGCTCCTGATGTGTTCATTTTCACGCCCCTCTCTGGCTACACTCTATTACTTCCATCTTATGTGCTATTTTATAATGTGACCTTAGTCATAAAAAAAAAAAAATTCTTGAATTTTAAGTAGTAGTTGAGAGAAAGCAATGTTGTGAAACAGAGGGAAAAAAGGAAAATAGATTTTCATTTTAAGGCATTGTTTGTTATATGCAAGAGTGTTCATCAGAGCTGGAACGAGGCTTTCAAATCTCAACAACATAATACATTAAGGCCCTGAATCTGTGATGAGGGAAATGTATTTTTTTAATTTATTTTTTATTTTATAGAAAATATAACTTCTCTGATAACTTGTTTTCCTTCTTTGTATAAAGTATGATTCATATATTTTATTTAATTTCTGGTTGACTTAGCTTACTATAGTGTTATGGCATTTTTATGGCATTTTACATGAAATGAGTACATGATATTAAGAATATTGTCACCTGTAAATATGGGAGCATCTAAGAACAGATGCTCAAAATGTTCCAGTCAACTTCCTGAATTTTTTGGAGGACTTACTACTGACCGAATTGTGTTTAAAATTAAAAATTCTCTTTTAATTATGCCCATTTCTGTATTAAATGTACACCCAGCTAACATCTACTTTAAAAAATTTATAGCTAAACTGTTTACAGAGTAATTTATTAAAAGAATAATTTGTATTTTTTTCTTTGTATTTTCATTTCTAGTATGCTAAAATTAGAGTTGTTTTAGGCTTTATTGTTGCAGGAATTTTTGTTGGCAGCACAGAATTCAAGTGCAGTACAAAGTCAAGATTTGACCTCTATTTTGTAAAAGCAAATCCCATTGAGAAAAATTAAGCAAGCTGGGTCTAAGAATGAAGGCAGAAGAAGAAAATAGTTGAAGTCAAGGAGATGGAAAGAAAAGGGTTCTATTTTGAAAGACCAGAAAGAGGAAAGTCTTTAGTATCTGGTCCTCCTTCCTCATAGACAAGGAAGAAATCAGGATTTTAGATTTAAATGGAGGTAAAGAGGACTCAGAACACATTAGGAATATCCAGCTCCTGCAAAGAACAGCCAGCTGCATCCAAGAATCCCATGTCCCTAGATGGCATGAAGGTCAACCTGAAGGGGCCTCACTAACAACCCAAGAGCAGAGGACCTCCTCCACTGAGCTAGAAATGTGCCAGGACATTTACATTCCTGGTCGGGTGTGGAAGGCAGAGCATGGCTCTCTGTCACAAAGTACTGCAGCCCCGAGTAGCTTATTTTTTTGCTGTTAGTCGCTGTCATGTCCGTCTTTCCTGAGACTCCCCATGGACTGTAGCGCACCAGTCTCCTCTGTCCATGGCATTTCCCAGGCAAGATAACAGGAGTGAGTTGTCATTTCTTTCTCCAGGGGATCTTCCCGACCCATGGATGGAACCCGCATCTTCTGCTTGGCAGGTGGATTCTTTACAACTGAGCTACCTGGGGCAACATTTATTTCTCACAATTCTGGAGGCTGGAAAGTGTCCAGACCAAATTACCAGCAAATTTGGCATCTGGGGACAGGATGGTTTGCCAGTGTCCTTCCTGTAATCACTTAAGGTGGAAGGGCTGGGGGAGCTCTGTGGAACCTCTTTTCNTATTTTCACAATATAGAGTCCAGACATCTGGCTCATAATTTTTAGAATCCCCAATGGAAAGAATGTCTTAGAGCTGATAACGATATAAACAATTTATGTTTTTTCACACATGAGAGGAAATGACCTTCATAACTTACTTGTAGCTTCATTTCTTATTACTTATGAGTCATTCAATAAATGATAGAAATAAATTATATTGTGCAACTGCCCTTTGTTATATATTCCCATTGTAAATGGATATTTTTCATTGTCCTGACATATTTGCAACAATAATGTGTTTTCAGGCTATAAATATTGATAGAGCAAAGATGTGTGTGTTTGTACTTTGAATACTTGATAAGTTTTACAACACCTATAGAATGAACATGAGCGGTTCTGGGAAGCTCCTCTTAGCCCCTATAGGACAGTTCATGCTGCAGGGGCTTAATAAAATATCCTTCATTAAATGAGTTGTTTCCACTAAGCAATTATTTAATTTTAACTGATTTTTAACTAAGATCGAACTTTATCATGAATATTAATCATGCTGGGAAACTTAGAGATATGCCACATTATCTGATCCCTGGAATGAGTAAAACGTTTTAAAATGTAATCTATAAAGGCAATTTTTATTTAGAATGATTGCTTCATTAATTGACATTTGTCTTTAATCAAAACCCGATGGAACGGTGAATAGATAATCTAACTGAAGAAGGGTTTGGTCATGTGATAGGAGCAAGAAATAGGCAGGTTGGAATGGAGGAGAGGGTTTTATGAGAAAAGCTGGAGTAGGTCTCTTTCACACCATAACTACTGTCATTTACTTTGAAACAGAAACGAACTTTCTTTAGTTTTGTGAAAATAAAAATCTGTAAACTGCTGTTCATTTAAATGGGCTAAGAGTGGAGCTTATTGAAAAGCAGAGGCACATCTTTCCTTGGTTAAACTTCTAGATTTTAGGGCTCTGGACAGTTACCTTTCTAAAAATTTCGTCTCCTGCTTATGTTTCTTTTCTTCCCTCTGTTTACACCTGTAGCTTAAACAAACATCTAAACAACTTATTTGCATGTGGCCCCTTCTTGAACTCTCTGTCACTCCCTAACTTTCAAAGGTTTTTCCTAGAAACATTATTTAGGGAAAGATTCCTGCACGACGGTCAGTCAGTCCAGATATTTATCTGGATAACTTAAAAATCCACCTCTAAATTGAACAGACTTTCAAAGCATGTATCCTTAGAATATTTTATATTGGTGCCCATATTATTAGTTGTCATGTATCTTGATTTTAGCCTGTCAATTCTTTTCATTGGAATTTTGCTTAACAGATTTTATGTGTTGTCTCTGGAAACCAGTGATATGTGATCTATGGACTTCCATGATTCCTCACATATTTAACCATGAGAACTGGTGCTATTGATGGTTCTGTTTGAGGAAGTTATCCCTGAGGTATACTTCTAAGACAAATATCATTTTAGGTTCTGTCCATCATAGCATGGCCACTGGATGGAACTTTAATAGAACGAGTTCTGCAACCAACTAGGACTTTCCTTTCCCCATTGGAGGGGGTTTAGTTTCATGGTTTTCTAAGAGCAGCTGTCATATATCGAGGGGCTCCTCATCACTCTGTCAAAGGAAATATTGGAAAGTTTAAAGGGAACCCAGCAAGGACATTCCCAGTAACAGTACTTTGTGGAGACAGGTAGGAATTTTAGTTTCTGCTGTGGGCTTTTTTTCATCCTCAAATCAGAAAAGATGACTCTCAGGTGCAATTTCACACTGTGGTCCCTGGGTTGAGGAACTAGAAATTGTCCCAGTGCAGGCACTGAAGAATAGGACTGGGCTTGACAAGGGGTGACTTATGGCTCAAGTCTGAAAATGCATCAGTGGAAGACTGTAAGATTCCAATAATCAAGAGTCTCTGGATTCTTTTCTGTCAATTTTGGCTTCAGGTTGAAGTATGAAGGACTATCACAAAACTAGACACCTGAATAGCTTAAAGAACAACAGCTAGGTCTGGACACATAGAAGCCTGAATAAAAAGTAATGAAATAGCTAATAGGAATAGAGTTGGTACAGCTATTAAAGAAGAAAAGAAAAAAAGTCCTTTGACATATATTTGCTTCCTTCGCCATAGCAATAATGCCCATGAATCTCCTTTAAGTCATTCTTCCCTCTCCATTCTCACTGACATTGTCTATAGTAAACTGTCAGTCTCTCAACTTTCTCAGATTCATCGGAAGGCTGCTGTAGCACAGGGATGCTGAACACACACCACAACCCACGGCTAGGTTTTAAAGCTCTTGTGTTCATAAGGCTGTCTGTCCTGATCTTTTAGTTTTATAATAGGTAACACAGGGATATTATCATAGTAAATGTCTCATAATGTTGCTATGAGGCTTAGGGAGAACTGAGGTAACGTGCAAATGCCAAGAACAATATTTGGGACACAGGAAGCATTGTCCCACCCTTATTTCTCCCTATTACACAGATCCAGTCTCCCAGAGCTCAAGTCCCACTGGATTGTGTCCCTTCCCTGGACAAGGCATGACGTTTCTCTGTAGGTGCTCACGCCCTTGCTCCTCCTTGCATTTTGCTGCCAAAATTCTCCCATCTCAGGGCTGCTCCTTTTTCCCTCTGGCCCCGGTGCTCCCAGTGCCCCCATCCATAGCACACATGCTGGGGCATTCTCTTCTCCTCTTGCAAAATTCATATCAAGCATTCCTGAACACCCCACATTTCCACAGAACCTTTTTGGCTTAAGTAACAAATATGGAAGTAAACTACCTTTAGGGAAGTCTGATTGCAAGAATCATCAAAGTCTCTCTCTTCTCTTCCTCTTCATTCTCTCCCACTGCAAATGGGCTTCACACAGCTCACAACAGTTCTGAGGACAGCTCAGAACTGATTATATCTTTTCAGGTTTAGGGGCCATGCAGAACAGAGAACATCAAAAACAAAAATGGCAGCGGCATGATTGTAGGAATCATTACCATTGCCATTTTGGAAGCTTTAAGCGGTGAGGGAAACAGTCGCAATGAAGCAGAGTTCATTTAAATTTGTGAGCACTTCATATTGAAGCATTAACTTTTCCACAGGTCAGTAGCCTAGGAATCAAAGGATGGAGAAATGGTTACCTCTTGTCCTCGCAAGGGAGCAGATGAACAAAACAGTTACACACAAGATATAAAGTGGATCTATGGGGAAATCTTACAAGCAGAGATGTAGCAAAACACATACTTCCTTGAGACCCCTTGATTTTACACCAATGTGTGCTCATGCCAGGCTTGACCCTGTAGACTGGTGGCCAGTGTAAAGAGATTTTTCTCCAGAGTTCTCTGTGCATCAAGCAGAGAATTTCTGTATGACCAGGAAGCAGTGAAAACTCCTTATTCCAGGAGGTTAGACCTTGTTTAATGAAGCATTCATAGCTCAAGGTCTGTGCTTCTGGAAGCTATCTTTGACCAGCTGTCTCTGTTAAGCTGCTGCTGAAATGGGGCAGAAGTGAGCCTCCAAGGTTGACCTGATCTCTCTCCCTCTCTTCGGTTTTCCACAATGCTCAAGGTGAGCTTGAATTCTTTCCACCCAAACTCTTCTTAAAACAATAGATTTGAACATACTCAGAGGGATGTACAGTTACCTGAAGTTGATATGGAAGTTAAAAACTGTTTTTGTTTAAACTCTTACTTAAGCTTGCAGTGTAACTATTTCATTTGATTGTTTTCACAATCAATCAATCATTAATTCACGGTGGACTCTTGAAACTTTGCTTCCATTTGTGTATTTTCTTTCATTTTTGTACTTATTCTTTTACTGTCTTTGCATGTTTCAATACTTGAAATCCTATCATCACTTAACTTTATTTAGCACTGGCAGTTTCACACTTACTTCCAAACAATTGCAGTCATGCCAGCTCAGATGACCTTTCCTTGAGAGATTGTATATCAAATTCAATATGCTCAACTGACAATATAGTTTCCATATCGTACACTACAATATATTAGATTTAAGCTCTGGTTCTCAGAAATGAAAAGGTTCTGTTTCCCTCACAGCCATTTGCATCTAATTAATACAGTCTTTGTAAAATCCATTGCTATGGTGATAGAAGTACTATACTGAAAAAGAAACTTTTAAAATGCCAGCTCAGTATGTCACATATTTACAACTCTTTGATAATGTCGCTATCTTATCATTCTGATCTTTTTTTCCCCATCATTCCTGGATAGAGACAAGTATATCTTTTACTTTGAACTTTGCTGTAGCTGCCCTAAACAACAGATTTTATAATGAACTGCAGTGATTACTTTTGATGTGACTTGTAATTGTGCACTTCAGTTTTAGCAAGGGCTCTGTCATGTCATGTTTGTACCTTTGACAAACTGACCCAGTTTTCAAGTTTCTTTCAAATCTATGGTTGAGTTAATGACTTAAATCCGTGCCTTGATGGGTTTGTGCTCTTGACAGCTTTCTCATAGGAGCGGGGAGCTGCGCTAGCTGGACACCATTTGTAACTGCCTGCACTTACTAGGAACTTAACTGATGCATAGTCTGCAAATGAGAACAAGAAATCATTTGAAAAATTCAGTTTTCTNTCTTTCAAATCTATGGTTGAGTTAATGACTTAAATCCGTGCCTTGATGGGTTTGTGCTCTTGACAGCTTTCTCATAGGAGCGGGGAGCTGCGCTAGCTGGACACCATTTGTAACTGCCTGCACTTACTAGGAACTTAACTGATGCATAGTCTGCAAATGAGAACAAGAAATCATTTGAAAAATTCAGTTTTCTCTTAAGCCATAATCATGGACGTTTAACTGCAAGTTTGTTCCAAACTGTAACGTAGCACATATCAAATTATTTACAAATTAAAATGCATCCAAGTTCTTTAACTATGTTTAAATTGTAGAGGATCTGGGCATGTGTGCAGTGCTAGCAATTTTATCACTATATTGTCATAAGTATCTGTAGCATACAGAATTACAATGAATGTGGTGGTTCAGGGATTAAAATCTCCTTAAATACTCATTCACATGACAGACTGGAGCAATTAGTGTATAGTAACAATGGTGCATGGATTACAAGAGTGTCTCATCTATTTCCACTGAGAGTCATCTTCCATTATAATCATTCTAATGAAAACATCACAGTGGTTGAATGAAACTGCTACTGGTATAGCATTAAAAAAATAAAGAGATGAACACTCCAAAACATCATTAAAGTCACATTAAGGAACTGATTGAAATTGACCAGAAAGGGAATCATCATGGAACTGTCATTACTACCCCTTTCTTGGAGCTTTCAGTCCAGGTGTTACAGAAATCTCATGTCAGTGGGTGCCTGTATTACAATATCTTCACAGAGTAATGTGTGTGGAGAATGAAATGACAGACCTAATGATTCTAGTCTCTCTTGTTTGTCAGCTAGGGTTTAGTCTCTACCATGAATCTTCCATCCATGTCTGGAAAGTTACATGAAGGGATTGAAAGTAAAAAATTATGCTATGTTGGCTATATCAACTTTTTTTACTTTTAATTTTGCTTAGAGCCGAGCTGTGTTTAGCATATTCAAATTCCTGTTTTCAAGTGATTTCTCTTCCTGCTTTTTTACCGTTTTCTCTTTTTGTCAAAAGGACAAATAAAAAACCCATGCCCTAAGTGAAGATAAAAAGTCAGAAGGAGAAATTTTACAGAGATTGATGTTAAGAGAAACAGAGTGTAAATCAATAGATAGAGTGGAATTGGTTTGTTGTAGCATCAACCCGCCACGCTAGCAGATGGAAGAGGGATGTGTGTGTGTGTGGACTTTTGATGCTGTTAGCAAGAGAACATATTGACAGGGAAGCTCATTGAGCACCACTTCCCCCTGGTCCTTGAATAACACACCCAGTATTGAGCTGCCACACTTGGCAGGTAACAAATCGAAACGAGCTCATCTGCAAGTGAAACAGTCTCACTGAATTAGCCAGTCTGATGGTGTTCTTTCCAAGCATATTACTATAGTGTGTTGAAAACCTGCCATTGTTTGTTAACATGTGAAGGTGATATTTCTATTGGGATTCTAAGTTTGGGAAGGGGAAAAGCAGGGCGGCGAGGGGGAGGGATGAATTATGCCAAGTTAATAAGCCATAGCATATTGAACATAAATACAATGGCTGCTTGTTCCATGTGTTGTGATCACTGAATGGAACATTTGAAATACTCAGCAATTCTGCCAAAAATACTTTGAGCACAGGCACAGGGGCCTTGGTGTATCGTTTTGATATTCAACTTCTCTTCTTTCATCAGGTTTTGGACAACCCTCAGGATATTCCTGTGTTCCTCAAACCCTTAAAGAAAAGTGCAAAGTAAAGATTTTGATGGAAAGTTGCTTTTCTTACAATCTCTGACTTCTTTGTTCATTGGTACATGGTTTCCTTTCGCACAAAACTTCAGTTCCACCTTCATTTGACACAATTGAGGAGTGTATAACCTTGGAATGAGCAAACGATGTCAGCATATATCAGACAAACAAGAGAATTCATGTTATAGAAAATTGGAAAATGCTTGCATATAAAATCAAGGATCTTAATATGAATCCAGTGAGCGGTCTAGAAATCAAAATACTTGCCTGTCCTTCAAAAGGATACTTTTCCTATTTGATGCCCTGCTGTTTGGCTGCCTACTTATAACAATGTGGCTGAAATTACCAGACAATTACTATGTTGATGGTCACTAATATGAAGCAGCCAGAGATGTAATGATGTTTCTTTAAAATGTTTGGTATCAATCTTGTTATTTGTCAGTATGTCAGTTTCCTAGGGCTATCATAACAAAGCACTACAAACTGAGTGGCCTAAGGCCACAGGAATGTGCTGTTTTACAGTTCTTGAGAACAGATATCCAGATTCAAGGTGCTGGCCCTGCTCCCTCTGAAACCTCTAGAGGAGGATACTTTCTTGCCCTGCCCAGTTTCTGGTGACCCCAGGTATTCCTTGGTTTGCGGGGTAACTTCAATCTTTGCCTCTGTCTTCACATGATCATCTCCCTCCTGCTTTGCTGTCTCCTTCTTGTATGTCTGTGTCCAAATTGCTCTCCTTACACCAACAAGGTCATATTGACTTCATCCTAACTTGATGACATCTGTAACAACTCCATTTCCAAATAAGGTCCCTTCCACAGTTTCCAGGGTTAGGCCTTCCACATAAATAATAAGGGACACACTTAATCAATAAGAGCATTGCTTTTAGTAGGGACAGGCTCCAAATTTGCATAGCAAAGTTCAACTGTTAGTTTAGGTAATAAATAGGTAAACTGTGGGAAATGTCTTTGTAAACATATTAAGGACATAGTTTCATCCATGAACTAAGAGCAACTGCCATTATGTGCTAAAAATTTAATGGTGATATCATATAGATTGGGTATAAGTAATATCTGTAGATTGAAATCATTAGTCATTATATTAGAATTGCTGACTTTGTTTAAAACCAGATTCATCAGTTTTCAGTTACTTATTAACATTTATGTCTAATAAAATAATTTTGATAATACTGACTTTAATTTTTCATAGGTTTGAAACAATTTTGTCTCTTAGCCTGCACTCCAAAATATTGTCTCAACTACATTTTTTCCCAAGCAAATGAAAAGGATTGATCTTTCAATTTAAATAGAAAAATCATTTTTTTAGTTATAACTAATCTTTTGATTTTATGTTTTATGGACTTTTGCGTGGATATAAGTAGAAGAATATAGTACCAATATGGGTATATTTTTATTCAGAAAACCAGAAAGATTTTAATTCTGAATGTCAGAGGAATTTCTCTCAGTATTGCTAAAGAAAGGAGAGTTAGAACTTTATCATTTGCATACAGCCACATCTAAGAAATGTAATAGAGCTCTCCTGAGATACTTATACAGGTCAAGGAATGGAGCCAGCACCTGTTATCAAATCTTGGGTATATTCTGTTTCTTATATTTTGCCTAATGATGAGAATTGTGAGTGTCTCTCATTCAGAAAACTAAGATCATGGCATCCGGTCACATTAGTTTATGGCAAATAGATGAGGAAACAGTGGCTGACTTTATTTTTGGGGGCTCCAAAATCACTGCAGATGGTGACTGCAGCCATGAAATTAAAAAATATTTACTCCTTGGAAGGAAAGTTATGACCAACCTGGACAGCATATTANAGAGCATGAATTCTAAATTCAATCTACCCGTGTCTGCGTGTCAGCTCCATCACTGACTGACTGTGTGAACTTGGCCTAGTCAACTGTCTTCTCTGGGCTTTAGTCCCATAAACTGGCAATAAGAATACTAGTTTATTACTAAGAGTTGATAAGAAAAGTCAGTGATTTAACAGAGTCACTTAGAATAATTTTTGGTATGTGTCGATAGAAAGCACTATGTTACTGTTGGCTATTATTCTTATTTATCTCATTCCTAATATATATAATATGATTATATAATTACTAGATGATAAAGCTGCAGTCAGCTAAAAAAATCATCCAAGTCACTGCTCCAGCCACTCTCTGCTCTTTATTTTCCCCATTTCCTCCACGATCTCCACCACATAATTAAGTAAAGAATACAGTGAGGATATTTTCAGGTGATGTCCTTTGATTGCCTTGCTGACACATCTGGCCCCACAGCAGAAGTGACGGTGCTCTGTTTGTTTCCCTCCAGTAGGTTTCTGTTATCTATGCATCATTTTCTAAGCCACCGTTTTTTACATTAGAAATCATAAATGTCTACACAAAGACCTATACATAAATGTTCCTACCAGCTCTATTCCTAATATCCTGAAACTTGGAAAAACCCTAAATGCTTTTCAATTGGTAAATATATAAACAAATTGAGGTATATTTATATTATACAGTGAATTACTACTCGGCAGTAAAATGGACCAAACCACTGATAAATGCAATACTATGGATGCATTTTAAGAGAATTATGCTAAATGAAGGAAACCAGGCACAAAAGAGTACATATTATGTGATTCCATTTATTTGATTCTATCTATTTAATGTAAAAGGGAAAGCAGTAGCGGCAGAACAGAACAGTGCCTGCTCAGGATGGGGGAAGGGCAGAAGGGGAGTCAGACCTTGAAAGGTCATGAGGAAATTTGGGGGTGATGGAACTGATCCAAATTTTGATTATGATTTTTAGACAGTACCCATTTGACAAAATTCATCAAACTGTCCATTTTTAAAGGACAAGTTTAGCTCTGTAAAAATTGTACCCAAAACTTCATGTACCCCAATGATCAGAGCAGCATTATTTATAATTGTGAAGATATGGAAGCAACCTAAGTGTTCATCAACAGATAAATGGATAAAGAAGATGTGGGGTACGTGTGTGTGTGTGTGTGTCTGTCTGTCTGTCTGTTTGTTGCTCTTATTTAGTCACTAAGATGTGTCTGACTGTTTGCAATCCCATGTATGGTAGCATGCCAGGCTTCTGTGTTCTTCACTATCCCTCTGAGCCTGCTCAAACTCATGTTCATTGAGTTGGTGATGCTATCTAACTATCTCATCCTCTGCCACTCCCTTCTCCTTTTGCATTCAATCTTTCCCAGCATTCGTGTTTTTCCAATGATTGGGCAGGTTTCATCAGGTGGCTAAAGTATAGTGGAATGTTATTCAACCATTGAAAGATAATGAAATTTTGCCATTTACAGCAACATGGATAAACTTGGAGGGCATTATGCTAAGTGAAATAAGTCAGAAAAAGACAAATACTACATGTAGTATTTATCACTTATATGTAGAACCTAAAAAATACAACAAACTAGTGAATATAACAAAGAAGCAAACTCATGGATACAGAGAAATTAGTGGATGATAGTTTGGCAGGGGGTAAGGGGCAGATATAGTTGTAAGGGAATGAGAGATACAAGCTACATGGAGGTAATGTACAACATGGGGAATATAGCCAATATTTTGTAATAACTATAAATGTAATGTAACCTTTAAAATTGTATAACATTAAAAAAAATAAAGACTCTTCCCAAAAAAGGTAAGTTCACATTTATTGAACACTTAGGATGACTTAGATACTTAGTTGGCTAGTTAGCTGGGGACTTGATTTATCCCTGAGTTGATGGAGAACACATGGAGGTGAGTTCATCAATAAAAATATAATATTGAAGGCCTTCATGGACTCTATATGACCCTGGACTTTACTAGTTTTATAGTTCAAAGCAGAAATACTTTATAAAATATATATAGTAAGTTTAAAGCCATATACTCAAGTGTCTGTGAGAATCACTAAGGTCTCCGCAGATCTGTTTAACTTACTATTATGGTTTGAATTTTCAATTAGTCATTTATCTTATTCTGCTACTGCTAAATATTTCTCATTAAAATATAATAGTCTGTTAATTTAATAGTCATTGTGTAGTTTCTTAGGGAACGAAGTATATATGTTTGTTTGTTTCTTATAAAATGTGTATTGTTACCTTTTTATTGCTACAGACATTTATTTCAAAACTCCAAAATTCCTTTCAAGCTTAAGTTTTTAGAACATACATTGCAGTGAAACAGTTTGTATTAAGAACCACCAACAATGAGCTCTGTGCCTGGAGTCAAACATAAACATCACCTCAGACACCTTCCCTGGCCCTGCCAGGGAGGTTCTTTAGTGATGATGTGAAGGGTATGTGCCTGGTGGTTATGACTGCCACAATTTAAACACTTTCAAGTGATAGTTTTATACTGTATTTTCTCCAGACAAGAAAGCAAGATAAAATTTGACAGAATCTAAGAAAGCAGAAATCTTCACACAGTCTTGCTATTTGTTTCCATTTCTTTATGTGATAAATACACAAAAGATCTTTAGTTTTATCTTTTTGGGGGGATATAACTTCTAGAATATCTTTGTTTTTTGTCTCTCTTACTCTAGTCCCTAAGACAGGCACTTAATATTCTGTAAAACAATTATATGCATTAAAGAAGTTTCTTACAAGGAAAACAAATATCACAGAGAAATAGGAAGTTAAGCTAGGGATGTGAAATTCTTTATTCTTGTCATATTTCTTTCACTGGTTTCTCGGGTAAACTCATCAAGTTATCTGTGTGCCTGTTTGTTTATTTGAAAAATTAAAAGTTGAGTTATATGATATCTACCGACCCTTCAACTTCAAAATGAATGTATATTCAGTTTGAAATAAATATATATTTTGTACTTGAACCTGTCAGATAAATAATAGGTTATGGGGATTTTTTAAAGTGATGGTTAAGTATTGTTATTATAAAAAAGATTTGTAAAGAAACTGGCAATTTTGAAAGATATTGATACTTTGCAAGAACACATCATCTCTCCATACCGCCTCTATACTTCCTGGATATTTAGACAAGGATGTTAAAGTGCTTATTTTCTGGTTTTAGGCTATCACCACTTTTGTCATTTAAATATTTAGCATTTTCCCTTTTGATTAAATGAGCCATGGTTTTCTTTATTTCTGGTTCTTTGTTCTTTATTTTTATTTCTTTGTTCTTGCCTATTCTTTTATCATTTCTCCCTCTATTTTATCCATTCCCTAAAGTCTTTTGCTATCTATGATTTGTGTTTTTAAACACTGAGGTAACCTTAGGGCATAAATTCTTTCATTTTGCTATTTTGCATATTTTGTAGACTATAGAAAGAATCTTGGGACTTTAGCACTGGAGGGAACCCTGAGAAGTCAACACGTCTATTTTGATGTGTACTATTTGGCCACTGAGTCATTATCTTCTACATTTGTAAAACTGCATCTGTGTGGCACAGCTTTGAGCCTGGCCCAGTGTCCTCCTGAGGGAAATCACACTGTGGCATCAACTTGCCAATCCCTTCTCACATTAAATGAAATCTAATATTCTGCTTGTACACAGTAAGCTGTTAAATATATAAAGATTCCATATTTCTTGCAAGTGAATCAAAGTTTGCTTTTATAAAGACTTTTGTTTTTCTGCAACTAACATCCTCATACAATTGTTCCCCCACTATTTAACAAGGCAATAAGGATTTCTTGAGTAAGAAATGAACCAGAAGGTTAAGGCTAAGCCTTAAGGCCAGGTATGGAATCTAAAGAATGAGGACCTCTAAATTCCATTAGTCTCCTTTTTGGTTACACAGCAACCTAGGGGAAAATGAGGTTGACAGTCAGAAAACTCTAATTGTCCTAACCTGGGGCAATAAAAGGATATAAATATTTCATATAATAATAGTATCTTAGAAATGCAGCACACTTCATGGTTTACAAAGCATTTCATACATCCACAAATAATAAAACAAAGCAACAGAAAAATGCTGAAACCTGTATATTATCTGCAAAACAGTTATATGCCGTTTCAGACTAACAAGTACCAAAGTAAAACTAGAACTTGGATTCACATATTAATGCTTTGACTACATCATTAGGTCTTTCTTTTAAGCAACTGGAGATTGGCTTACTCCAAAGGATGGAAAGGAATGAAGTATATGGAAGTCTAAATACTGTGTAAAAATCATGAGAACTGGTCTCTAACTTTGATTATCTCATCAAACTGCTGTCTGAGAATGAAGACAAAATATTTGCTCCCTCGCCTGTCCCCCACACACACATTTTCTTCCCTAAGCTTCAGAGCACTCAGAGTAAGCATGTTAGACTTATTTTTCTTTTAGTCAATTTTAATTTTTAGAGACTCTCACTATGATTTTTTTTTTAATCTGTGACTTTGCCACATTAAAATTTGCCTAACATATTTTGACCAAGATATAAACTAGGCTCTGAGGATTTGGTCCATTTTTCTTTTCCAAATGATACTGATTTAGATATTAGTCTCAATGAAACACTCTGTTCAAAATTATGTTCAAAGGATAATTTCACCTGTGCATGTCTAGATTTCTAGAACATAGAACATGACCAATAAGCCTTCACTTTCCATTTGTTTTTCGCTTGCTTTTGTTTTGTTTTACTTTTGCCCCCAAAGCATTCACTACTGAAATGAAGTCTTTCACAGATTAATTGAAAAGACAACCATGGCAATGAGATATTTTGTGACTTAAAAAAGAATAGCATAATAATTATAACGTCCAGAGAAACAATAGTGAAGAAGATACAGAAATGCTCGGCAGCAAAGAAAACATTTTAGTGTTTCTCTCCTAATATTCCTAGCTTCCCAGACTACAATTGTCAAAATTCAGTTAGACATGCAGCTGCTAGCTCTGGGACTGCAGACTGCCTCGCTGAATAATGTCCTTGATGGGTAGTGAACATCTAGGCTGAGAGCTACAAATGGGAAGGCCAGAGGCAATGCTTCTGCCTTATTACCACTTCAATAGCCTACTCAGCAGGAATTAACATGTAGTTTGAACTGAATCTTTCCCCCTTGGCCACAACACCCACTCTTCTCTTGAATTCTCAACTTCTTCACTGTAAATTTCATTACATAAAAGGGATGTGCCAATTGATACCCTTGATGGTCTAAGTGCAATATTTCATGATAAATCAACAGTGTGTGCTGCTTTGGGACAATCTGTAATTTTATATATATATATGTATCTATCTATCTATCTTTCTGTAATGCCATTGAACATGCTTGCTCTGAATAAGTCTTTTTGGGACTTAAAATCAAATCCCTTATTTCTCCCAGGAATGCAAAAGCCTTAAAGCATACACCACACATATACACACAACATAACTGACTTTCCTAAAAAGGCCTAGCTTGACAAGTAGCGCAAGACAACATCCATACATGATTTTGTTGTTTGCCTTTTTTGTGTGTGTGTGTGATTTATCAACAAGATANAGTGAATATAACAAAGAAGCAAACTCATGGATACAGAGAAATTAGTGGATGATAGTTTGGCAGGGGGTAAGGGGCAGATATAGTTGTAAGGGAATGAGAGATACAAGCTACATGGAGGTAATGTACAACATGGGGAATATAGCCAATATTTTGTAATAACTATAAATGTAATGTAACCTTTAAAATTGTATAACATTAAAAAAAATAAAGACTCTTCCCAAAAAAGGTAAGTTCACATTTATTGAACACTTAGGATGACTTAGATACTTAGTTGGCTAGTTAGCTGGGGACTTGATTTATCCCTGAGTTGATGGAGAACACATGGAAGTGAGTTCATCAATAAAAATATAATATTGAAGGCCTTCATGGACTCTATATGACCCTGGACTTTACTAGTTTTATAGTTCAAAGCAGAAATACTTTATAAAATATATATAGTAAGTTTAAAGCCATATACTCAAGTGTCTGTGAGAATCACTAAGGTCTCCGCAGATCTGTTTAACTTACTATTATGGTTTGAATTTTCAATTAGTCATTTATCTTATTCTGCTACTGCTAAATATTTCTCATTAAAATATAATAGTCTGTTAATTTAATAGTCATTGTGTAGTTTCTTAGGGAACGAAGTATATATGTTTGTTTGTTTCTTATAAAATGTGTATTGTTACCTTTTTATTGCTACAGACATTTATTTCAAAACTCCAAAATTCCTTTCAAGCTTAAGTTTTTAGAACATACATTGCAGTGAAACAGTTTGTATTAAGAACCACCAACAATGAGCTCTGTGCCTGGAGTCAAACATAAACATCACCTCAGACACCTTCCCTGGCCCTGCCAGGGAGGTTCTTTAGTGATGATGTGAAGGGTATGTGCCTGGTGGTTATGACTGCCACAATTTAAACACTTTCAAGTGATAGTTTTATACTGTATTTTCTCCAGACAAGAAAGCAAGATAAAATTTGACAGAATCTAAGAAAGCAGAAATCTTCACACAGTCTTGCTATTTGTTTCCATTTCTTTATGTGATAAATACACAAAAGATCTTTAGTTTTATCTTTTTGGGGGGATATAACTTCTAGAATATCTTTGTTTTTTGTCTCTCTTACTCTAGTCCCTAAGACAGGCACTTAATATTCTGTAAAACAATTATATGCATTAAAGAAGTTTCTTACAAGGAAAACAAATATCACAGAGAAATAGGAAGTTAAGCTAGGGATGTGAAATTCTTTATTCTTGTCATATTTCTTTCACTGGTTTCTCGGGTAAACTCATCAAGTTATCTGTGTGCCTGTTTGTTTATTTGAAAAATTAAAAGTTGAGTTATATGATATCTACCGACCCTTCAACTTCAAAATGAATGTATATTCAGTTTGAAATAAATATATATTTTGTACTTGAACCTGTCAGATAAATAATAGGTTATGGGGATTTTTTAAAGTGATGGTTAAGTATTGTTATTATAAAAAAGATTTGTAAAGAAACTGGCAATTTTGAAAGATATTGATACTTTGCAAGAACACATCATCTCTCCATACCGCCTCTATACTTCCTGGATATTTAGACAAGGATGTTAAAGTGCTTATTTTCTGGTTTTAGGCTATCACCACTTTTGTCATTTAAATATTTAGCATTTTCCCTTTTGATTAAATGAGCCATGGTTTTCTTTATTTCTGGTTCTTTGTTCTTTATTTTTATTTCTTTGTTCTTGCCTATTCTTTTATCATTTCTCCCTCTATTTTATCCATTCCCTAAAGTCTTTTGCTATCTATGATTTGTGTTTTTAAACACTGAGGTAACCTTAGGGCATAAATTCTTTCATTTTGCTATTTTGCATATTTTGTAGACTATAGAAAGAATCTTGGGACTTTAGCACTGGAGGGAACCCTGAGAAGTCAACACGTCTATTTTGATGTGTACTATTTGGCCACTGAGTCATTATCTTCTACATTTGTAAAACTGCATCTGTGTGGCACAGCTTTGAGCCTGGCCCAGTGTCCTCCTGAGGGAAATCACACTGTGGCATCAACTTGCCAATCCCTTCTCACATTAAATGAAATCTAATATTCTGCTTGTACACAGTAAGCTGTTAAATATATAAAGATTCCATATTTCTTGCAAGTGAATCAAAGTTTGCTTTTATAAAGACTTTTGTTTTTCTGCAACTAACATCCTCATACAATTGTTCCCCCACTATTTAACAAGGCAATAAGGATTTCTTGAGTAAGAAATGAACCAGAAGGTTAAGGCTAAGCCTTAAGGCCAGGTATGGAATCTAAAGAATGAGGACCTCTAAATTCCATTAGTCTCCTTTTTGGTTACACAGCAACCTAGGGGAAAATGAGGTTGACAGTCAGAAAACTCTAATTGTCCTAACCTGGGGCAATAAAAGGATATAAATATTTCATATAATAATAGTATCTTAGAAATGCAGCACACTTCATGGTTTACAAAGCATTTCATACATCCACAAATAATAAAACAAAGCAACAGAAAAATGCTGAAACCTGTATATTATCTGCAAAACAGTTATATGCCGTTTCAGACTAACAAGTACCAAAGTAAAACTAGAACTTGGATTCACATATTAATGCTTTGACTACATCATTAGGTCTTTCTTTTAAGCAACTGGAGATTGGCTTACTCCAAAGGATGGAAAGGAATGAAGTATATGGAAGTCTAAATACTGTGTAAAAATCATGAGAACTGGTCTCTAACTTTGATTATCTCATCAAACTGCTGTCTGAGAATGAAGACAAAATATTTGCTCCCTCGCCTGTCCCCCACACACACATTTTCTTCCCTAAGCTTCAGAGCACTCAGAGTAAGCATGTTAGACTTATTTTTCTTTTAGTCAATTTTAATTTTTAGAGACTCTCACTATGATTTTTTTTTTAATCTGTGACTTTGCCACATTAAAATTTGCCTAACATATTTTGACCAAGATATAAACTAGGCTCTGAGGATTTGGTCCATTTTTCTTTTCCAAATGATACTGATTTAGATATTAGTCTCAATGAAACACTCTGTTCAAAATTATGTTCAAAGGATAATTTCACCTGTGCATGTCTAGATTTCTAGAACATAGAACATGACCAATAAGCCTTCACTTTCCATTTGTTTTTCGCTTGCTTTTGTTTTGTTTTACTTTTGCCCCCAAAGCATTCACTACTGAAATGAAGTCTTTCACAGATTAATTGAAAAGACAACCATGGCAATGAGATATTTTGTGACTTAAAAAAGAATAGCATAATAATTATAACGTCCAGAGAAACAATAGTGAAGAAGATACAGAAATGCTCGGCAGCAAAGAAAACATTTTAGTGTTTCTCTCCTAATATTCCTAGCTTCCCAGACTACAATTGTCAAAATTCAGTTAGACATGCAGCTGCTAGCTCTGGGACTGCAGACTGCCTCGCTGAATAATGTCCTTGATGGGTAGTGAACATCTAGGCTGAGAGCTACAAATGGGAAGGCCAGAGGCAATGCTTCTGCCTTATTACCACTTCAATAGCCTACTCAGCAGGAATTAACATGTAGTTTGAACTGAATCTTTCCCCCTTGGCCACAACACCCACTCTTCTCTTGAATTCTCAACTTCTTCACTGTAAATTTCATTACATAAAAGGGATGTGCCAATTGATACCCTTGATGGTCTAAGTGCAATATTTCATGATAAATCAACAGTGTGTGCTGCTTTGGGACAATCTGTAATTTTATATATATATATGTATCTATCTATCTATCTTTCTGTAATGCCATTGAACATGCTTGCTCTGAATAAGTCTTTTTGGGACTTAAAATCAAATCCCTTATTTCTCCCAGGAATGCAAAAGCCTTAAAGCATACACCACACATATACACACAACATAACTGACTTTCCTAAAAAGGCCTAGCTTGACAAGTAGCGCAAGACAACATCCATACATGATTTTGTTGTTTGCCTTTTTTGTGTGTGTGTGTGATTTATCAACAAGATACATCCACAATAATTCATAGTAAGATTTTCCCAATCATTAAAATATTTTTTACAACCATGTTTGAAAGCATTTTTCAAATGTTCATTGTGGAAAAACTAATAGCTTGTTATCTATGCTGGAATCTTCAATATTAAGTAAACTAATGGTATGTTTTATAACAGTAATAATGATAAAACTTGAAATTGCTGACCTATTTAATAGTCAGCATAATGGTTTAGCAATCAGACTCTGAGCCCACACTGTTTAAGTTTAAACTCTTTGTCCTGCAGTGATGAGCATGTTGTTAAACCTTGCTGTACTCATTTTCTTTACCTGTGAGTGGCAATAATAAATGACTTAACCCCTGTGTCATAGTGTCTCTGATCTCCCTCATCAGTCTCCAGTAAGGGTCCTTCTTCCCGGGGTCTTTTGGGCCAATAGAACGAGACCAAGTTCGGTTCAGAAGCAAAAGAGACCTTCGTTCTTCGATCAGAGAATGGAGATGTGCAAGGTCAGCTCTAGAATTCCTGCTGTCCATGACAGGCCACGAGCGGGGCTGCTCTCAGAGTTCCCCTTAGCAAGGTGGGGAGAGAGATCTCCCGAGGCAGGTGCAGCTGTGCTGCTCAGGCGCCAGACTACCGCACCGCTGCGGCGCCTCTGCACACAGCCCACCTCTGCCATCTCGAACTGAGGTGTTCCCTGTGGCTCTTCTGCTGAGGGGCCCGTGTAGCCGTTTCCCACCCAAACTCTGGTCTGCATGCCACCCCCTTTCAGCAAGGGGGACTAGACTAAGGATAGAATGAAAAGGTCAGGCTTTATCTTTTTATTCATATTATTATTATTATTATTTTTATTTCTCAAGAATTGTTGATAGGCTTTGCTGGTGACAATAGGATGTCATGTAAGATGTTAGCAAATTGTGAGGACTCAGTAACTAATTCTCAGCTAATTCTCACCATGACAATTTTGTGATTATGTAAGAGATTATTGTTATTGTTGTTCACTCGCCAAGTTCTGTCTGACTCTTTTGTGACCCTATGGACTGCAGCACGCCAGTTTCCTTTCTCCCTGGGATTTTCCAGGCAAGAATACTGGAGTGGGTTGCCATTTTCTTCTCCAGGGAATCTTCCTGACCCAGGGGTCAAACTCAGGAAACAGTGGTTCCTACACTGGCAGGCAGGTTCTTTACCACTGGGCCACCAGGGAAGCCCCTGTAAGAGAGAAGATACGATTGCATATTTAGGACATCTTGTTTCCAAACTTTCTCACTTCAGTAGTTTTGCCTCTTGTTTTGTTCTGACAGAATAACCCTTCTTCATTCTCTAGGTAGCCTGGAAAACACTCACTTAACTACTCAAACAAACAAAACTACCCTATTTTGAGCTGTCTTTGGAAAATTCACTCAGATAAACTTGACCTCCCTCCTTTACGGTCCATCATCCTTCATAGGTATCTCTGGTGTATAATTTAGTGCATTATGTCACTGATGAATTTATTCCTCTTTCTTTCTTTACTAGCTTTATGGTATAGTAGCTCTTTGACTACTTCTTTCTCCATTCAAAAAAACCTGTGTTAGAATGCAATATAATGCAGGAGGAAGAACTGGATATTAATTCCATCTTTAGTAATTATGCAGTTTTAGGCAGATTACTTAACTCCTTTTAGTTCCTGTATGAAAATGGATAATGCATTGCAATGTTGTTCCACATATAAAACAAGATATTCACCAATTGGTTAGCAATATTTCATACTCAAAATTAATTAGCAAAATGAATTTTACTTGTATTTTCTTTTAGTAACTAAATATTTAAAGAATCTTCATTAGATACTAAACAACCTAAACCGATGTTGCAAATAATACAAACATGAATCTAATTGTTAGGGTAAACAAATAGGAACTAATAGCTACTAATAAAACATCAGCTAAATAAAACAATATTGAGAGCATAAAAGACAATTAATTTGTTGGGTATTGCAGCTAGTATCTGCTAATGGGCATTATCAGCATGTGTGTGTCATGTGTGTCACACTCATACACAGACACACACACATTCCCATTAGGACCATATACGTAGCTGCAGAAAACAGTAAATCCTCATCATATAGAATTTAAGGATTTCTTCTTCCTCCATCCCAAATCCTCTTTGGAGCTAATGAAGCAGCTCCAGAGGACTTGTCAGTAAGAGAGCATTGATAAACATCACAGAGGAGTCAGAAGTCCTGAAGCAAAGTGTGTTTGATTGAGCCTATATGTACATAGTGCCTTAATGTTCCTCAGAGGTTTTCCATAGATTCTGTTCTGAGTTTTCCTTTGAGCGTTTTCATATAAAATGCAAAATATCTGTAAAAAAGCAGCCAGAGGTTTACAAGAAAAAGGGCAAAAAGAAAAGAAAAACAATAGAGGAGAGTAAACAGAAGCATTAACTGCAGTTAAAAGCTCTTGCTGAATTGGTAAGCAGCCAGTGCAAAAGCAAAAAAGAAAACCAGCTCTTAAGAGAAAGAATAGATGAAAGATCTGAGAGGCAAAATACTAGGATAGTCTTAGTGTCATGGGACCTGAGTATATCCTCTTCCCATAAAATAAATAAATTGATACACAAATAGCTGATTTATTGATAGATAGATAGGCATAGATACCATCCACTATAGATTAACAGTCAGTATTGAAAAATACTGTATGATTTAGGAACTATATCCATACATACCATATCATTTTATATTAATGACAACATGGTAAGCATATCAATTTAAGCTTAATAAATCTATTTTATGGATGAAAAACGAATGTTCAGTTACATGAAATGGCTTGGTTAGTTAACAAGTGGCAGGCAAAGATTTTTGGCTCAGAGGTTAAAGTGTCTGCATGCAATGAGGGAGACCTGGGTTCAATTCCAGGGTCAGGAAGATCCCCTGGAGAAGGAAATGGCAACCCACTCCAGTATTCTTGCCTGGAGAATCCCATGGACAGAGGAGTCTGGTGGGCTACAGTCCGCAGGGTCGCAAAGAGTCCAACAAGACTTTCACTTTCTGATTATGTTATGGGAAGCACACTGATTGAAATTGCCCACCCGGGCCAGGTACCTTAGTAACCATTTGCATGAGTTGTTTTATGACAGGAGATCCTGGTAAGGAATAAGGAACTAATAAGCCACCACCATCCGGAAGAGTTTGGGAAAGGTCGAAAGGAGACACTGTGTGTCCATCCTCTTTCCAGAATCCTTCTTGCTAGCATCCATCTTGGCTGAGCAATGTGTGCACCACCAGGAAAGACTCTGAATTAGAATGGTTGGCCAAAGACCACCTAGAAACTAATCCCATCACCATAAAACTGGAGACTGCGAGCCATGTAGCAGAGCAGTTCTCCTGGGTTCCCCTCCCTTACTGCTCTCCACCCAGGTGCCCTTTCCCAATAAAATCTCTTACTTTGTCAGCACATGTGTCTCCTCGGACAATTCATTTTCTTTTTTTTTTTTTTTTTCAGACAATTCATTTTCAAGTGTTAGACAAGAACCCAGTTACGGGTCCTGGAAGGGGTCCCCCTTCCTGCAACAATTACACAAGATATTCTTTGCAGAGAAATTTTGACAAGTTTTACTTGGCATTTATAAACAGTATCAGCAGCCTTCAAAATTTGTGGTATAATGGTAATTAACAAATTCTAATATTTCATCCACAGACAGATCTTATTCTGTGCGGATAAAACGTAGTCAACAATTATGACGCAATTAAATAGTTATGGAACAATATACTGGGTCTTTATATACACATATACTTTCAGGGTTGCAGACAATGTGTTTAGTTCAAATGTGGTTAAACTAAGCAATTTACCAAATAGTGAGCAGGTGAATAGGCCAGTGAGAACCAGCTGATACATTTTTGGATCAAAAGATGTTGATCCTTTGTGTGGTAATTGTCTACTTCTATTATTGCTGATATACAAAAAATATGAGTTGAAAAATATTTCCACTTGCATTCATTGTGAGAAATTAAGGAAAATAAGCTGTTTTGATACAAGCATTGGTTGTATGTTAAACATGTATTGTTTCACAAAATGTGGCAAATCCTTTTTATTCCCAACCTGGTTTGCAGCACAAAGAGAAATTTAAGTGGATGTTTACAAGTAATTGAGTGAAATTAAGTACTTGTAATTGAGTGAAATTAAGTACTTGTATGCTTGGTGTTATTGAGGAAACCTGCTGAAAATGTGAAATTATTGTTATTCTAAGTTCAGGAACAATTAATAACAAGCCCTATGTAAATATTATTTTTTTTTCCCCCTAGGTAAAAGGTAAGTTTTAGGTGGAAGGCAATTTGGAAATTAATTTTTAGACATTAAGTATATATTTAAAAGGTTTTGAAGTATTTTCTTTAGTTCTTATTTTCATGTCTGACAGTTTAATAAATGTTAAGCTCTAGTGTTTATGGTACAGAGTCCTAAGACACTAGACATAGCTTTACTTTCTATCTCAAGGAGGCATGGTTTTCTCCCTCTGTTTCCTTCCTCCGTTCCTTCCCTCCTTCCTTCCTTCAGTTTTTCCATCCACCCTTCCTTCCATTCTTCTTCCTCTTTTTCTTCTCTTCTTCTATAATTTAAAATTCTTTCAGTTTTAGGAATAGGCAGCTTTAGGCTTGGGTATCAATATTGCCTTTCCCTAGATATCTATAAATGATAAGCAAGTTATTCCATTTGGATCTCCATTTCTTCAATTGTAAGGTGGAGCTAACACCAACCTCCTTCTTAGGGTTATTTTAAGAGTCAGATGAGATTATACATGTGTAAACATTCTGTAAATTCCAAAGCAATCAGTGTTTTTAAAATAAAATGAGAACAAATCTTATTTCAAAAAAATGAGCCAAGTACCATATGCTAGGGTTGGCCAACAAGATGCATATTATATATTTTTAAAGAACCTTCAGTGGTTCTAATTTCTGTGTGCAGATCTGCCCCTAATCTGGCACTGACTACTTTGAATTAGAAACTTTAGCTCTGGTGTGTAAGGAAGCAGTGGATCAGACTCTAGTATTTTATAGCAGATCTCAGAGTATATGACAGTTTGCATATTTTTAAAAAGTAGAAATTTTAAAATATTATACTTCTGTTCAGTGAACAGGAGAATTCTTAAAATTTAAACTTATACATTTATACATTAATTTATAAATTAAAATGAATGTCTTCTAGAGTATTTCTTTGTACTTTTGCCTTCCTTTTAAGTTTCTTAGAATATTGCCTGCATTTTTGATCACTCTATCATTTTTCTTTTGCTTTCTTTTCTTCATACCTTATTTCCAGGAATTCCTTAGACTATATCCTCATGTTTCTAAATCCATGTCCCATAATGTAACTGTAAAAGGCTTCCTTGTCAGTAAATCAGTGTATTCGTCACTCAGTTTTCTTTGACTCTGTGACTGCACGGACTGTAGCCTGCCAGTCTCCTCTGTCCATGGGATTCTCTAGGCAAGAATACCGGAATGGATTGCCATTTCCTTCTCCAGGGGGTCTTCCTGACCCAGGGATTGAAGCCAGGTCTCCTGCATTGCAGATTCTTTACCATCTGAGTCACAAAATCCACAAATATAGAGATGATACTGGTGGGAACATACACTTTGAGTTATGTCTCAAATAATAAATGATGGATTAAACTGCACACACCTGGTTAGCTTTTGTGATGCTCCAGTGACCCATTTCTCTGGCTTTCATCTTGGTTTAGGCACATACATGTCTACAAATCTAGAACATACTATTTATGTATTGGTTAATAACTGGCCCATATTATGATAGAATTCGTGTCACAACAGTAAGTATGATCATAAGATATGCCACCTATGATATTCTTTAAACTTCTTTCCATTCTCACTCCAAATACCTTGAAGCTACTCTTTAGACTTAAAGCATCTTGAATTATTCTCTTGTCTCTCTAAATACCAGTTTAATTTACTAGGAAAATCTCGATTTTTATATTCAATATCTTTGGGGACAATGTTAACCAGTTGGTAGAGAATACTATTTGATATGCATTTGACATCTACCGTTTTTCATGGATCCAACAAACTGTTACTGCATCTTGGGTTCTGTTCACTTGCCAGCTGCTCCTCCTGCTTGAACTACTCAGCAGTTGAAGAGGGAATGTTCACATCCAACCTCTGGTGGATTGCAGCTGTGATCTGTGAGCTCATTGTTCTCCTCTGTGAAGCTGGTTATGGCCCTCACACTATGCCTATTAATTAGAACATATGAGCACTTACTGGCATTTTGTGAGGAATTTAACAATAGATATTGAATATTAAATGTGGGACTGGAGGAAATGCTATCGTGCTGAAGTACTAAAAGGACACACATATGAAGCACATTTTTAGCACTGATTTAAAAGAAATTGAAGAAAAAGAAACTTGTTAAAGCATTAGTAGGCAACATACATACAGAAAGGGTGGTGCAGTTTTGAGAAGAGAAAGGAATAAAGTTAATTTATATAATGGAATAAAAAATCAAGAACAGTAAGCATTATTATTAGAAATATGTGACTCAGATTTGTAATCCTAATGGGTCAAGAATATAATAGGAATTTATAATGTGATTGGCAAGCTCGGAAAGGGTTTGACAGGAAGTCTCTTTGTACATTTTGTTACAATAAAATAGAGCTCAGACTTTGAATTTCATGTGATTTTAGTGTACAGCAGCTAAAAAACAATGCACAGTTAATGTAGTGACTACAGTAGGACTGTATCATGAATACATAGCTTATATATGGTAATTTATCCAAACCTTACAGACTTCTATTGGGTAGAAGAAATTGAGTTTTTATAAACCTAGTGTTCTTTAAACCCAGAGGTTTAATCTGAGTCTTAACAGTGGCCCAGCAGTCCATGAAATATTTATATTGTTTTTCTAAGTATATACATTATTTACCAAACAGTCCATAAAGTATTTACGTTGTTTTTCTAAATACAGTATACATTATTTACATTTCACTGTATTTTTTCCTGATTCAGGTAGAATGGGATGCTTGGAAATCACTGTAACTGATGATGCTCAACTAGAAATTAGAATATGGGTGTGTCAAAATTCTCATTATAATTCTTTGCCTCTATTACTGGCTACCCAACTAGGCTTTTCCAGTTGTTTGTAGGTCCTGGACAAAATATTTGAATTAGACTGTATAAGAATAATGCCATAAGCCTACTTACGGTGGTGGTTGTGGTTTCGTCACTAGATTGTGTATGACTCTTGAGACCCCATAGCTTGTAGCCCACTAGGCTCCTCTGCCACGGGATTTCCCGGACAAGAATACTGGAGTAGACTGTCGTTTCCTTTTCTGGGGGATCTTCCTGACCCAGGGATCAAACCCAGATCTCCTGTATTTCATGTGGTCTCCTGCACTGCAGGTGGATTCTTACCTAAGTAAGTACCATATAGAACTTTACAGAACATGTGGTATCAGTTCAGTTCAGTTCAGTTCAGTCGCTCAGTCGCGTCCAACTCTTTGTGATCCCATGAATCGCAGCACGCCAGGCCTTCCTGTCTATCACCAACTCCCAGAGCTCACTCAGACTCATGTCCATCAAGTCAGTGATGCCATCCAGCCATCTCATCCTCTGTTGTCCCCTTCTTCTCCTGCCCCCAATCCCTATAACTTCTCAGTTTTAATAAAATGTTTGTTTTCCCTTATCCAAACTATTACCAGGAATTACAGGCCTAGATTCCCTTAAAGACCCTTTCAAGTTTTTAATACTAAACATCAGTATTTTTTAATTAAAGTTATCTCTGTGTATGTTTTTGTTCTTTAGTTTTCCCAAGAATTACTAGATATCCACAATAATTATATGCTGAAAGTTGTTACTTAATAACATGCTTATATATAGACACATATTCTAAACATATTATTATATAATGCAATTAAATATGTACATATACATTTATATACAGTTACTAATGTTAAGTATTCTATGACATGCTGTAATGTGATATCCTTCAGAATTACAGAGACTTTTCTGAATTCTTGTAGCTAAGTGAGTAATTTTAAGGCTAAAATCATAGTTTGAAAGTGGCTTCTGAAGTGAGAAAATGTGACCTCGGCCATTTTAGAATTTAAGTCCAGCATCCAGACTGCTCTAGGCTGCACTGATGTTCTCCTTTAGATATGCAGGTTGGGAATTTTTTCTATTTGTATTTAAAAGAGTGAGACTGAAAAGAATACAGATTGTTGGAATATACAGAATACATGTAGAATAATTTCACAATTAAAATGTGTACATTTTAATTTGCTTTAGGATTCAAGTATAGAAATACGTAGATTCTTGGGACATAGGAGAGAAAGCGTTGTATAGATAATTCTGGCATAATTAATTTGGGATGTAGCTCAGAATATGCATGTTTCACAAACACCCCTTATAATTCTTATTCAAGTAGAGCTGGGACTAAATTGGAAAACACATTTTTGAAGTTATGGCTATTAAACCATAAGCTACTGAAGTGAAGTGAAAGTCACTCAGTCATGTCTAATTTAGCCTGCCAGGCTCCTCTGACCATGGAATTCTCCAGGCAACAACACTAGAGTGGGTAGCCAGTCCCTTCTCCAGCGAATCTTAGCAACCTAGTGATTGCACCCAGGTCTCCAGCATTGCAAGCAGATTTTTTTAACCATCTGAGCCACCAGGGAAGCCCATAAGTTACTACCTATAACAGTAATCTATGATTCTGAAATCTATTGCCAACTGAATTAGCCAAATATTCTGTGCCCTAAAAGACCAATAAATACCAGGCATCTCAGGTATGGATCTAATATAGGACAAAAACTACTATTCCTCTGACTGTTGAATGGTGGCTTCCAGAAACTGCAGGGAGGGAAGAAAGAATGGGGAGAGGAAGTTAATGGATGTAGAGTTTTGTTTTGCAAGATGAAAAGAGTTCCAGAGATTGGTTGTACAATAATGTGAGTATTCTTAACACTTCTGAACTGTACATTAAAAATAGGTACGATGGTAAATTTATGTTATTTTTATCTTATCAGAATTAATTTTTTTTAAGCAGTAGTAGATACATATCAGTACTTTGTGGTCAGTGTATCTCAGAATACTATAACTGATCTAGAAAATAAAATCAGACAAAAGCAAGTAAAATATAAAAAAGAATATAGAATTAAAATAAGATGACAAAAGACAAAATAAACAAGTGGAACTACATTAAACTAAAATGCTTCTGCACAGGGAATCATCAACAAAATGAAAAGGCAGCCTACTGATCAGGGGGAAATATTTTCAAATCATATATCTGATAAGGTGTTAATATTCAAATATTTAAAATACTCAAGGGGACTTCCCCAATGGCTCAGTGGTTAAAAAAGAAAAAAAAAAATCTATCTGTAATGCAGGAGACTCAGGAGATAAGGAATCAATCCCTTGGTCTGGAGGATCCCCTTGAGGAGGAAATGGTCACCCATTCCAGTACTCTTGCCCAAAAAATCCCATAGACAGAGGAGCCTGGTGGGCTGTAGTCCAAAGGGGTGCAAAGAGCAGGGACACAGCTCAGCAACTGAGCATAGCGCAGCACAACTCAGTAACAAAGAACTAAGCAATGCAAGGAAAGAATGTGCAGAAAGATCCTGAGACTTTTTTTAAAAAAACAAAATACAAATAAGCTGCTGCTGCTGCTGCTGCTAAGTCACTTCAGTCGTGTCCGACTCTGTGCGACCCCAGAGACGGCAGCCCACCAGGCTCCCTTGTTCCTGGGATTCTCCAGGCAAGAACACTGGAGTGGGTTGCCATTTCCTTCTCCAATGCATGAAAGTGAAAGTGAAAGTGAAGTCGTGTCCAACTCTTCATGACCCCATGGACTGCAGCCCATCAGCCTCCTCTTTCCATGGGACTTTCCAGGCAAGAATACTGAAGTGGGGTGCCATCATCCATGAAAATATGTTCAACATCACTCATTATCATGGAAATGCAAATCAAAACCATAAGAGATGTCACCTCATATCTGTTAGAATGGTTACCAACAAAAAGGCTAGAGATGACAAGGTTATTGAGGATATGGACCAAAGGGAAATTTTTTGCACTATTGTTGAGACCATAAGTTATGGCAGCCAACATGAAAAATAGTATGGAAGTTCTTCAAAAAAGTAAAACTAGAACTACCATGTGATCCAGAAGTCCTACATCTGTATATTTATTTGAAGAAAACAAAAACACTAACTGGAAAAGATTTATGCACTTTAATGTTTATTAAAGCCAAATAAGGAAGCAACATAATTGCCCACTGATGGATGAATGGAAAAGAAGATGTATTAAATAAAATGAGTATATATTAGACACAAAAAAGAAAAAAAATCTTGCCATTTGTGATAACATGGGCGGTCCTTGAGGACATTATGCTAATAGAAATAAATCAGAGAAAGACAAATACCATAGGATCTCACTTATATGTGAAAACTAAAATAAAGCAAAAACACAAGCTCATAGATACAGCACAAAGATTCGTGGTTGCCAGAAGCAAAGAGAGGGGATGTGGGCAAATGAATGAAGGGAGTCAAAAGTACAGCTTCCATTATAGAAGAAACAAGTCATGAGGATATAATGTTCAACATGGAGGGGAAAAACAAACAAACAAACTAATATTTTAAAACAGGGTTCAGATAGTATATTTGAGAAACATTTTTAAAATCTTGAAAGTTGGAGTAAAATGATCATAAGCTTAGAATTCATATTTAGTTATATGTTAGAATTCATAATTTAATTAGTAAACAGCAAAGTAATATAATTTTTGCGGAATGAGTAGATCTGACAGAATATTCAGATTTTATAACCTGGAACTGAGAATGGGACCAACCACACTACAGTGTATGGACACAATGAGAAAAGAAAACTGAGAAGCAGTTTATTATTTTCAATCATCATCATGATTATTATCAAGAAAGAAGATAAAGGCAGTTAATGTAAGGTTGATAACCAAAGATTTCTGTTATTACCTCTCATGGGTAATCTGAGCAAACTAACACTGAAAGGCACAGAGCCTGCTCTAAGAGTGGGGATTAATTAGCAGAAATATATGTATACACTGAGTTAGATTTTCCAAATTACAGTTCACACACTGAACCAAACTTGTTAGCTATTTTTATCTACCCAATACCAATTATTCATTTATGATACTGGACCTTTATATCACTTAGGTACTAATAAAAAAGAGTCTAAGATCACATGATATTTTCACAGACTGATTGCAATTTTCTTTTGTAGATAAAATAATAAAGCAATTGAAGCTGAGGATATAATGCTTCTATGATGTCTGTTTTGATGCCTGTGAACCAACATCTGACCTTTTTTATTTTTTAATTGCCTTGAGAATCATTTGCACAGCTTTTAATTGGTCTTAATATTCGCAGATCTCAGGTCATTCAAAACACCAGAAAAAAGTCGTTTGCATTGCATGCTTTATTTTGCTCATACCTATATATTCTCAGGTTTATTGTGGATTTATTTCACTTATGGAAAAACAATTGCTTCTATAAATGTATAGAGATGCAGATTGCATAACAATAGAATCCTTTTCCCTTCCCTTCTCTATCTTGCCATCAGCTGCTCTAAGCTGACATTTCAGGCTATTAATATTGCTGGTAAAATAATATTGATATTTACTTAACATTTCCCATATCCTTAACAAGGACTTCACAAAGATCATCTCATTTAATCTTAACAACCTTACTAGGTGAGAACTAATGTCTCTGTTTTAAGGTGGAAATTGAAATTTAGAAAGTATAGAAACTTGGTTAAGGACAACCCAGATAGTGTGTATGGATGCTGAGGTTTGAAATCAAAATGCTAATTTCAGTTCATGACTCTTTAACATAATTACTGCAGTTGGTGGCCAAATCTTTGTCTGAGGAGTTCCTTTTCCCCCTACCAATCTCTCTCCCTATTAGCCTGGATATACTTTATGTTTTGATCACCATGGAATACACAGGCTAGTCTAAATTATAGCCCTTCAGCTCCAGACGGCCTAGTCACAAGGACTGGAATGCTTGAGTAATTTCTTCTCCTTTGTCACTGTTGTTCAGTCATTAACTCATGTCTGACCCTTTATGACACCATGATCTGCATCATACCAGGCCTCCCTGTCCTTGACCATCTCCAAGAGTTTGCTGAAACTCATGTCCGTTAAGTCAGTGATGCTAACCATCTCATCCTCTGCTACTCCCTTCTCCTTTGGCCCTCAATCTTTCCCAGCATCAGGGTCTTTTCCAATGAGCCGGCTTTTTGCACCTAAGGCTTTGGCCTTAGGTGGCCAAAGTATTAGCGCTGCAGCTTTAGCATCAGTCTTTTCAATGAATATTCAGGGCTGATTTCCTTTAAGATTGGCTGAGTTTGATTTCCTTGCTGTCCAAGGGACTTTCAAGAGTCTTCTTCAGCATCACAGTTTGCAGCATCAGTTCTTTGGCACTCAGCTTTCTATATGATCCAACTGTCATATCCATACATGACTACTGGAAAAACCACAGCTTTAACTATACAGACCTTTGTCAGTGAAGTGATGTTTCTGTTCTTTAATACAGAACAGAAACTTAGTCTACTTAGTCCTAGCAAATTCCTTATGTATAGTTTCAGTTTTTCTGTCTTTGGTCTTGGAGAAGGCAATGGCACCCCACTCCAGTACTCTTGCCTAGAAAATCCCATGGACGAGGAGGCTGGTAGGCTGCAGTCCATGGGGTCGTGAAGAGTTGGACACAACTTAATGACTTCGCTTTCATTTTTCACTTTCACGCATTGGAGAAGGAAATGGCAACCCACTCCAGTGTTCTTGCCTGGAGAATGCCAGGGACGGCGGAGCCTGGTGAGCTGCCGTCTATGGGGTCGCACAGAGTCGAGCACGACTGAAGTGACTTAGCAGCGGCAGCAGTCTTTGATCTCTAAGCTATGTAATGAAATATGATATCACTACCAATTCTTATCCAGACCAAGCCTTCTGAAATATTATCTCAAATTGTTGCTACTATTTGAAGACATTTTTCCATTGGTTTTCTCAGTCAAATGCAACTTATGGAACCAAGATATAGTGATGCCATCTTTATTTTGTTACTTAAGGGATTTCTGCTCTTCTCAATTTATTCATCCCAGTAAAGATTGTAAAAAATCAAAATCAAGGATTTGAATCACTCGTACCAATGAACTTTCAAAGTTGAAAAGAAATGGGCAATATTTAAAAGAAAAGAATAAACTAGGAAGTTTTACTCAAGATAAATTTTAAAAAACTGAATAAATAATAAAAACAAAAAATAATTAACCAAAACATCCACTTCTCTGCATGCCCAGTTTTCATAACACAATGAGCTATTTTTCCTTTGCATTTCCTCCAAGTGCAGGATGTACATATCTGCATATCATAATTTCTCTCTCTTCTCTTTCAGTTATTTTATGGGTTGAACAGCATCTTTATACCATATTATTTAGTACTTATCTAATCTTTGGAGCAGGAAATGTAACATTTTTAAGTTAGTCAGTGCACTGTAGGGATGTCAAATCTTTAGATATAGTTTTAACTCTCAGGTTTTGCTGAATCTTGATAAAGGCTCTCCAATATAGTTTGCATTAAGTGCATTTCATCACAGATCTTCAAGCTTTTCACAGCTCCCAAAGTAATATTTATATATTTATCTAAGAAATGTTGATGCAAATCTTTTCTCTATATATGAATTTCCCAAATTTTTTCACAACAGCTGTCCTGTAGAATTTACTACAGGGAGACGAGTTCACAGTCTAGCGTGTGTATAACATATCTTCATTTAGAGGTTGACAACCTACATCAGAATATTAAGGCTGGAAGATGCCTCCTGGTGAAGAAATTTGTTTAAATTTGCTTAATCATTTACTGGTTATCTGGCCATGGAATTCTCTATTTATTTTGAATAGCTGTTTTAAAATATTATGTGGAAAATACTGTTATCTTTAAAGTATACTCAACTCACATGAGACTAGCTTCCTATCATGTAGCCTTATCTATGAATAGATTTCCTTCTGTTCTTTTCAAAGGTTCTTTAAAATATTATTTATTCAGAAATCCCAGATTATATGATCATCCATGAGGAAATTAAATAAAGGGAAAATATATATCACTTCTGTATTCCTAAGGGCCTATTTTAAAAGCTATTCTTAACAATACCATGCAACCAAGACAGGGAATATTACACATGCTAGTTTCCAAGAGTATTACATACATAGTACAAGACGGTTATTGATAATTTTGATACGTTTTGTTATGCCTTGCCTTGTCAATAGGAATAATGAGTCTTGTTGGAAAAATATTTCCTTTTGACAAATTTCTTCTGAGAAAATAACCCTCAAGCTTAGAAAAATATGGTATAAAGACTATGAGAAGTCTGAAAAGATTTTGCTCTCAGTCTTTCTTAAGTCAACTCTTAAATTCTTCAGTATGAAATAATCTCTAATTCTGGCTGCATAATTGCTTTTAGTGCTTAGATAAAATGGTGACCGATGAAGCAGTTCCCCACAGAAGTAATGCTGGAGGTAGTGGTGATATGTGCCACCTGGGGGCCTTGGTCCAACAGCTGTGCAGAAGCTGAATTTTCAGTTAGGGAAAAGTCACAAATGAGTAACTACACATCACACACGCCATTCACAACAGCATGAGCGCAGAACATGGCGAGCTTTCCCATATTGCTACCTTATGCAGCGTTCCTTTCAAACGCTGTTTTTCTTGACCTTGATCATCCTTAACGGGTAGCTACCCCAATGTCGACAATCCTCATATTTTATCAGCAACAAAATGTTGCTTATTAAGGTAGCTAAATAAACTCTTATTGTAGTTAAACCAATTTGTATCTGTGCCAGATCCACCCCCTGGTCATAGAATGAGAATACTTGGAGAGCTGCCTGGCTGTAAAGCAAGCTTATGTATATCATTGATTCTCAAATGGACAGAAAATGTGCAAAATTTGCTTAGAACCAAAGGTTTGTCAAGAGAAATGGTGTCTTTGAGGGAAAGACTGCACAAATAGCCTCTTAGCAGCCAGAAGTATTACATACCCAGAGGAAACTATAAGCTTTTTGTACAGATGCTACACAAATGTGCCAAGGAACCATATGCTGCCGCAGGAAGAATATTTTTGCAGTTTGGCATCTGGATTGTGGAATTACCATTCAATGGGGAAAATGAGAAGCATATGAAGAGGAAGAATGAGATAGTGTCCTCACTGCAGGAAAATCCAAGTTGTGCAAAGGTGAATCTCAAATGTCATTTTAATGGAGAGGAAATTTAATTTCTATGACTATTCCTTCCCAGTTTTAAGTGGCTACGAATAGTCTGCCCTGTGGAAATAAAGAAAGTAGATTAGACGTATTCATGTTATTAATAAACTTTTTTATTTAGGAGATTTTTGAATCTGAGAGACCAAGTACTATAAGGCAGAAAAAGTTAGTAAAATACAGGATTTTTTATTGACCTTACTGCTTTCCTTTAATTATTTCTGTATTCCATCTTATTATTTTAATATAAAGTAAACCTAATTAAAAAAACTAATTTTCACTTGTTTTTTGTATCCAGGTTATTTGATATGAAATGTGACCTACGAGGTAACTGTACTAACAAACTCTGGTACCCCTTTTAAAATGGCATTCAAGTAAAAGTGAGTAAAAAGGTATCGATTTGGACAGGCACACTGGGCAGCAAAATGACTTGTAAAGACTCCATAAGTATTTAAATGTGAGATCAACAGACACATTCAAGCTGGCAGCCAAGAAACAAAACAAATTGTACTGTGTATTTAATTCAGTCACATTATATTGGTATAAGTGGATCTTTTAGACAGAGAAAGTTTAAATTTATGCAATTTTGTGAAAGGAATCAGCAGATATCCTAGAATTTATTCTAATTTTCACCTTTTGACTATTGTACTGTAGTGGCTAATTAATAGCACTTAGAATTTTCTGTCATAGTTGTATTAGCTAGTCAGTCATAGTTCAGTGTGTCTTCTGGAAACAGCTGGAACATTTTCATGTTAGGAAATCTTGGGATAATGCATGGAGAGGGTGAGCCATTTCTTTGCCCTTTGCCTTACCTCTACTTTAGAAAAAGATACCATGTTTTTTTAATTACAACACAGGTTGTCACTATAATAATGAGTTCATCTACACTTGGTTTCAAATTCAGATAGATAATGGAGGTTCAGTTCAGTTCAGTTCAGTCTCTCAGTCATGTCCAACTCTTTGTGACCCCATGAACCGCAGCATGCCAGGCCTCCCTGTCCATCACCAACTCCCAGAGTTCACTCTAACTCATGCCCATCGACTTGTTGATGCCATCCAGCCATCTCATACTCTGTTGTCCCCTTCTCCTCCTGCCCTCAATCCCTCCCAGCGTCAGAGTCTTTTCCAATGAGTCAACTCTTTGCATGAGGTGGCCAAAGTATTGGAGTTTCAACTTTAGCACCAGTCCTTCCAATGAACACCCAGAACTTATCTCCATTAGGATGGACGGGTCAGATCTCCTTGCAGTCCAAGGGTCTCTCAAGAGTCTTTTCCAACACCTCAGCTCAAAAACATCAATTCTTCAGTGCTCAGCTTTCTTCACAGTCCAACTCTCACATCCACACATGACCACTGGAAAAACCATAGCCTTGACTAGATGGACCTTTGTTGGCAAAGTAATGTTCCTGCTTTTCAATATGCTATCTAGGTTGGTCATACCTTTCTTCCAAAGAGTAAGCGTCTTTTAAATTCATGGCTGCAGTCACCACCTGCAGTGATTTTGGAGCCCCCCAAAATAAAGTCTGACACTGTTTCCACTGTTTCCCCATCTATTTCCCATGAAGTGATGGTACCAGATGCCAAGGTTAAATTTTTCTCAGGCTGTGTTTACATGTTGCCAAAACAACTCATCTTTTAAGTTATTTATGGGGAAAAATCAGCTAGACAATATATTTATTGTCAGGTAGCAGTCAGTTGACAAAAGTTTCCACCTCTGACTGGTTGAATATTGTGAAAAACAGAACCACATTAAGTGAATTATATCAGTTAACTCTCTTCCTTTCTTTCCATGACTATTCTTCATCTGTCTTATTCACATTGTTTCTAAAGAAGCTAATTAATTACAAAATACTGTGTGATTTTCATTTCACCTTCACATATATCTTATCATGATAACTTTGTGTGGCAAGTCAGAATCTTGGTGTCCCCATTTCTCAAATTAAAAATTTTGACCCCAGGTGGAAAGTAAATGACTTATACAAAACCATTTAACTAGAAGCAGAACATGGGTCATCTGATTTTTAATCCAACACACACACACACACAAACACACACATATCTACCTTATACACACTCATTCAGTTTTATCCTTTAAGTAACTCCATACAACCCTTTCCGTATTGGAAAATTCAATCAGATCATTGACTTACCTATTTGGTGCTAAACACACATCTTGTTGAATTAGTCTTTTAAATTAACTTACCAGTTTTAAAAAAAATTGTATAAACATGCCTAATTTTAAAAGCCTTTGCTTTGTTAAGTGTGAAAATACAGAATATTTCCTGAAAAAATGCTCTAATGAAGTAGATATTTTACATTTCTGAATTGCTATAAATTACGGATGTTAGATGATGCGGTTAAAGAGTAGTGAATATATGTCAATCCCAATCTCCCAATTCATCCCACCCTTTCTCCCCCACCCAACTCTGCATGTCCATCCTCTATGCCTGAATCTCTCCTCCTGCCCTGCAAATTCATTCATCTTTACCATCTTTCTAGATTCCTCATTTATGGGCTTTTTGTTGTTGCTGTTGACAGTATTGTTATCATTTTTATTAGTTGAGACTGTATTCATACTGTCTCAGAACCAACCTTTAAACAGTGGGTGTTTAGATATTTTTCTAGTGCTAGGGTAGAAAACATTTGTTCCTAAGGCACAAAGGTCATTCCACTATTGAAACAAAGTTTCCAAGTTTAGTTTTGTTTTTCTCTTAGTATTTCTACTTTGTAGCATACAACAACCATTCACTGTATCTCTCCATTATATGTAGTGATGTTTGCCTCTTACCCTAGAGGTTCAGTGACTTCTAACTATCACCAGGAGCAAGTTTAAAGTTATACTCAGGAGTCTTTCACTCTATTTTCCTCTTGTAAGCCTTTGCTACAGAAACATGTATTATGTATTATTTATATGTAAAAGATGTATGTTTTGAGCAATACATGTTTTATGTATGTTGCCAAAGGCTATTGCCAAAGAAAAACGTTTATTTAAAGCTATGTTAACATGTGATTATTTGATATATTACTGTTCTCTCTCTAATACTTTCTTAATCTCCTAGCTTCAGGGAAGAAATTTAGTCATTACTACAATATACCTTCATCACTCAAATTCAGTTTCGGAAATCTGTAAATATAAAGAGCAACAAAATAGAATCTCCAATTTATTTCCAATACCCTTAATATTTTCTTAACATATTATAATTAAAGTCCCTGAAGAAAAGACATGACTCCTTACCTTGTCACAATACATGTTCTCATCTAAGCTACATCCACTTTGTTGTAGGCATTTGAGATATGAAAGTTGCTGGGAGATTTGCCTAGCAAAAGAAGGCAACTCATGATCCCCCTCATAGCTTTCTTTGAAAACCATTTTTTAGAAAAATGTTAAATGCATTAACCTTGTTCTGATCTTAGGCACATCACTGCAATGCCGTTCTCAGGCAGGAATAATTGAAAGGAAGGAGTTTTTATATAGATTTCATTGTTAAAATATTTTTCCAGAAATGAAGCCAAAGGCTAGATGTGGGCTCCAGGATCAGCTATCAGAACACTTGGCTGGCTCTGCTGCCTCAGTCCAGACACCCCTGGAGGAGTGAAGCGCTTCTGACTTAGTACTTGGTGTAATGTCTATTTTTGCTTTATTTTTACTTATTCTGCACATATTCCTGGTAATGAAAATTGGGAGTGCTCTAAACTTCACCTTTAAGCCAGGAATAAATAGAAGATGTTGTTAACTTGATCTTTTTCAGGATATTTCCTTTTATATGTCAACACTGCAGTTTGGGGTTATTGGCAATATATAACATGGCAAAATACTGTTCATATAGAATTAAAGTACATTCCTAACAGATACTGTCAAAGCCAGCGTAGAATGGGTCAACTGCATGACACAAACTTATTGCTTTTCTACTTTAAATGAAAATGTGTATTCAGTGGAAGGGTCACAAATATTCCAAGGCAATTTGTTTGTGGTTTGATTGACTGGAAATGCCAGTGGACTTTACCTAAGAAGACTGTTACAGCAAATGCCTATTGTGTTTCTTTCATGCATTCAGGGGACGGAATGCCAAGGAAGGCTCCAGAGACATAAAGCTGCCAGTGCCTCATGACTCTCAAAAGGACAATGCCATTGACAGAACCCACAAGAGGGCTCCTGACTTTAATGAGGTTTTGATTCAGGAACCATTAGTAAAGTTTTATTGATCATAGCAACATCCTCATCTGAAATTTGGCTCTTTGAAAGCTCAATCTCATCATATAAAAGTTGTATTTTCTTTGGGAGATAGAGCCACTGCATTTCCTCTTTAGAAAAATCAAAACCAAAAATAAAACTCCATCCTCTTGCCCTTATTCCTTCTTAATATCCTGTGTACTTTGTCAAAGGGTATATCTTCAAGAATGAAAAACTGGCATGTATGTGTAACAACCCTAATAGTAACATTATTCTTTAAAAGACAATGCCATGTGTTTCAAATATTGCTTTGAATAATCATTAGCAACATGGCATAGGCAGATTTATAATCACTTTAGAATTAAAGTGGCAAGCTGCTAAATAACTTTTAAGTTGAAAAAAATGTTCTCTAAAATTTTAATAGGACTATTGAAAACAAATCCATTGAAAAGGCACTGGATTGTGATTTACTAATAGTCACCTATGTTTCTGTTGCCTGTACTGATGGACAAAGTTAGAGTCGAGAGTCAGACATGATGTGTGTTCAGTATTTCTTGATGGAAAATGCTTTTGTGTTCTCAGAACTTTTTAGGAGTTCAGTGAAATGAGTTCTTACAGCAGAAACTCTAAATATTTAGAGAAAGTAGATATTTTTGCTGCAAGTTCAGATTTTATATTTGACTAATAAGATGCAAATATCTTTAAAATTGAGAAGACATTATATTTTAGTGTCATTTGTATTTCAATTTATTGAAATAAATTATTTCAAAAAGAATAAAAATATTACTTTCATAAAAATTCTCATATTACTCAATTGAGTAATACAGTAGAAAACTGTATTAGTTATACCTACTTCACACCATCCTCTTTCATTTATATGCAAAGAGCAAAATACCTAGTTTATTTTCTTATTCTAAACCTTTGGGATTGGTTTTAATAATAAATACGTAACCAGGCAAATAAAACTCCCCCAAAGTAATCAGGACAGAATTAGTGGCTCCAGTTGAGAACCAGGGAATAAACAGACTATATAACAGAACAGCTGGGTAGAGGCTTTGCACATTTGGAGATATAGTAAGAATCTCCTTCTATAGCTAGATACTGCTTTTTCCAAAAACTGGGGGCTAATAATGTATTGACCAGGATTTTCTCATTGTCCTACAATTGTTGATATACTGATGTTGGAAATTCTATAAAAACCAAGAGTTTTTCACTAAATTTCAATCCAACATTGNAGAACAGCTGGGTAGAGGCTTTGCACATTTGGAGATATAGTAAGAATCTCCTTCTATAGCTAGATACTGCTTTTTCCAAAAACTGGGGGCTAATAATGTATTGACCAGGATTTTCTCATTGTCCTACAATTGTTGATATACTGATGTTGGAAATTCTATAAAAACCAAGAGTTTTTCACTAAATTTCAATCCAACATTGATTAGTCCTCTCTTCCAGGAATATTGCCTCTGATTAGATTATTTATGGTTGTACTGGGCTTCCTTGGTGGTTTCAGATGGTAAAGAATCTACCTGCAGTGTGGGAGACCTGGATTCAATTCCTTGGTTGGGAAGATACCCTGGAGAAGGGAACAGCTACCCAATCCAGTACTCTGGCCTGGAGAATTCCATGGAATGTACATGGGGTTCATGGGGTTGCAGAGTCAGACACGACTGAGTGACTTTCACTCACTTACGGTTGTATTAGATCTCTTTGTTGTTCTTCAGTTGCTAGGTCATGTTCGACTCTTCAACCTCATGAACTGCAGCATGCCAGGCTCCTCTGTCCTCCACTATCTCCCTGAGTTTGCTCAAATTCATGTCCATTGAGTTGGTGATACTATCTAGCCATCTCATTCTCTGCTTCTCCCTTCTCCTCTTGCCTCCCATCTTTTCCCACATCAGGGTCTTTTCTAATGACTCAGCTGTTCACATCAGGTGGCCAAAGTATTTGAGCTTCAGCTTCAACATCAGACCTTCCAATGAATATTCAGGGTGGATTTCCTTTAGGATTGACTAGTTTAAACTCCTGGCAGCCAAAGGGATTCTTTTNGCCAAAGACAAAAAAAGTCTTGCATCTATGCATGCAATGTCATTTCAGTCATGTCCAACTCTTTGAGACCCTGTGGACTGTGGCCTGTCAGGCTTCTTTGTCAAGGCGGGGTTCTCCAGGCAATACTTGAGTGTATTGGCTAATACTGGTTGCCATACCTTTATAGAGGACTATATTTCCTACTGCCCTAGTCAAAACACTCCCCTGAGGACCTGGTACTGCCAGAACCCCTGTAACCCAAGCATCTGTACCTCATCCACACCTGGCCCTCACCAAAGGAGACCCAAGTCCTTCAGGGCAGCCTCAGGAGCAAACCCCAGTGGATGACCCCATGCAGAGGTGGAAATAAAACCATAATTGAAACCCAGGGGCACTGTGGCTCAGGAAGAAGACCCAAAGCCTTCCCACCAGCTGAACAAGCTGCAGATTACATCCACATGATCAACTAGGCAGACTGTGTCTATGGAATATATAAAGGGACATTGAGAGCTCTTGCAAAAGAAAACACACTAGTTCTAAAAGCTGTGGACATTGGAGGCAAGAACACAGAGGAGTAGGGCCAGATTAGAATCTGAGCTGCCCCCACAGCATGTCCAGAGAGCAACACAGTGTTGGAGGGCATCCAGGGAGGTAAGGTGGACTGTGACTCCCAGCAAGGCAAGAGACTCTGACAGCAGTGTCTCAAGAAACACATTGATTATTTCTATGTTTTGACTTGTTCTGTAGATTCTTTTGGATTTCTTTTTACTTTTTCTTGCCTCTGTTGTAGTTGTCAATTTTATTGGCACTAATTAAACTTTTGAGTTTTTTTTTTTCATATACATGCTGTCTACAAGAAACTGACTTCAGATCTAAAGACACATATAGACTGAAAGTGAGAGGATGGAAAGACATATTCCATGCAAATGGGAAGCAAAAGGAAGCTGGAGTGGCAATCCTCATAACAGACAAAACAGACCTTAAAGAAGATTCCATGAGATAAGGAAGGACACTGCATAATGATCAAGGGCTCAATCCCAGAGGAAGACATAACAGTTGTAAATATCTATGCACCCAACATGGGAGCACCTCAATACATAAGACAAACACTAACAGACAAAAACGGAAAAATTGACAGTAATCCAATAAAATAAGGGGATTTTAAAAACCACACTCACACCAATGAACAGATCATCAAAATAGAAAATTAATAAGGAACCATGTCTTAAATGATACATTAGATGAGTTGGATCTCATTGATATCTTCAGGACATTCCATCCAAATGCAAAAGAATATGCCTTCTTCTCAAATACACATAGAACATTCTCCAGGATAGACCACATCTTGGGTCACAAGTCAAGCCTCAGTAAATTTAAGAAAATTGAAATTGTATCAAGTATTTTCTCCAACCACAATGCTATGAGACTAGATATTAATTAAAAGAAAACTGAAAAAAACACACAAACAAATGAAAATTAAACAAAATGTTTCTAAATAACCAACAGGTTACTGAAGAAATCAAAAGGGAAATCAAAAAAATTTCTAGAAACAAATGACAATGAAAACACAACAAGTCAAAACCTATGGGATGCAGCAAAAGCAGTTCTAAGAGGGAAGTTTATAGCAATACAATCCTACCCCAAGAAACAAGAAAAACATCAAATAGACAACCTAATTTTATGCTTAAAACAACTGGAAAAAGAAAAACAAAAAAAACCCCAAAATTGGTAGAAAGAAAAAAATTATACAGATCTGAGCAGAAATAAATGAAAAAAAGAAATGAAAGAAACACTAGTAAAGATTAATAAAACTAAAAGCTGGTTCTTTAAGAAGATAAATGAAATTGACAAACCTTTAGCCAGACTTAGCAAGAAAAAAAAAGAGAGAAGAATCAAATCAACAATATTAGAAATGAAAAAGGAAAGGTTTCAACAGACAATGCAGAAATACAAAAGATTATGAGACTATTATGAGCAACTATATGACAATAAAATGGATAACCTGGAAGAAATGGACACAGTCTTAGAAAAGTTCAATCTTCCAAGACTGAACCAGAAAGAAATAGAAATTATGAGCAACCCAACTAGAAGCACTGAAATTAAAGCTTTGATAAAAAATCTCCCAATAAACAAAAGTCCAGTACTAGATGGCTTCACAGGAGAATTCTATCAACCATTTAGAAAAGAGCTAATGCCTATCCTACTAAAACTCTTTCAAAACATCTCAGAGGAAGGAACACTTCCAAACTCATTCTAAAAGGCCACCATCACCCTGATACCAAAACCAAAGACAACACGCAAAAAGAAAACTACTGGCCAGTATCACTGATGAACACAGATGCAAAAATCCTCAACAAAATTTTGGCAAACAGAATTCAGCAACACATCAAAAAGCTCATACACCATGATCAAGTTCGGTTTCTTCCAGGGATGCACGGATTTTTCAGTATACATAAATCAATCAATATGATATACCACATTAACAAATTGAAAGATAAAAACCATATTATAATCTCAATAGATGCAGAAAAAGCCTTTGAAAAAATTCAGCACCCATTTATGATTAAAATTGTTCAAAAAATGGGCATAGAAGGAACCTCCCTTAACATAGTAATGGCCATATATTATAAGCCTACAGCAAACATTATTCTCAATGGTGAAAAACTAAAAGCATTCCCCCTAAGATCAGGAACAAAACAAGGGTGTCCACTTTCACCAGTGTTATTCATAATAGTTCTGGAAGTCCTAGCTACAGCAATCAGAGAAGAAAAACAAATAAAAGGAATCCAGATCAGAAAAGAAGAAGTAAAGCTTTCACTGTTTGCAGATGACATGATACTGTATGTAGAAAACCCTAAAGATAGTATCAGAAAATTACTAGAGCTAATCAGTAAATTTAGCAAATGTGCAGAATACAAAACCAATACACAGAAATCACTTGCATTTCTATATACTGACAATGAAAATTCAGAAAGTGAAATTAAGGAATCAACCCCATTCACCAGTGCAACAAAAAGAATTAAATATCTAGGAATAAACTAAGGAGATAAAAGAATGTACCAAGAAAACTGTAAGACACTAATGAAAGAAATCAAAGATGACATAAACAGACGTAGAGATATTCCATGTTCCTGGGTAGGAAGAATCAATATNAAAAATCAGAAAGTGAAATTAAGGAATCAACCCCATTCACCAGTGCAACAAAAAGAATTAAATATCTAGGAATAAACTAAGGAGATAAAAGAATGTACCAAGAAAACTGTAAGACACTAATGAAAGAAATCAAAGATGACATAAACAGACGTAGAGATATTCCATGTTCCTGGGTAGGAAGAATCAATATTGTGAAAATGACTATACTACCAAACTCAATCTACAGATTCAATGGGATCCCTATCAAATTACCAATAGCATTTTTCACAAAAATATAACAAAATTTTTCACAATTCATATGGAAACTCAAAAGACCCTGAATAGCCAAAGCAGTCTTGGAAAATAATGGAACTAGAGGAATCAACCTTCCTGACTTCAGATTATACTTCAAAGCTACAGTCATCAAGGCAGTATGATACTGGCACAAAAACAGAAGTATAGAACAATGGAACAAGATAGAAAGCCCATAAATAAACCCATGCACCTATGGGTACCTTATTTTTGACAAAGGAGGCAAGAATATACAATGGGGCAAAGACAGCCTCTTCAATAAATGGTGCTGAGAAAACTGGAGAGCTACATGTAAAAGGATAAAATTAGAACACTTCCTAACACCATACATAAAGACAAATTCAAAATGGACTAAAGACCTAAATGTCAGAAACTATAAAACTCTTAGAGGAAAACATAGGCAGAACACTTGATAACATAAATCAAAGCAAGATCCTCTATGACCCACCTCCTGGATTAACAGAATTAAAAGAAAAAGTAAACAAGTGGGACCTGTTTAAGCTTAAAAGCTTTTGCACAGCAAAGGAAAGTATAAGCAAGGTGAAGAGACAGCCCTCAGAATGAGAGAAAATAATAGCAAATGAAACAACTGACAAAAGATAATTTTCCAAAATATACAAGCCATTCATACAACTTAATATTGAAAAAACAACCTAATCAAAAAGTGGGAAAAAGACCTAAACAGACTTTTCTCCAAGGAAGACATTCAGATGGATAACAAACACATGAAAAGTTGTTCAACATCGCTCATTATCAAAGAAATGCAAATCAAAACTACAATGAGATATCACCTCACACCAGGCAGAATGGCCATCATCAAAAAGTCTACAAACAATAAACGCTGGAGGGGGTGTGGAGAAAAGGGAACACTCGCACTGTTGGTGGGAATGTAAATTCATACAGCCACTGTGGAAAATGGTATGGAAATTCCCTAAAAAACTAGGAATAAAACCATCATATGACCCAGCAATCCCGCTCCTAGGCATGTACNGCTGGAGGGGGTGTGGAGAAAAGGGAACACTCGCACTGTTGGTGGGAATGTAAATTCATACAGCCACTGTGGAAAATGGTATGGAAATTCCTTAAAAAACTAGGAATAAAACCACCATATGACCCAGCAATCCCGCTCCTAGGCATGTACCCTGAGGAAATTAAAGATGAAAAAGACACATGTATCCCGTTGTTCACTGCAGTACTATCTACAATAGCTAAGACATGGAAGGAACCTAGATGTCCATTGACAGATGAATGGATAAAGAAATGTGGTTCATATACACAATGGAATATTACTCAGTCATAAAAAGGAATGCATTTGAG
>SJYA01002997.1:0-12595 GCA_006410615.1 Neotragus moschatus
TCCCGCTTGCCTTCCAGGAGTGAGTGCCCTGTGCTCCTGGACCACGCTTTCCTGGGCCCTGGTGTGCTACGCCCGATCCCTGGGCTCCATGAAGCTGGACCACCCCTCCGCACCCTGGATGGCCCTCGGCTGCCTGCAGCTCTGGAGAATGGGCATGGTCGGGGCTCGCGTCCTCAGCCTGGTTCTCTTCTTCTGGGCTTACCGTGTCTGGGTGCTGGTTGTCGCAGGTAAGCTGAGCTTCTGTCCCAACCATCAAGTGCTGCATGACAAGCAACCCAGAGCTTAATGCCTGAAAAGAACCATTGGCGAGCAACAACCTGGCCTCTGAGGGCCAACCGGGGTTCGCTGGGGGTTCCTGCCTGCAGGGTCCTCACACCAACCCTGTAGGCTTGCAGGTATCTGGACCCACAGAGGGGCTTCCCTGGGCTAGCTGTTCAGACATCCTGCACCCGGGGCCCGTCCACCCTGTCCATGCAGGCGAGGCAGCTGGCTTCAGACGTGGCAGCTGAGAATTCCAAGAGGCAGGGGGTGGGAGCAGCCAGTCCTCTTAAATCGGGCCCAGACCTGGATCAGCACAACCTCAGCTGAATTTTGCCTGGCGAAGTGGTCTNCATCCTGCACCCGGGGCCCGTCCACCCTGTCCATGCAGGCGAGGCAGCTGGCTTCAGACGTGGCAGCTGAGAATTCCAAGAGGAAGGGGGTGAGAGCAGCCAGTCCTCTTAAATCGGGCCCAGACCTGGATCAGCACAACCTCAGCTGAATTTTGCCTGGCGAAGTGGTCTGAGCCAGCCCAGGTTCAGGAATGCGGAGGGATGCCCTGAGTGTCCCTGAGTGTCCAGGGAGAGAGGAATGCACGAAGGCTCATGTGACATTAAACGTGCGAATGTTTTGTGTCCCTCGGATCTCTCCTGGGTTTTCATCCGTCTCCTTGGATGCCAAGTCACACGCAGTCAGAACAGAGGAAGGTTACGGCCCCAGATTCTGAGTCCCTGCCCCAGCCCTCCTGCTTCCCCCAGCCCTGCCCCCTCTCTGGGCCCTGACTCCCGGGGATGCTCTCTCCAGGTGCCCACTGGCTGGTGATGACCTTTTGGCTCGTAGCTCAGCAGAGTGNAGAACAGAGGAGGGTTACGGCCCCAGATTCTGAGTCCCTGCCCCAGCCCTCCTGCTTCCCCCAGCCCTGCCCCCTCTCTGGGCCCTGACTCCCGGGGATGCTCTCTCCAGGTGCCCACTGGCTGGTGATGACCTTTTGGCTCGTAGCTCAGCAGAGTGACATCGTGGATAGCACCTGTCGCTGGAGGCTCTTCAACCTGCTTGTGGGTGCCGTGTTCATCCTCTGCTACCTCAACCTCTGGGACGGCCCCTCCAGAAACAGGATGGCCACGTTCTACACGGCAAGTGATCCTAACTTTACTGTATACGTGGAACATGAGCGTGCATGCATGTGTGTGTGTGCATGTGTACAATTGTGCACGCATATCTTCTGAAGGAATAGCTCGATTTTAGGAAAAGCTCTAAAAGGAATTATAGTCTTGAGCAGAGATGATGGTCTCTGAAAGGAGCAACCGGATGTCTGTTTCCACGTAGTTACCATAGCGAGGATTGTGGTGTATTTGGTGATGCTTTTCCGCGACATCAGCCCATCTGATAAATATAATCACAGTTCTATTCTTTGTCATATGCGTGGCATCCTTGTCAATCAGCTCAATTGCTGAGTTATAGCTGTGGTCCTAGATTGTGTGAAAAGCACAAAGGTAACATAATGCTTATCCGTAGGCAGCTTCTAGTGCCTTAGAGGAAATAAGCTTGTACCCAAGCAATGATAAAGAGGCAGAATGTGGACCAATGCCAGCTGAGAAAGCACTGTCTGAATCTCATGGGATTATCACTTCCTGCTCGGATGACCAGGGACACTTTTGACGAGAGGCAGGAAGTTGAGCTGTATCGCCGAAGGCAAAGGAGAGCCTGGATCAGCAACAAAGCTGAGGCTTTGGAACCAGACGGCTTCCATGGGACCCTGGCTCTGTCATTAACTGTTACCAACTGTGACTGAGAATTTAGACTCTCTGGACCTATTTTTTCATCAGCGCATCAGAAACTCACCTCTTGGTGTCGCTGAGAGAATAATGTTAAGACCTACCTACTTTTCTGGGTCCCTGTGAAGAGTAAATAAAATAATAAACTTGGGCTGAAATAAGCAACCAAGAGTGGCCTTTACCGAAAATAGAAGTTGAGACTTTCAGAGGTACTGGTGCTTCAGGATGGAGACCAGAGTGAAGGGAAAAGCCAAGGATGCAGGTCTGGTCCAGGGTAGGTGATGGTGTGGTCACCTCCGGGTTTAGGAGAGCCCCATAGAGCTTGCTGACCCCTGAGGCCACAGGCCCACAGAGGACCCACGATACTGGATGAGTCACGCCAAGCCTCAGGCTCCACATCCGGAAACTGGGAGTAACCAGGCCCCTCACACCGTGTGGGTTGAGGGCTGGGTGTGTGGTCCAGCCCAGCCCACACGCACTGCGAATAAAAGAGGGTGAATTTCATTGTCTGTTTGTGGGAGCATCACGCTCACGTGCTGATGTCCAGAGGCGCCCTGAGAAGCAGAACTAAATTAGGAGGCGTTTCACATTTGCTGCTTCTGCTTGTTTTTGTCACGTTATCACCTTCATCAGCGGATCATGTCCCGGGTGTTTTAGGGGAAGGGGGACTTCCCAGGTGGCTCGCTGGGTAAAGAATCTGCCTGCCATGCAGGAGAAGCAAGAGACTCGGATTCAACCCCTGGGTCCCAAAGATCCCCTGGAGGGGGGCATGACAACGCACTCCAGTGTTCTTGTCAGGAGAATGCCATGGACCGAGGGCCTGGCGGGCCCCAGTGCAGGGGTCGCCCAGAGCTGGCCATGACTGAAGTGCCTGAGCGCACAGGCGCCCACACAAGGAGGGGGAAAAATGCTTCCTTCGTTCCAGCTGTCTTAGGCACTGGACCACTGAGCTCAGAGCGATGAAGCAGGAGAGGCAGAAATTAGACACCGTGGAAGTTTTGAGCCGGGAGAAGCCGCAGAAGCACAGTGAAGGCTGTGGAACCCAGGGGACGCCCAAGGGAGAGCGCGTGTGGATGGTGCTGAGATAACACATCCAGACATGGAGGAAAGGCGAGGGACGCAGATGCTGACAAGTCAACTGCAGCTAGGAGAGGGGTCCCGCATGGACTGACCCCTCACCTACATTTATGCGGAGGCCACTGCAGGTTTTAAAGGGGGAACGGGGGCAGGGAACGGTGTGGTCTCCAGCAGTCGGGGAGTGACTACACACCATGGTTCTCACACTTCCCACGTATTCATGACGGGAGGCAGTGTTAACACACTTTAGAGCTGGGTTTCCCTGGTGACTCAGATGGTAAAGAATTTGCCTGCAGTGTGGGAGAAGCGGGTTCAATCCTTGGGTCGGGAAGCTCCCCTGGAGAAGGAACTGGCACCCCACTCCAGTATTTTTGCCTGGAAAATCCCATGGACAGAGGAGCCTGGCAGGCTATAATCCATGGGTCACAAAGAGTCAGACATGACTGAGAAACTGACACACATACAGCTGGGAGAGTCGTCTCCTGGGATGTCTGGGTTTCCAAGGGCTGGTTCCCAGGTCCTGGAGAAGACAGCTCTGGGCGGTAAAAGACTGACATTTCAGAGGAGCAGAGAGAATATGTATAATTGCAGGCTTTCTAAAGTAGCTCCCCTGCGTGGAGGGGTCTGGGCTGCTCTTGCATTTATGACCAGGTTTTTTCCAGAACAAACAGTAACTTCTCCGGGCAGCACCAAGCTTTCTCAGGCAGGAACTTCTCTGGGGCTGGGTCACCATGCTAGGGATGCAGGCTTGAGCTATTAGAAAGTACGTTAGTGTTGGTTTCAAGCAGTCATTTCTGCTTCAGCTCTGCAGTTGTTATAGGCCAAGAAGAGCGCTCAGAGGAGCCCATCTGAGTCAAGTTTGGTCCAGAAGAGCATCTTTGTCAGTGGAAAGTGGTTGCATTCACATCCTATTGGCTCTGTTTCTCTGGAGGGCCCTGACAAATGCAACCACCAGAAACAGAACCAGTGAGATGTGTCTAGATACACAAGAGATCTGTTACAGGGATTTTCTCATGCAATTACAGCGCCACCAAGTCCCACAGTCACCCTCCACAAGCTAGAGAACCAGGAAGCTGGTGATTATTCAGTCCAGGCCCAAAAGACCAAGAACCATGAGCTCCAGTGTCCAGGGACGGGAGGAGATGGGTGTCTTGGGCAAATATTTGGGGAAAAAAAAAATTCTGAAATTGTTATGAACGTTTGTGACTCACTGGTATCCAGTGTCACTGTGAGCTCAGCAGGTAATTTTAATTATTGCATGATAAAACTAGCGTGTATACAGTTAACATGANGGGACGGGAGGAGATGGGTGTCTCGGGCAAATATTTGGGGAAAAAAAAAATTCTGAAATTGTTATGAACGTTTGTGACTCACTGGTATCCAGTGTCACTGTGAGCTCAGCAGGTACTTTTAATTATCGCATGATAAAACTAGCGTGTATACAGTTAACATGAGACTATGCAACAGATAAAGCAGCAAACAGAATTCCCTGTCAGCCCCACCCGACTCACCAAAGGGACCCCTGCGGCCTTGTGAGCTGTGCCCTTCTGTTTCCCGTGCGTTTCTGCCTCTGCAGACATTTGGCGAGCTGCAGTGAGAACAGGAGGTCCCCCTTGGCGGGAGAGGCTCTCTCGGCCCTGCCTTGCTGCTAGGTGGCCCAGTCAGCAGTGGGAGCCCCCAGCCCTGAAGGCCGCTGCAGGAGATCACGGGGCGGGAGCGTGCCCAGGCTGCATGCACTGCCCGGGCGCGCTGACTCTCCCGTTCTCACAGGTGATGCTGCTCGAAAATACCATCCTCGTGCTGCTGGCGACGGACTTTCTCCAGGGGGCCTNTGGAGGGCCCCCTTGGTGGGAGAGACTCGCTCGGCCCTGCCCTGCTGCTAGGTGGCCCAGTCAGCAGTGGGAGCCCCCAGCCCTGAAGGTGGCTGCAGGAGATCGCGGGGCGGGAGCGTGCCCAGGCTGCATACACTGCCTGGGCGCGCTGACTCTCCTGTTCTCACAGGTGATGCTGCTCGAAAATACCATCCTCGTGCTGCTGGCGACGGACTTTCTCCAGGGGGCCTCGTGGACCAGCCTAGGGGCCGTCGCAGGCGTCTTGTCTGGATTTCTGATCGGTGAGCCCCGAGGTCGCCTTCGCTGCCCCTTTGTCCCCTACCCACCTCCCACAATTTGCTTCTTTGCAGTCAGCTCACCCCAGGGGTAGGAATTGGGGCTCGGAAGTGGCTGGATGGAGACCAAGGTCAGGCCCGGCGCTAAGGGTGGCCAGGCCACCCCGCCCCCCTCCCCGGGCGTGAGGGCCTGGATCGGCCTTTGTCTCCGATCGGCCGTGCTCAGAGCCGCAAGCCAAGCAAGGGCCGCCCCAGAGGTAGCCTGTTGGTGAGAGCGGGGGGGCTCAGGCAGAGCCAGGCCAGCTGGCCCTTCCCTCCAGCTTCTAGGGGCAGTGGAACCCCCGACTGTCCAGTGCCCTGGACTAGAGTCTTCAGTGGGGAGGTGGAGCCCAGGCTATAAAGCAGCAGCTCCAGCTTCCATCTTGAGCTGCTGGGATAAACATTTATTGAGTGCCTACTGTATGCCAGCCTGGGGCTGCCACCAAGAAACCAGTTAAACAGCAGGCTTTTGAGGAAAGTCTGTCTTCACTGAACACACACAGCCCTGCGACTGGCAGGATGGGGTGCAGATGGGGTCAGCTCCCCTTTCTTGGTCTCGGGGGGCTCCTCATAGGAGAAGGGGGACAATCCCTCCTGCCCACTGACCATGAGGACTCAGGACACTGAGTGGAAATGGCCTGAGTCGTGCCCCCTGCAGAGACAACACGAGGTGACCCTCCCTTAGGAGTTCTGACCCCATTCCCCCAGAGATGCTGAGAGCAGGTGAGGGGACGTCTGTTGGGTTCCTTCTAGCTGCATCCTTGCTGCGTTTCCTGGCCCTGCCGAAGCTCACACCACCCCCCAACCCCCGCCCCCATATCAGGCTTCACGCTGTTTATTATGAGCTCCCTGAAACCCGGCGCTTGGTCCAGTACAACAGGAAACTGGAAATAACGTGGGAGGATTACTGGAATGCTCTGCTAAATAAATTATTGCCCCAGTCAACACTTCTGATCAAAATAAATGAAGCTGACAACAATGTGATTCAGATGTTTGTGCACAAAGGAAGTTTTGTTGCTGCTTGTGGAAATTCCTTGATATGGGGGTTTTGATGGGTATGTTTAACCTCTGCTTGGGTCTTGTTTTTGAAATGATTATCTCTCTCTCCCTTAGCTTTGGAATCCATCAATCGGTATGTGGATGGTTGTGTTCTGGGTATTTGAACCGGTTTTCTGAAAGTGAAATTACCTTTTCTACCAAACCTCTCTCTCTGTCTCACACACACGCACGCATACACCTAGAGGACTTGGTTGGAGCCTCCTTCAAGGAAGAAGTCATAAAATCTCTAAGATTTAAACTCTGTTCTTACATTTTTTTAATGGTAGAAACATTTGCAGCTTATCGGAACTCTGTGTGTGTGTGTGTGTGTGTGTGTGTGTGTGTGTGTGGATGCACACTCAGTCACTCATTTGTGTCTGACTCTTTTGCGACCCCATGGACTACAGCCCATCAGGCTCCTCTGTCCATGGAATTCTCTAGAAAAGAATGCTGGAGTGGGTTGCCATTTCCTTCTCCAGGGAATCTTACCAACCCAGGGATCAAACCTGTATCTCTTGCGTCTCCTGCACTGGCAGGCAGATCCTTTACCGCAGCACCACCTGTTAAGCCCTGCTGGAGCTGGAACACACGTAAATTCCCCCAAATACCTGCTTCTGATGCTCCAACGAAAGTCCTGTTTTGGATCCCAAATGATATTACTCTACTCAAAACCGGAGAACCCGGAATTCTGCAAACCAGAGGGAGGATGCAGGACTTCAAAGAACATAACCTTCTGCTTTTTTCTCCCCCCTTGTTTTGCAGGCAGTGTCTCGCTGGTTGTTTACTACAGCCTGCTGCATCCGAAATCCACAGACATCTGGCGGGGCCCCACAGGGGCTGATAAAGCAGAAGAAGACTCTTCTCCACAAGCCCTGGGCCCAGCCCGGGAGGGACCAGACAGCCTGGGGCCCTGCCCAGAGGAAAGCAATGAGCTCCCAAGCCTGGGAAAGCCCCCCAGCCCACAGTGTGTGCCCCCAGAGGCTGGGCTGGAAAGCCAGACAGCGGGGGAGGCCTCTTTCTTCAGCCACCACCACTGGCTGCTGGTGAAGCTCGCTCTGAAGACGGGGAACGTGTCAAAGATCAATGCAGTCTTTGGAGAAGATGGCCTGGCCCGCTTTTGCTCTCCTGAGTCGGGGTTGAGCCAACACTGTAGCAGGCGGAGGACGCCCCCACCCCCGCAGCAGGAGCCCCCTTCATCACCCCAGGACCCTCTAACTTCAGAGGAAGACTCTGAGTTTCCAGTGGTCCCCAAAGCAGAGGCTGACGAGACCTCAAGTTACCTGTCTTTTGCCAGCGAGAGTCCTGACCGAGCTCCAGCCCAGCAGCTGTCAGCTGCAAGGCGAGAGGGCGGCTCAGAGAAGGGAGCCGGGGCCGCCCCGGGGGCGAGTGGTGCAGGGGGGCGCCCGGGGGGCGGGGGCGGGCAGGCCGGCTCCACGCTGTACTTCAGCGCCACCACCGAAGGGGCGCTCCCCTCCCCCGGGGAGCCGACGCCCCTCTCCGGGAGAGGGCTGGGGTCGGGCAGCTCCGAGCGCTTTCCCCTCAGCGTGGCCGACATCAGCCCCATCTTAGGCCCCGGAGGACGCTTGCAGCCCTGCGGCCGGGCCCGGGGCGGCTCGGGGCTCCGGGGGCAGCGGGAGACCCCGCGTCGCCCCGTCGCGGCTGGCACCCAAAGGCCGCTGCCCGAGGTGCGCCCGAGGCCCGCGGACGCGCCCTGCCTCACGTCCACCCCCAAGTGCATGGCCCCCTCTGGGGACTGCGGCCGCAGGGCGAGGCTGACGGCCGAGGCGGGTTTCCTCCGCTGAGCACGGTCAGTGGGTGACCCACAGGCCGGCCTCTCAGGCTGGTCGCTGGGGTGGGGACTTCCGATACCTCCACCCTTGAGTGTGTCACAGCCCCTCTGGATGTCTGTCTGCTCAGCCTGAAAACGAGGGAACCGGATCAGATTGTTTCTAAGGTCCCTTGCAAGCACCACGTGCCACACGTTTGCATAGGAGTCCTTCTCTAACACCTTGAGGGAGGCGACCATAAAGCTTCCTTCCAATCGCCTGCTTCTGAGTAGCCATTCCCTCCTCCGGAGGATCTTCCTTGCCCCAGGGATTGAACCCGACTCTGCATTGCAGGCAGATTCCTTACCCTCTGAGCCATCAGGGAAGCCCCTGACAAACTCTATCATCCTTCCTGTGGCTTCCACAGTAAACTCAAGGGTAAAACCCAGAGCCCTGTTTTATTCTGTTAATAACATTTCAGTGGTTATTAATCATTCTTCTTTTAAATGTATTTTAGCTGCATTGTTTTATGAAATCCCTTGTAAGCCTCAGAACACCTCAGGCCTCTGTCCTGTAGAAGGAGAGTCGAGAAAAGCCAGAGCTGGACAGAGTTGAAGTGGTGAAAACAGATTTTATTCAGGAGCTGTTGCAGTAGGGGAAGAAGCCTCCGTGTAAAACTGGCTCAATTCTGAACTCAGTGTGGACAAGTGGGGTTTACAGCCGAGGAGCAGGTGGGGCCTAGTGGGTGGAAAATTATAAAGAGGAAACATCAGGGTTAGGGGGCTTCTGGCTAAACCAGTGTAACAGGATGCTTGCTGAAGGCAGGCCAGTGAGGTCAGACATCCTGGGTCGGAGGATCGGGTGAATGAAGAACCCGATCGGGTATGGAGGGTGATCGGATACTGAGGGTGGGGGCTTCTGGCTAAGCTGACTTAGGAAGATTCGTGCTAAAACTGGACAAAGCAGAGAGGAACACGGAAGAGGACTTGGCTGGAAAGTTCGGGGCAGCCCTCATCAGGAGGACACGGAGAGCAGCATCAGTGGCTCCACCCGGGGCTTCTGGCCTTTCCCCTCCACATCGAAAGCCTGGCAAGAGCTGGATGCTCTGTGTGACCTTGAGAAAGCGGTCACTGGAGGGAGCTTTCTACTCGACCCCTCCTTGTCTGGATCTGCATGGTCGGGGCGCGCGCAGCCCGAGCGTGACGTTTGGAGATGGCACTCACTGCATGTGTCCTCAGGGGAGGACCACCAGGAGCCACCTGAGCTCCAACCAGCAGGTTCAGAACTCATCATGGTGACGGGGGATGAGCCCCGCGGGGCATCTCAGGACGAGTCTGAGGAGGGACTGAGGCTGGGGCCGCGGTGCGGGAATTGGGAAGGACCTTGGGGAGCGGGTGTCCACTCTGATTCAGGTGCAGTTCTGTGACCTGGCCCCTGCACCTGCAGAGGCTCACGCTCACCTGCAGAGGCTAGACCAGACTGGGAAAGAAGCCGCGCTTGAAAACCGGGCCAGCCGTTGCCCCTTAGGGAAGAAGGGATGCATCTTGCGAGTGCAGTGATGTTGCTTTTTCTCTATCGCCGTCTCCAGGTGGCCTCTTCTGAAGCTGATAACCTGTGAGACCCTGTGAATGACAAAACACACAGCCTGGCTAGGAGCATCCGCTGAGCTCCCAGATTCGGGGGGCTGCCCTCTGCTCCCTCGGAATATCAGTAGTCGCTGCACGGCTGTTAGGCTAAGTCTCACGTGTTGGATATATTCTGTTGATGTTCCTGCTTCAGTGAGTGGCCGCCACCCAAAACCCAGATATTTGCTTCAGGACATTTATCTCATATCTGCTGTTGCACATGCTTTTCTTGTTTCTTTAAAGCCTACCTCACTCCCTTCTCCCTTGAAGCTGCATAGGAAGCAACGCAAGGACTTGCAGGATCGCCTGCTACCGACTGCCCGCATGTCCCACATAAAGGAGGGAAAGCGGGCTCTCCAGAAGCTGAGGAAACCAAGCTTGGTCTCCACGAATGTTTCTCTGATGGTTCGCTCCTTGGGACAGGCTGTTTTCTTCAGCTGTTTGCCTGGTGAGGCCTGGCTGGCAGACAGCTTACAGCAAGCAGTGAATACCCCTAAGTGGAATTAAATTCTAGATTTTTCTGAAGGATTAGAGATTGCACCGATCATAAAGCCTCTGAATAACCATCTGGGGAGTGGGTTTCTGTAAAAACAGTTGCACGTTTCTGCCTTTATTGCTGAGGTCCCTGCTCTCCTAGAGCACAAGTGGCTGTCTGTCACACTCACAGGCTGGTCGACAGTCTGACCAGGAGGTGGTGTGCAGTGTTCTGGCTGGAGTCTCAGGAACCAGAGCACCCTAGCTTGCAGGAGGAGGGGGTTGCACCAGCCCCAGGAGGGTCCTCTCACTGCAGTGGAGCCCTGAGTGTGCTGTGCTGTTGGTGCTGGTAAGGACCAATGCCAACCCACAGCTAGCAGGCCACAGGAGGCCAAGGGGGTGAATGCCCTGGGCCCGCTCTCCACCGCCACCACCAGAAAGGGAAGGCAGAGGACACGAACTCTCCAGAAGTGGGCGCCCCGAGCCCAGTAGCTTGGGAGGCCAGCCTGGGGCAGGGGGCCCTGAAAATAACAGCCCGGTTCCCCCCAGCCGTGCTCTCAGCTTCTTTCGCAAACTGTAGCGCGCTTGCCTCTAAACCAGTTGCCCCCAAGCAGGGATGTGGCTGCTTTAAGTGTGCCCTGCTTCACCGTCTCGATGCTGGACCTCAGAGCTGTAGAATCTGCAACAGCAGAGATAACACACATCCACCAAAGGCTCTGAGCTTATAGAAACAGCTCCTATTCCTACCCCAAAACCTCAGCATTTATAACCCCAAACACGGGTTTAGTATTTGTGTCCCAAGCTGCCTGGTTTTAGAAGTCAGGAGGAGGTTTAACACGTGTATCTTCTCACCCCTGTGCAGAGGTCCTTCATGTTTTGGGATCTTGTGTTGGCCATTTTCTTTAAGTTTTTTTTTTTTTTAATGTAGATGACTTTTAAAGTCTTTATTGAATTTGTTACAATATTGCTTGTCTTATGTTTTGGTGTTTTGGCCCCAAAGCATGTGGGGGTCTTAATTCCCTGACCAGAGATCGAACCTGCATCCACCCCTCAATGGAAGGCAAAGTCTTAACCACTGGACTGCCAGGGAAGTCCCTGGTGTTGGCCATTTTTGCCTAGGCTTTGATTCCTTACTCTTCCGTTTCTTCCTACCCCAGTCAGCCTCCCAGTCCCTAAAAGGCGGAGGCTTCTGCAGTCCTTGGAAAAGGCCATCAGAGCAAACTGAGAGAGACCCAGAAGGCCACCTCACGGCCAGGGCACTGAGTCGGGGCCCAGAGGGGGCGCCCCGGCTCCCACGCCAGCCCTGACACCTTCGCCCCTGCATTCTTCCCTCTGCGGGCCCCAGCAGTGTCTCCTGGGACAGCCAGCATACCTTGAGCCGCCTTGTCCTGCTCACGCCTCCAGAGACACGAGGATCGGTCAGCGTAATAAATCGTTAAGCAGCGTGGTGGCGTCTTGGGTTTTTCATAATATATTGTACCGAGCCAAGCGTGAGATTGAGCCCTTATTTCTGATGAGACCCCACTCCCATGCCCCCAGTTCAATTCTCAAGCTAAAGGCTGATGACACTTGAGTTTTTCTAAACAGAAAAGATTTTACTTTAAAACTCAGCTCAGTTGTAGAATTTGATTCAATTTCTCCCACTTTTTAAGATGACCAACCATCCTGGTTTCCCTAAGACTAGTGGTTTCCTGAGATGTGAGGTTTTACAGTTAAACCAGATAGTCTCCCAGGCCAATTGGGATGGCTGGTCATCTTGATACCTGTCCACTCTAGACACTTTTTCTACTTCATGTAGCCACTCAGCAGAGAAAACAATCTCTGGTTTAAAAAGCTGGGCAACAATGCAAGGTTCCCAAAATTACAGTCCTCCAGCACCAAACCCTTATTCCCCCGGCCCTATCAGTCTTGCAAAACTCAACTTGACTAATGTCCCCCTTGCTAACGCTGTCTACCAAAGCCAATATGATGGTCGACTTTAAGCTCCGCCGATGCCAGAAGAAGTCTGCTCTGAAGTCATAGCTATAGTCCAGATTTTAAGTTAACATCTCCCAGGGAGGAAATCTCCCATGGAAAAATACCATGGAAAAATCCACGACTGACCACAGAGATACATTCATTATGGCAAGACTATAATTACANATGATGGTCGACTTTAAGCTCCGCCGATGCCAGAAGAAGTCTGCTCTGAAGTCATAGCTATAGTCCAGATTTTAAGTTAACATCTCCCAGGGAGGAAATCTCCCATGGAAAAATACCATGGAAAAATCCACGACTGACCACAGAGATACATTCATTATGGCAAGACTATAATTACAACACTGCCCGTCAGGGTTTCCATTATAAATGGGGTCTAAATCTTGGTGGAACGCAATTCTTTCCAGCTGGAGCAAACCATGGACAGGTTTCCAGCCCACTGGGGATTTTTTTTTTTTT
>SJYA01002998.1:5269-23339 GCA_006410615.1 Neotragus moschatus
GAGCCTGGTGGGCTGCCATCTATGGGGTCGCACAGAGGCGGTCACGACTGAAGTGACTTAGCAGGTGTACACATAGTGGTTTGATATTTGTGTGGTTTGTGAAATGATGCCCACGGTAAGTCTAGCCATCGCCTTACAGTTACAAGACCCTTGACCGTGTGTTGTAAACCTTTGAGGTCTACTCTTTCAGCAGTTTTCAAATCTGCTATACAGTATTATTAATTCTAATCGCCATGTTGGACATTACATCCCCTCAACTTGCTCAGTATTTCATATGTAACATGCAATATTTATTTAATAACTGTACTATGTAATACCAATAGTGTTATTAAGTATCTAAGACATCAGAGAATCTTAATGTAGCAGTGACCTTCTGGAGAAAGCTCTTACTGGCATTTGCAGCAAAATGTGGATGGACCTAGAGAATATTTTGTTTAGGAAGTGAAAGTCAGACAGAGAAAGACAAATATTGTATGATGTCACATATATATGGAATCTGCTGCTGCTGCTGCTAAGTCGCTTCAGTCATGTCCAACTCTCTGCGACCCCATAGACGGCAGCCCACCAGGCTCCCCCGTCCCTGGGATTCTCCAGGCAAGAACACTGGAGTGGGTTGCCATTTCCTTCTCCAATGCATGAAAGTGAAAGGTGAAGGTGAAGTCGCTCAGTCGTGTCCAACCCTTAGCGACCCCATGGACTGCAGCCCACCAGGCTCCTCCATCCATGGGATTTTCCAGGCAAGAGTACTGGAGGGGGTTGCCATTGCCTTATATGTGACATATATAAACAGAATCGGACTCACAGATGCAGAGAACAAACTAGTGGTTCCTGGTGGGGAGGGGGAATGGGGGAAGGGCAAGATAAGGGCATAGGATTAAGAGGCACAAACTATTATGTATAAAGTAGAAAAGCAACAAGGACATACTGTACTGTACAGGGAATTATAGCCACTATTGGAGCTTCCCTTGTGGCTCAGAGGTTAAAGCGTCTGCCTGGAAGGTGGGAGACCAGGGTTCGATCCCTGGGGAGAGAAGATGCCCTGGAGAAGGAAAAGGCAACCACTCCAGTACTCTTGCCTGGAGAATCCCATGGAGGGAGGAGCCTGGCGGGCTCCACGGGGTTGCAAAGAGTCGGACACGGCTGAGCGACTTAACTTTATTTTACTTTATTATTGTAATAACTTTAATGAAGTATAATCTGTAAAAATACTGAATTGCTATTCTGTACACCTGAAACTAATATAATATTGTAAATCAACTAAATTCAATAAAAATAAAGTAGCAAAGCTTTCAGGCATACATTTAGAAGTGGGCAACTGTGGTTTGGAGAAGACTCTTGTGAGTTCTTGGACAGCAAGGAGATCCAACCAGTCCATCCTAAAGGAAATCAGTCCTGGATATTCATTGAAAGGCCTGATGCTGAAGCTGAAGCTCCAATACTTGGGCCACATGAAGCGAAGAACTGACTCATTGGAAAAGACCCTGATGCTGGGAAAGATTGAAGGCGGGAGGAGAAGGGGACGACAGAGGATGAGATGGTTGGATGGCATCACCGACTCAATGGACATGAGTTTGAATAAACTCTGGGAGTTGGGGATGGACAAGGAGGCCTGCGTGCTGCAGTCCATGGGGTCACACAGAGTCAGACACGACTAAACGACTGAACTGAAGGTAGAAAGGATGAGCCAATGAAACATATTCTGCTCTGAGTGGCGATTAGACTGTATACAGGAGCAAGAACTCAGCTGCCGACAGAGGATCAAAAATAAATCTCCACGCATTTGTAGGCAACAGCAATGGTTTCCTAGGCTCTTCTTTCAGTCCCCAGTAGCCTCTAGCTGTATGCTAGCTGTACAGAAAGTAGTGACGGTGTCTGGCCAAGCCAGAAAAAACAGAATGATAATTAATCACCCCAACCTGGACTGAATTTTCAATGTTGTTTTAATGGCCCAGCCTTCCTCTGAGCTATCAAATCCTTCTCCAGAAGGAAAGAAGTATGTGTAGCCAACTCTCAGTTTTCAGCTTTAATGGAAGGACTCTTCATGTCACAAATGCGTATTGAGTTCTGGCTTTGCTGTGTGCACAGCGCTCTGCCAGATGCCTTGCAGAGACGGAGGAGGGGATGGGAGGGAGGAGCCCGAGGGTGTGCTGAGCGCTGAGCTGCCGCGCGCCAGGCCGGCCCGACCCACCCCCGCCTGCCGGCAGTCGACCTTCTCTGAGTCCCCGCCCCCTTCGGTTCCATTCCGTCTCACAGGTTACCTTTGCGTTTATTTGTTTTACCCTCTCTGCCAAATTAGAGAAACGGTGCTTCTTAAAAAGGCAGCCTGAACTCCTGCTTCTGCTTTCATTCTACGCTTCCTCTCCCTGAGACCCCAACCTCTTCTCTTCCTCTTGTGCTCCCTGGGGACAAGGGAATAAATAGAAAGCTATTTGGTCGAAAAAGCCACCGTGGATTGTCTAGCCAGGGTGAAACGTGCTACAGCCTCGATTCAGTGAAAAATCACCCACCTGCAAGAAAGCCAAACATTTCTTTTTTATTTTATTCAAGTCTAGTTGATTTAAAATGCTGTGTTAACTTCTGTTACACAGCAAAGTGATGCTGATACACACACACACACACACACACATATATTCTTTTCCATTATGATTTATCTTGAAAGAGAAGTGAAAGTGAAAGTCGCTCAGTCCTGTCTGACTCTTTGCTACCGCAGGGTCTGTAGCTCACCAGGCTCCTCTGTCCATGGAATTCTCCAGGCAAAAACACTGGAGTGGATAGCCGTTCTCTTCTCCAGAGAATCTTCCCAACCCAAGGATTGAACTCAGGTCTCCCACATGGCAGGTAGATTCTTAACCGTCTGAGCCAGCAGGGAAGCCCAAGAATACTTGAGTGGGTAGCCTCCTCCTTCTCCAGGGGCTCTCTGATCTCAGGAATTGACCAGGGTCTCCGGCATTGCAGGCGGATGCTTTACCAGCGGAGCTGCCGGGGAAGCCCATGGTTTATCCTAGGATGCTGACTATAGTACCCTGTGCTTACAATATGTCTCGTTGTTTAACCATTTTCTGTATAGCAGTTTGCATCTACTAATTCCAAACTCCCCGTACACCCTTCCATTCCCCTCCCCTTTCAAATACTTCTTTTTACATCCCTGAACTTGGCAACTGTCAAAGAAGGTTCTAGCTCATTGGCAGAATGAATGAGCCTAGTAATGACCCTTATATTTACCTAGCATTACAGAGTTTACAAAGTCCTTTCACATACATTACTCTAATTTCCACAACAGCCTTATGAAACTAGCCTGTCCCATCAGAGGAAACTAAGGCTCAGACAGGTTAAGTGTGTCCAAAGTCACCTTGAATCAAGTCTTTCAGCTCCAAGCCTTTCAATTATTCCAGTATTACCTCCCTTAAGCCTGTGAGAACCCTAGATTCTCGTATTTTCCCTACCATTCCCTTGCTCAACTGCAACCACTACCTAAAACAGTAATCCCTCAGAAAGCTGGTCTCTGGGATATTATGGCACATTCCACCCTCTGTACCACCACTTCTTTAAAAATCAGACAGATAATATAGGAACCATTATTGTATAACCAGTACTTACATTAACTGCATACCTTTTTCTCTCCACTCCGTGGGTAATAATGTTGCAAGACACAATATTTTACTGACCAAAATGGTCTATAGACCACTTCAGAATTGAGAAAACTGATGTAAGGCATACCTTGCTAGGACTCAAAAAAGGTTTGTTTTTTAAAAACTCTCCAGTTAAGAGGGAGGAAAGAATTCCTTGCATAATGAGACATGTTTGGCTCTCTGAGGTTTTTTTGTATTTATTATTTTGGTATCTCTTCCAAGGCTTAACTGTTTCATTTCTCATATGAAAAATGAAGGGGAAGGAGATTAAAGTTTTCAGCTTGGACCAGACATTGGAATGACGTGGGCATGTTTTTTAGGACAGAAGTTTAAAGTATTCACCCATAAGTTCAGTTCAGTTCAGTCGCTCAGTCGTGTCCGACCATCACCATCTCCCGGAGTTCACTCAAACTCACGTCCATCGAGTCAGTGATGCCATCCAGCCATCTCATCCTCTGTCATCCCCTTCTCCTCTTGCCCCCAATCCCTCCCAGCATCAGAGTCTTTTCCAATGAGTCAACTCTTCGCATGAGGTGGCCAAAGTACTGGAGTTTCAGCTTCAGCATCATTCCTTCCAAAGAACACCCTGGACTGATCTCCTTCAGAATGGACTGGTTGGATTCACCCACAAGGAGTTTTGTATACTGCATCAATATTCTTATGCATTACTCACCGATGAACAGTGCCTAAACCTACTATTACTGATAACTATTGCTTATATCTATTAACTCATTAGTTACAGGATGATGATATTCTAATTATAATCTTCCTTCTATGATGGGGTATATAATGCCAGGGGGCGCACACACGTGGCCACGCACACCAGATAAGGGAACTGACATGATTGGGCGTGAGATCACACGTTCGCATCTTTGAAAGTTCACCGCTTGGAGGTTCGGAAGTAGGAGGCTTACTCTACATTCCGTACCCACATCATCTTGGTCTGGAAGAGAGGTCCTTCCCTACTTTACAGCTATTCCTACAGAGCGTTCCTGAAATCGACGATCGTTGCTGGTAACTTGGGGAAAGACAAAAGAGATGTTCACCTTATGTCAGAGTTTTCACCACCTCTGTGGTCGGGAGATCCAGCCATCCTCAACTACCCTTTGGCTCCGTTCTGTTGCACAGAACTTTCCACGGTGATGGACATGCCCTGCTTCTTCTCTAATACAGTCATTATTACCACAGCGGGCTTTTGAGCACTTACGCTGTGGCCAGTGTGAGTGAGAGACTGAATTTTGGAATGATTTAACTTTAATAGAAGCATTTATACTTAAACAGCCATACGTGTCTAGTGGTCGCCATATTTATATTAATTATGATTAATTATGTAACAGCGCAGCCCTCGTCCCTTCCCTGTGGAACCGTGGCGTTTTGCCCGCATCCCAGACTCTCAGCCTCCCTCACTCTTCTCACATCTTGCAGACCTCTCCTTACTCCACGCTGAGCAGTCTCTTTCTCCCATGATGCCTTAGTGCCTGAACAGCCGTGACTGTGGATCTCTGCTCCCTGTGAGTCGACAAATCCTCAGTCTTTGCACCGCAGACTTGCTGCCTCCAACCCAGGTTGATAATAGTAACTATCTCATTGATTTACACTGGGAATTAAATAAGCTAATATATATAAAGCGGAAAGCATATCCCAAATAGGCCTAGCATGTGTGTGTCAGTCGCTTCAATTGTGTCCGACTCCTTGCAACCCCACGGACTATAGCCCACCAGGCTCCTCTGCCATGGGTTTCCCAGGCAAGAATACTGGAGAGAGTTGCTATTTCCTCCTCCAGGGGATCTTCCCAACCCAGGGCCTGAACCCGCTGTGTCTTACAACTCCTCCCTGGCAGGCAGATTCTTTATCACTAGCCCCACCTGGGAAGCCCAGGCCTAGCACAGGACATCCCAAAGAAAGTCATTTTCATATCTGAAACGAATCCTGACAATAAATGCTTAGAAGTAAAGATTTCACTTGTCACATAATCATAGGCTGCAGCAGCCAAATGGCCGCAGGTAGCTATCTAAATTTAAGTAAATTAAAATGAACGTTTAGTTCGTCAGTTGTACTAGTCACATTTCACCTGCTCAGTGGCCATGTACGCCTAGAGATTATCACTCGTAGGAAAGTTTCATTGGACAGTGACAAAACTTTGGCACTCCACATCTAGGAACTCAGGAGAGAAGAAGGTAGGTCAGAAAATCAATTCAGTTAGGGAAGACCAATCAGTAGCAGAGTGATCAATCTCTGTCATTCTTGCTACCAAATCTGTATTCCCATGTTTCATTCTTCCCTTTCACCACTTCCTCGCCCATCTCTACCGTACTAATGAAATGCATTTAATAAATATCATTAAAATACTGTTGACCTAATTTTCAATGTTATCAAGAACACGTTCTTCAGAATTTATTTTCTTCTAACGCTTCACAGCAGAGGAGATTATGTCTTTCTTTTTATTGATACTCTGTCATATCTGGCAAAACACGGGGCATAATCCTATTTATTTTTTGCAGTCATAACATGGCTAGTCACAATAGATAACTTAATGAACACTTTTTACTTTGTCCCATTTGCTCATAGGTTGACAGAACCCAATAAGGGAGGCAAGGACCCTTTGTGTGTGAGTGTATGAGTGTGTGTGTGTGTGTGTGTGTGTGAGTGTATGAGTGTGTGTGTGTGTGTGTGTGTGTGTGTGTACCCAGTGTTCAGCTCCGTGTATATCTTCTGTCATTAATTGCAGTGGACTGGAGCTTGTCTGGGCAGCTAATGAACATTCCTCCCTTAAGCTGTTATTCTCTTGGGCATTTGTTCCCAAGGGAAGGGAAATGTTATCATTACTACATGATGGAAACTTTCTTCCAGCTTACAGAAGCTTATACTAAGAACACTCCATATTGCTCTGAAAGCGGTTCTGAGCCTTGACTGCCAGAATACGCCTGTCTTGATCTTGGTGGGAGCACAAAGAAAGACACGTGTGCTTTGTAGAGAAGAGTTCAGGTGGTCTACCATCCTGAAGAGTATTTAGTTAGTGCTCGTTTTCATTGGGAAAATAAAAGTAAGTAAATAAATAGTTATATACTATTAAATAATGAAAATAAAAGGAACTCACTACNTGGAGTTTCACCTTTAGCATCATTCCTTCCAAAGAACACCCAGGGCTGATCTCCTTTAGAATGGACTGGCTGGATTCACCTATAAAGACTTTTGCATATTGCATCAATATTCTTATGCATTACTCACGGATGAACAGTGCCTAAACCTACTATTACTGATAACTACTGCTTATATCTGTTAACTCATTAGCTACAGGATGATGATATTCTAATTATAAGCTTCCCTCGAACAGTATTCAAAAAATGGAAAAAACCTGAAAACACACACATAAAAATGGTATGCATGAAAAGTACGTGCGTGCGTGCTTGCTCAGTTGCTCAGTCGTGTGTGACCCCGTGATCCCGTGGACTGCAGCTCGCCAGGCTCCTCTGCCCACGGGATTCTCCAGGCGAGAGCACCTGAGTGGGCTGCCAATTCCCCTACTAGGTGATCTTCCCGGCCCAGGGATCGAACCCTTGTCTCCTGCATCTCCTGCGTTGGTAGGAGGATTCTTTACCCAGACACAGAAACAGCAGGACATAATTCTTTTCTCAAGTTTCAACTTCACGCAAGCCAGGGGTGGCCAGCATTTTCTGTAGACGGTCGAATAGCAGATGTTTCCAGCTGTACGGGTCGCACAGTCTCTGCTGGAATCACTCCGGTCGTTCACCGTGCGCGAGAGCGGCCGTAGACGAGACGTAAGAGCTGTGTCGTTCCTCGCGTTCCGATGAAGCTGCGCTCACAGAGAGGCTGCAGGCTGGGTCTCGCCTGTGCGCCACAGTTGGCTGACCCCTGAGATAAGCCAAAACCTTTGCATTTTTGGACGCAATTTTTAAAATTTTGACTTTTTCTAAAAGTGGGCAATTTCAATTATATAAAAAAGTTGGAAAATCAGTATAATGATTTGNGAAGCTGCGCTCACAGAGAGGCTGCAGGCTGGGTCTCGCCTGTGCGCCACAGTTGGCTGACCCCTGAGATAAGCCAAAACCTTTGCATTTTTGGACGCAATTTTTAAAATTTTGACTTTTTCTAAAAGTGGGCAATTTCAATTATATAAAAAAGTTGGAAAATCAGTATAATGATTTGGTATCCATCACTTAGCTTCATCAGTTATCAACTTAGGATGAATCTTGTTTAATCTAACTCCTTACCCATCTCCTTTTACCTGAATTATTTTGGGGTTTTTGTTTGTTTGTTTTGGCCCCGCTGCACAGCTTGCAGGATTTTAGCTTGTGGCCAAAACAAACAACAAACCGCCCTCCCAATATCAAGAAGAGAGCAGAATATAGCTCTGCTCTTCACATTATGCATAGTCATACGAACACTGTCAGCTGGACGAAGGAGGGTATCCACCAATCTTGGGAGAAATTGTTTCAAACCACCAGCACTCCCCTAACTTCACAGTTTATGGGCATTCAAGCCCTCTTCTCACCCCAACAATGCTTTTATCAACTTTACATGACTGTTTCAGACTCCAGCCTCTTGCGTTTGAAATACAGTAAGTGTCCCAACATACAAACATGAGAGTATGTTCAAGTCCAGTGTATTCGTAAGTCCAACAAAGTTAGCTTAGCCAACTAAAATGAAATGGTTATTGCAATTAATACATAAAAAGCAAACACAAACATAAAGACAACATCTTTAATCTTACAGTACAGTACCTTGAAAAGTACAGTAGTGCCAACTACATCCAGGGCTTTTTCCGTGGCTCAGAGGTAAAGAATCCGTTTGCAATGCAGAAGACGTGGGTTCGATCCCTGGGTGGGTAAGACCTCCTGGAGAAGGCAATATTCTTGCCTGGAGAAGTCCATGGATGGAGGAGCCTGGCAGGCTACAGTCCATGGGGTTGCAAAGAGCTGGACACGACTGAGCAGCTATAGAATAATAACAAACCAGCGTCATCGCCGCTGCTTTACACTTGCTTCTGACGTGCTGGGCTTGAAATAAAGATGCTGCACTACTGTGGTGTTCAGGACGCCGCACAGCAAAGTGCGCAAAAGCACAGCCACCTACAGGAGGCACACACATGTGGCCGCGCACACCAGATGAGGGGACTTACGAGACTGGGCGGGAGATCACGCTCGCATCCTCGAAAGTTCACCGCGTGGAGGTGCGGAAGTAGGAGGCTTACTCTACGTCGTCGCGTATCCACCTCATCTTGGTCTGGAAGAGAGGTCCTTCCCTACTTTACAGCTATTCCTACAGAGCGTTCCTGAAAGCAGCGCTCTTGCTGGTAACGTGGGGAAAGACGAAAGAGATGTGCACCTTCCGTCCGGGTTTTCACCACCCCTGTGGTCGGGAGATGCAGCCATCCTGAACTACCCTTTGACTCCATTCTCTCCCACAGAGCTTTCCACGACGACGGACGCCCTGCTTCTTCTCTAACACAGTCCTTATTACCACAGCAGACTTCTGAGCGCTTGCGCTGTGGCCAGTGTGAGTGAGATTGAATTCTGGAATGATTTAACTTTAATAGAGTTATACATAAATAGCCATACGTGTCTAGTGGCCACCATATTTATATTAGTTATGATTAATTACGTAATAGCGCAGCCCTCGTCCCTTCTCTGTGGAACCGCTGCGTTCTGCCCGGGTCCCAGACTAAGTCTCCCTCACCCTCCTTACAGCTTGCAGACCTTTCCTTAATCCACGCTGAGCAGTCTCTTTCTACCGTGATGCCTTAGTACCTGAACAGCCATAACTGTGGATCTCTGCTCACTGTGAGTAGACAAAATCCTCAGTCTTTGCACCGCAGACTTGCTGCCTCCAGCCTAGGGTTGATTGTAGTAACTATCTCATTGATTTACACTGGGAATTAAATAAGCTAATATATATAAATCGGAAAGCATATCCCAAATAGGCCTAGCATGTGTGTGTCTGTCGCTTCAACTGTGTCCGACTCCTTGCAACCCCAGGGACTGTAGCCCGCCAGGCTCCTCTGCCATAGGTTTCCCAGGCAAGAATATTGGAGTGGGTTGCTATTTCCTCCTCCAGGGGATCTTCCCAACCCAGGGATCCAACCCGCGTCTTACAACTCCTGCATCAGCAGGCAGCTTCTTCATCACTAGCGCCACCTGGGAAGCCCAGGCCTAGCACAGGACATCCCAAAGAAAGTCATTTTCATATCTGAAACGAATCCTGACGATAAATGCTTAGGAGTAAAGATTTCACTTGTCCCATAATTATAGGCTGCAGTAGCCAAATGGCCTCATGTAGCTATCTAAATTTAAGTTAATTAAAATGAACGTTTAGTTCGTCAGTTGTACGAGTCACATTTCAACTGCTCAGAGGCCACGCATGCCTAGAGATTATCACCCGTAGGAAAGTTTCATTGGACAGTGACAAAACTTTGGCACTCCACAGCTAGGAACTCAGGAGAGAAGAATCCCCACAGTTGGTCAGAAAATCAATTCAGTTAGGGAAGAGCAATCAGTAGCAGAGTGATCAGCCTCTGTCATTCTTGCTACCAAATCCGTATTCCCATGTTTCATTCTTCCCTTTCACCACTTCCTCGCCCATCTTGACAGTACTAATGAAATGCATTTAGTAAATATCATTAAAATATGTTGACCTAATTTTCAATGTTACCAAGAACACGTTCTTCAGAAGTTTTTTTCTTCTAAGGCTTCACAGCAGAGGAGATTATGTCTTTCTTTTTATTGATACGCTGTCATATCTGGCAAAACACAGGGTGTAATCCTGTTTATTTTCTGCAGTCATAACATGGCTAGTCACAATAGATAACTTAATGAACATTTTTTACTTTGCCCCATTTGCTCATAGGTTGACAGAACCCAATAAGGGAGGCAAGGACCCATTGTGTGTGAGTGTGTGTGTGTGTGTGTGTGTGTGTGTGTGTGTGTTTACCCAGTGTTCAGCTCCATGTATATCTTCTGTCATTAATTGCAGTGGACTGGAGCTGATCTGGGCAGCTAATGAACATTCCTCCCTTAAGCTGTTATTCTCTTGAGCATTTGTCCCCAAGGAAAGGGAAATGTTATCATTAGTACATGATGGAAACTTTCTTCCAGCTTACAGAAGCTTATCCTAAGAACACGCTGTATTGCTCTGAAAGCAGTTCTGAGCCTTGACTGCCAGAATATACCTGTCTTGATCTTGGTGGGAGCACAAAGAAAGACACATGTGCTTTGTAGAGAAGAGCTCACGTGGTCCATCATCCTGAACAGTATTTAGTTAGTGCTCGTTTTCACTGGGAAAATAAAAGTAAGTAAATAAATAGTTATATACTATTAAATAATGAAAATAAAAGGAACTCACTACTGATCTTCAAAACTAAAACTTAATCAAATATTGTGGGTGGTTTGTGCACAAATGGAAAAGAATCCAGATTCAAATGTAGGTGGCTGGAGTCAGACTCTTGCTCTTTAGCAGGTTTTTGACCCTGGGCAAGCCACTTCTCAGAGCCATTGTTTGCAGACATTTCTAAACCCTAGAGTCCAGGCAAATCTTCTCTCTCTGGGGAGAAGAATGTCTTAGGTCCGTTTCCCCAGGAAACAGGCTTTGAGATAGATTTCCTACCACGAGTTTTACAGAAGAGTGCCCTTGAGACCACCTGTGGGGACTAAGAAGAGCAGCGTGGTACAGAGGGAGAGACTGGGTTGCAACAGAGATGTCAGCTGACAGGCCAGGAGCTGTGAATCGGCTAGCTCGAAGCAGGGACCACCTCGAGTGGTCCCGCAGGGAGGCGAGGAGTCTGGCCTTGGAACTGGCGTGCTGTGCAGATGTGCCTTTGGATAACAGCGGTTCCCAGAGAAGGACGTGAGCNGGAGATTATGTCTTTCTTTTTATTGATACGCTGTCATATCTGGCAAAACACAGGGTGTAATCCTGTTTATTTTCTGCAGTCATAACATGGCTAGTCACAATAGATAACTTAATGAACATTTTTTACTTTGCCCCATTTGCTCATAGGTTGACAGAACCCAATAAGGGAGGCAAGGACCCATTGTGTGTGAGTGTGTGTGTGTGTGTGTGTGTGTGTGTGTGTGTGTTTACCCAGTGTTCAGCTCCATGTATATCTTCTGTCATTAATTGCAGTGGACTGGAGCTGATCTGGGCAGCTAATGAACATTCCTCCCTTAAGCTGTTATTCTCTTGAGCATTTGTCCCCAAGGGAAGGGAAATGTTATCATTAGTACATGATGGAAACTTTCTTCCAGCTTACAGAAGCTTATCCTAAGAACACTCTGTATTGCTCTGAAAGCAGTTCTGAGCCTTGACTGCCAGAATATACCTGTCTTGATCTTGGTGGGAGCACAAAGAAAGACACATGTGCTTTGTAGAGAAGAGCTCACGTGGTCCATCATCCTGAACAGTATTTAGTTAGTGCTCGTTTTCACTGGGAAAATAAAAGTAAGTAAATAAATAGTTATATACTATTAAATAATGAAAATAAAAGGAACTCACTACTAATCTTCAAAACTAAAACTTAATCAAATATTGTGGGTGGTTTGTGCACAAATGGAAAAGAATCCAGATTCAAATGTAGGTGGCTGGAGTCAGACTCTTGCTCTTTAGCAGGTTTTTGACCCTGGGCAAGCCACTTCTCAGAGCCATTGTTTGCAGACATTTCTAAACCCTAGAGTCCAGGCAAATCTTCTCTCTCTGGGGAGAAGAATGTCTTAGGTCCGTTTCCCCAGGAAACAGGCTTTGAGATAGATTTCCTACCACGAGTTTTACAGAAGAGTGCCCTTGAGACCACCTGTGGGGACTAAGAAGAGCAGCGTGGTACAGAGGGAGAGACTGGGTTGCAACAGAGATGTCAGCTGACAGGCCAGGAGCTGTGAATCGGCTAGCTCGAAGCAGGGACCACCTCGAGTGGTCCCGCAGGGAGGCGAGGAGTCTGGCCTTGGAACTGGCGTGCTGTGCAGATGTGCCTTTGGATAACAGCGGTTCCCAGAGAAGGACGTGAGCTGCCAGACCTCCCAGCAGCTGGGGATGGACATGGGCGTGTGGAGGAGACTTGGGCGTTGCGGGGGGGGAACGTGGGCGCGGTGGGGGGACATGGCCATGGGGGGGGGACCTGGGCATGTGGAGGCGGGGAATGGGTGCACGTGGGGAGACATGGGCGTGCAGGGGGGACCTGGGCGTATGGGTCCTGGGGGAGAGATCTGGGCAAGCTTCACTCTCGAAAGGAAAGCCCGGCTCCTTTCCTGCTCCAGGGGCGGTCGTCACTGTATACCGGTGTGCTGGCTGCCCTACAGTGACCCAAGCAAGGCCATCGCAAGTCTGCAATGAACTGCTTGTGTGAGGAGAGGTTCCTAGAGAAAGACCCTGACATGAAGATGTGTTCAAGTGATTTGTTAGGAAGTGTACCCAGAGATCAGGAAAGGGAGGCCAGCAGTGCGCTGCCCTGCAAGGCTAGCAAGCAACGTCCTGCCCTGCTCACCCTGGCTCAGTTCTGTAGGGGAGCTTGGCTGATAGCAGAAGTACTTCGTCAAAGCTGACCCCTCAGTGGGCAAGGAAGCTGTCACAGCTATACCCTCACACCCATCAGGGAAACAAATTCTTAGGCATCCCAACTCCCCATGAACGGGCAAACTGAATTCCAGTCACTGGGGCTTCCCTGATAGCTCAGTTGGTAAAGAATCCGCCTGCAATGCAGGAGACCCCGGTTCGATTCCTAGGTCGGGAAGATCCATGGGAGAAGGCATAGGCTACCCATTCCAGTATTCTTGGGCTTCTCTGCTGGCTCAGCTGGTAAAGAATCCGCTTGCAATGGGGGAGACCTGGTTTTGATCCCTGGGTTGGGAAGATCCTCTGGAGAAAGGAAAGGCAACCCCCTCCAATATTCTGGCCTGGATAATCCCATGGACTGTATGATCCAGGGGTCACAAAGAGTCAGACATGACTGGGCGACTTTCACTTTCACTGGGACACCCTTTCACCAAAGACAGTGCTGATGGATTTACCGGGAACGAAAGCACGCAGGTAGCCCGTGTGCATTAGCATGGTTAGTGGATGGACGAGGCTGTGAATGGAGAACTCAGAGCCAGAAGTCTGGGCTCATGGGGGACTCACTCAGGCTGCCTCTGAACCTGACCGCTTCACTTCCTCATCACCGTCTATCCTTCCGTGTGGGAAGGGGAAGTAAACAAACTGGCTAATCACTCCTTTCTCAGCGTGATGACGCATTCTCTTATAAGCAAATGCTTACAAGAGAACAGAAACATTCACCCTTTTACCAAGGACAAGCAATGATTTTCTGGATCATGACAATCCTAAAGTATCGACAGATGAACAAAACGCAGCATCGTTGTCATGACGAGAACCAATACTAGCTTCATTCAACAGTTTTACAGAATACATCATCTGAAACACAGCACTTTAAAAACCCATGGATGATGCTATTAGAGAATGTCTCCTAAATCCCACATGCTTACTGGCCCAACGTTGGCAAAGTTTCTTTTTAGTTCATCTTGTAAGTGGATGCTCTGTGTCTCAACGCAATAACTTTACGAATTGCTTTTCAGAGTAATTTTAAAGAGCTTTTACCGTGATACCCAATATGAGAATTTGTGGAGTTAAACTCCCAGTAATATTAATAGTAATTATTGCAATGTTAAAAGTATTTATCTCCTTTAAAAATTGTTAGCCTGTTTCATCAGGTGACTCCTATCAGCATCTAAGGCTCATGTGAAAGAGAATTATTTCAGGCTAACAGCTGATTCCCAAAGAGTATTTTTTTGTTCGAAGTTTTAAAACTGAGAGCGACCTTCATATTAGGAGAAACACCATTAAGGATTGGGCTTCAGGCAATCCCCTCTTTTACGGGCAACAATTCGAGGGTGCAGCCCTCCTCTTATAATGCTAAACGAAACAAAAGGAAGCCGGGTTTTATGACACTCAAATGTTGGTTCCCACACGCAGATATGAAGAGGGTGCTGTGAGGCGGACAAACAGCTTTATTAGACCTGCTATAAAGAGGCATTCTTCTCCTTCTTCTAGGGTCGCCTATAACTTTATTGATCCTGTCTACAAGGATGATACTGAACACATTTTTTTACAAAGGCTAAGGGGAGGGTTTATTCTCGTCTACCAAAAGGCCATTTTGAAGAAGGACTTAGCTGCGATACCAGGCAGCGACGCTGATGCCCCCGAGATGCTCTGAAAATGAAAATGAATGCTCTGTGGATTATTCTCCGCATCCTCATAATTCACCTGAAAAAAAGAGTTACCCATATATTAAGTGTGCAGTGTTCTAAGTGTTTAGATAAGAGATCCACATACTTTTTAAAATATGATTTACTAACAGATCGTAGACCACTTAGAAGCAATTTATAAAGTATTTTGCAAAGACCGTTTTATGAGGCCATCGGGTTAGAAATTACTGATGAGCAAACTGTGGGAAGCATAAGTATATTGACATTTGGTCAGGGACCTAGAGTTTAATAGTATCCAGGGATTTTAAAAGAAAGTCACACTCTAAATTGGGAAGTATATAGGATTACCTGTAATCTGAAGCGAATTAACTTTTTTGCCTTATTTTGCTAACATTCTGTTATTGGAATATTTGCTTTGTTTTGAAATAGCTTATGACTGTTTATTGGAGAAGGAAATGGCAGTCCACTCCAGTGCTCCTGCCTGGGAAATCCCATGGACAGAGGAGCCTGGTAGGCTACAGTCCACGGGGTTGCAAAGAGTCGGACACGACTGAGCGACTCCACTTTTCACCATGACTGTTTATAAATTACTATGATGCACAGAAAGCCTCTAATCACTAAAATACTGCAGAGGGCTCAGCAGTTTGACCCTGGTATAACTCAAATTTCTTATCTGCAGAAAAAAGAGACACACTGTCTTATCACCTGTGTTTTATCTGATTTTGATTGGGAATTCAAGCTATGCTTCTCATTCTGTTGAAGGCATCCTGAAACCAGACAAAGGGTCTCAAGGTAAAGAACAGGAAACGGGTATTGATTTCCTTTATTCACCCAGACTTCTGTATCTTTTTGTTTTGTGCTATGATGGATTAGGGGAACAGGCCAGCAAATGCTTCACGTTTGCTTCAGATTGGATGGGCTTTGGGAGAACAGGATTTGAGGCACGTGCTAGTAAAGAAAAGAAACTCTAAAGCAGGTCTGGGCCAGTGTGATAAGTAGCGAGGTATATGTTCCTATACCAGGAGACCCCCAAGCGCCCAACCTCTCTCCCAGCGGCCTCAGAGTTCTCTCACTATGCACGGGTACACAAGGGCAAACACATACCCTTCTGAAATAGACACTGATGCTTTCCTGCATCTAAGGTTCCTTTTGGCCGTTTTTGTCTTTCCTTCCACGGGAGGGACTACAGTTACCAAAATGATGCTTTCTCACAGACATGGTTACCAAAGGGGAAAGGGCTGGGGAACAGATNGAATTTTCCAGGCAAGAATACTGGGGTGGGTTGCCATTTCTTTCTCCAGGGGATCTTCCTGACCCAGGGATCGAACCCGAGTCTCTTGTATCTCCTGCACTGGAAGATGGGTTCTTCACCACTGTGCCCCCTGGAAAAAAGCCTTATATGCACACTTGTTGTTGTTCAGTCATCCAGTCATGTCTGGTGTCTGACTCTTTGCGGCCCCGGGGACTGCAGCGCATCAGGCCTCCCTGCCCCTCACCGTCTCCTGGAGTTGGCCCAAGTTCATGTGCACTGCATCGGTGATGCTGCCAGCCCTCTCATCCTCTGACGCCCTCTTCTCCTTCTGCCCTCAATCTTCCCCAGCATCAGGGACTTTTCCAACGAGCCGTCTGTTTGCATCAGATGACCAAACTGGAGCTTCTGCTTCAGCATCAGTAACACTGCACCGTATATAAAATAACCAGCAAGGACCTATTGTATAGCACAGGGAACTCTACTCAATATTCTGCAATAACCTAAACGGGAAAAGAACTTGAAAAAGAACAGGTACACGTCTATGTGTAGCTGAATCACTTTGCTGTTCGCTTGAGATTAACACCGCATTGGAAATCAACTCTAGGGTAACATAAAATAAGATTTTTTAAAGCTTGCAGATCACTAAAAAAGAAAAAAGGACCCTTTCTCATTCTTACCTATAACATGCCAGGTCAGTGTTTTTCAAAGTATCATCCTCAGAGAAAGTGTATCCAACCATGAAAGGCAGATCCTACCTGGGCTGAAGCAGAGTCTTAAGGAGGGGGCCCAGGAATCTGCATTTCATCACAGAGTCTCGTGCACATTACGTCTGAAAGGCATTGCTATGGTTTGCTACATAGCATATAAATGCTAAATTAACGAAACTGAGGTACAGCCCTTCCCAGAGCTACTGGACGCACTAGTGAAAAGAAAATTAAGTCGAGGTGGCAGGCCCGCTGGGGACCTCTAAGCACCCCAGCCCCCACCTCCCTACCCCGTAGGGACTTTGCATTCTTCTTTCTCAGCAGCAACTTATTTACAACATAATTAAGCAATCAATCACGTCTGAATGTGTCCGGTCCCCTCACCCTATCCCACCCAGCTTTCTGTTTCTCCCTGACCTTCTCCTTCTCATTCCCTTAAAGAGAGCACGTTCAACAAACGGAAAAAGGAAAGACAAAATAATGCTCACAGAAGTGTGGCCTTAGAATGAATGACTCTCCAACAGATACCGGCGGAGCAGCTGTGCAGCAGGCAGTCTCTTTTGCTTATTTTTTTTTTTAATTTATTTTGAAACTGAGCGACTTGCGTGCGGGCTAGGTCACTTGAGTTGTGTCCGACTTTTGGCGATCCCGTGGACTATAGCCCACCAGGCTCCTCTGTCCACGGGATTCTCCAGGCGAGAAAACTGGAGTGGGATTCCATTTCCTCCTGCAGCGGATCCTCCCAACCCAGGGATGGAACCCGTGTCTCNTTTTTTTTAATTTATTTTGAAACTGAGCGACTTGCGTGCGGGCTAGGTCACTTGAGTTGTGTCCGACTTTTGGCGATCCCGTGGACTATAGCCCACCAGGCTCCTCTGTCCACGGGATTCTCCAGGCGAGAAAACTGGAGTGGGATTCCATTTCCTCCTGCAGCGGATCCTCCCAACCCAGGGATGGAACCCGTGTCTCCTGCATTGCAGGCAGATTCTTTACTGCTGAGCCACCGGGAAAGCCCTTCTGACAATATACATTTGCGCAAATTTCTCCCCACTCAGATACATAAGATGACCCCTCGCCCCCAAAATGTCCCCCCTGTCCCCTTTCAGTTGATTTTACCCCACTCCTGATCTTCCAGTCCCAGGCAACCACTGACCTGCTTTTAGCCACTACAGATAAATTTTGCCTGCTCTAGAGCTTTATAGAAATGGATTCATACAATGAATATTCTTTGTATCTGGCGCTTTTTTTTTTCCTTTAAATAGACTCTTTTTTATATTTATT
>SJYA01002998.1:24995-35413 GCA_006410615.1 Neotragus moschatus
AATTGATGCTTTTGAACTGTGTTGTTGGAGAAGACCCTTGAGAGTCCCTTAAACAGCAAGGAGATCCAACCAGTCCATCCTAAAGGAAATCAGTCCTGAATATTCATTGGAAGGACTGATGCTGAAGTTGAAGTTTCATTACTTTGGCCACCTGATGCAAAGAATTTACTGGAAAAGACCCTGATGCTGCGAAGACTGAAGGCAAGAGTAGGAAAGGGCAGCAGAAGATGGGATGGTTAGATAGCATCACCAGTTCAATTGACATAAATCTGAGCAAGCTCCGGGAGACAGTGAGAGACAGCGAAGCCTGGCGTGCTGCAGTCCACGAGGTTGGAAAGAGACACGACCGAGTGACTGAACAACAGCAAATACTTTGGAATGGAATTACTGTGTCCCATGGTATACCTGTATTTAATTTTATAAGGAGCTGCTGAATGGTTACCTAAGCGGTTGTCTCGCTGATAGTCCCACCAGCAGTGAATGAGCATTCCGGTCGCTCCACACCCTCAGAAACTCTCTTGCACACGTTTTCAGTTCTAGGCATGGGGACAGGTGTGTAGTGATGTCTCCCGGTGATCTGATTTTGCATTTCTCTCATGACTAACGATGATGAGCATTTTCTTGTGTGCTTTTTATTCCCATTCATATAGTTTCTTTTCTGAAGTATCTTCTAAAGTCTTCTGCACATTTTGAATAGGTTATTTGTCTTCTTGGGCTTCCCTGGTAGCTCTGCTGGTAAAGAATTCACCTGCAATGCAGGAGACCCCGGTTGACTCCTGGGTTGGGAAGATCCCCTGGAGAAGGGATAGGCTGCCCACTCCAGCGTTCTCAGGATTCCCTCGTGGCTCAGTTGCTAAGGAATCCACCTGCAATGCAGGAGGCCTGGGTTTGATCTTTGGGTTGGAAAGGGCATGACAACCCACTCCAGTATTCTTGCCTGAATAATCTCCAAGGACAGAGGAGCCTGATGGGCTACAGTCCATGAGGTCGCAAAGGGCTGGACATGAGTGAGTGACTATCCACGCATGCGTCTTCTTAAACATGTGCATGTGTGCACACACACACACACACACACAATACTCCTGATACTGAGCTTAAGGGATCAACTTTGCTGGTAAGGATCAGACCGAGTGGTAAAGGCTGGAGTCTTTTTGTCTATGGGACCTGGACTTTTGGCCCATCAAAGCTGCAAAGAACTGGAACCTGGGATTAACCTTTCCCTTGCTTTGTTTTGGAACAGCACAGAGATTCGGTGGGTAGGCTGGAATCAAGCACACATGGGCTCCAGCACTTACTAAATGTATGGCTTTGGACAAGGTGCCAAATTAAGCTGTGACTCCGTTTTCTCTGCTGTTAAATGGGGCAATGCTCACCTTGTAGTGTGCCGTGATATTTAAATGAGGTTATTTAGAGCACTCTGAATTGTCAATACAAAGTATTGAACCCTCAGTAAATATTGGCGCTTATGTCAAGGTGAAGAATCTGAGTAACATTAACATACTCACCCAACCACATTCTTTCCAGAATCCTTATCTGTACAGTATCATCTCTGTCCTCCAGACCTCACCGGTTTCTACAACTATTTTCTAAGTAAGCAGTCTCTGGAGACATTTTCCTTTTGCCTGCAGGTGATTTTCATAAGTATCTGTAGAGAAGGAAGTCGATTGAAGATAGGTTTTACCCGATGATAAGGTTTTAAATTTTATATCAATTTATACCCATTTGCTCCTCAGATGTCTAATTCTTTTTAGAATATTTCAACAAAGACCTGAGATAACTGAAAGTTCAAGAGAGGGAAGAGAAACTAGATTTACCCCAGCAGGAGGCTGGCAGAAACATTTGACAATTAGATGCTTTTATTTCAGGGTAGAAAATTAGTTGCCTCTAAGACAAAGAGAGGAAGTGAAACTTTTAACAGCTTTTGGCTTTGAACTTCAGGAAGCCCTAAACATTCCTGATGACACATAGTAAATGGGGGGAAGAAAGAAAGAATTCTGATGTATTAGATCAACAGAATAAAAGACGAAAACCACACGATCATCTCAATAGACACAGAAAAGCATTTGAAAAAAATCCAACATTGGTTCATAGCAAAAACTCTGAAACTATGAATAGGACTTCCTCAACCTGACAAAGAACATAAAAACCCCACAGCTAACATCACACTTAATGCTAAAATGCTGAATGCTTTCCTTCTCAGATCACAAACAAGGCAAAGATGTGACTGCTTTTGCCAATGTTATTTAACCTTACACTGGTTTCTACAGTGCAATAAAAAATTTCTTTTTAAATTAGGGACATTCAGATTGGGGAAAAAAAAGAAGTAAAATTATCTTCATTCGCAGATGGCATGATCCTGTATGAAAATCCAGAACAATCCCCTCAAATTTTACCGGAACTCCTAAAGAATTTTAATAAGATTACAAGAGCAATGAGCAAAAATTAATATTACCTCTATATGCCAGCAATAAAAAAATCAGAAATTGGAATTAAGAAAATGACTCCTTCACAATAAAAGCAAAGACAGCAAAATATTTAGGAACAAATTTAACAGAAGAAATGCAAGACTTGAACACTGAAAGCTATAAAACATCACTGAAAGAAATAAAAGTAAATGAAGGGCTCCCCTGGTGGGGGTAAGCTCAGACAGTAAAGAATCTGCCTGCAATGCAGGAGACTTTAGTTCAATCCCTGGGTTGGGAAGATCCCCTAGAGCAGGAATTGGCAACTTGCTCCACTTTTCTTGCCTGGGAGAGCCCATGAACAGCAGAGCCTGGAGGGTTCTAGTCGTAAAGATTCAGACACAACTCTTTGACCAATAGTTTCACAAGTAATGAAAGGACATTTCATGTTCATGATTGGAAAGCTAAACACTGTGTGCTCAAGATGGCTGTTCTCCTCTTGGTGAACTGTAACTTCAGCATGAAGTGAAGTGAAGTGAAGTTGCTCAGTCGGGTCTGACTCTTTGCGACCCCATGGACTGTAGCCTACCAGGCTCCTCCGTCCATGGGATTTTGCAGGCAAGAGTACTGGAGTGAGTTGCCATTTCCTTCTCCAAACTTCAGCATGAGTTCAGTTCAGTCTCTCAGTCGTGTCTGACTCTTTGCGACCCCATGAATTGCAGCATGCCAGGCCTCCCTGTCCATCACCAACTCCCAGAGTTCACTCAGACTCATGTCCATCAAATTGGTGATGCCATCCAGCCATCTCATCCTCGGTCATCCCCTTCTCCTCTTGCCCCCAATCCCTCCCAGCATCAGGATCTTTTCCAGTGAGTCAACACTTCGCATGAGGTGGCCAAAGTACTTGAGTTTCAGCTTCAGCATCAGTCCTTCCAATGAACACCAGGACTGATCTCCTTTAGAATGGACTGGTTGGATCTCCAAGGGACTCTCAAGAGTCTTCTCCAATATCACAGTTCAAAAGCATCAGTTCTTCGGCACTCAGCTTTCTTCATAGTCCAACTCTCACATCCATACATGACTACTGGAAAAACCATAGCCTTGACTAGATGGACCTTTGTTGGCAAAGTAATGTCTCTGCTTTTGAATATGCTATCTAGGTTGGTCATAACTTTCCTTCCAAGGAGTAAGTGTGTTTTAATTTCATGGTTGCAGTCACCATCTGCAGTGATTTTGGAGCCCAAAATATAAAGTCAGCCACTGTTTCCATTGTTTCCCCATCGATTTCCCATGAAGTGATGGGACCAGACGCCATGATCTGTTTTCTGAATGTTGGGCTTTAAGCCAACTTTTTCACTTTCCTCTTTCACTTTCATCAAGAGGCTTTTTAGTTCCTCTTTACTTTCTGCAATAAGGGTAGTGTCATCTGCATATCTGAGGTTATTGATATTTCTCCNATGGACCTTTGTTGGCAAAGTAATGTCTCTGCTTTTCAATATGCTATCTAGGTTGGTCATAACTTTCCTTCCAAGGAGTAAGTGTCTTTTAATTTCATGGCTGCAATCACCATCTTCAGTGATTTTGGAGCCCCCAGAAATAAAGTCTGACACTGTTTCCACTGTTTCCCCATCTATTTGCCAGGAGGTGATGGGACTAGATGCCATGATCTTCGTTTTCTGAATGTTGAGCTTTAAGCTAACTTTTTCACTCTTGTCTTTCACTTTCATCAAGAGGCTTTTGAGTTCCTCTTCACTTTCTGCCATAAGGGTGGTGTCATCTGCATATCTGAAGTTATTGCTAGTTCTCCCAGCAATCTTCCAGCTTGTGCTTCTTCCAGCCCAGCGTTTCTCATGATGCCTCTGCATAGAAGTTAAATAAGCAGGGTGACAATATATAGCCTTGATGTACTCCTTTTCCTATTTGGAACCAGTCTGTTGCCCAAGGTCTCACAGAACTAGACCTGGAACTGGAAGTTGATCCAATCACCAGGCTGGTGGTCTTCCCGGTAGGCCCTCCTGCCTTTCCATATTCAATCCATGGAGTGTTACATGGCTATCAGCAATGGCTATTGGGTATAGGTGTTGCCACTATTATGTTAACCCAGAGAGTTACCGAAAAGAAGTTTAAAATGACCGGGAAAAACATGGAGTGGCCTGAATCAGGACAGGGGCTTTGGAGATGGTGAGAGATACTGGCTTTTGGAACAATTTGCTGGGTTCATGCTGAGTGAATACCATGGATCCAGGTGGCCCTGACCCTCATGATTACTGTCCACCAGGAGTTACAAAATCATTGCTGGCTCAGACGGTAAAGCATCTGCCCACAATGNAGGGGCTTTGGAGATGGTGAGAGATACTGGCTTTTGGAACAATTTGCTGGGTTCATGCTGAGTGAATACCATGGATCCAGGTGGCCCTGACCCTCATGATTACTGTCCACCAGGAGTTACAAAATCATTGCTGGCTCAGACGGTAAAGCATCTGCCCACAATGCAGGAGACCTGGGTTTGATTCCTGGGTCAGGAAGATCCCCTGGAGAAGGAAATGGCAATCCACTCCAGCACTCTTGCCTGGAAAATCCCATGGATGGAGGAGCCTGATACACTACAGTGCATGGGGTTGCAAAGAGTTGGATACAACTGAGCGACTTCACTTTCACTTTCACCAACCTCTTTGGTTTGGTTTACACGGCACTATTATTTGTGTGTGTGTGTGTGTGTGTGAGGGACACTGAGCTACACTCTCAATATGCAGGATTTTATTACTCACAAGAACATGACGTTGTTTTTTAATGTGCATTACTTGCCAAAACAAAATGCAGATAATTTTTCATTTTTTAATTTGCATTTTCTTTTTTTTAAGATTATTTTTTATTGAAGGATAATTGCTGTACAGACTTTTGTTGTTTCTGGTCAAACCTCAACATGAATCAGCCATAAGTATACATATATCCCCTCCTGTCTGAACCTCCCTCCCATCTCCCTCCCCACCCCACCCCTCTAGGTTGATACAGAGCCCCTGTTTGAGTTTCCTGAGCCATATAGCAAATTCCTGTTGGCTAACTATTTTACATATGATAATGTAAGTTTCCATGTTATTCTTTCCATACATCTCACCCTCTCCTCCCTTCTCCCCATGTCCATAAGTCTCTCTATGTCTGTTTCTTCATTGCTATCCTGTAAATAAATTCTTCAGTACCATTTTTATAGATTCCGTATATATGCATTAGAATACGATATTTATTTTTCTCTTTCTGACTTACTTCACTCTGTATAATAGGTTCTATGTTCATCCACTTCATTAGAACTGACTCAAATGCATTCCTTTTTATGGCTGAGTAATAGTTCATTGAGAAAACTAAGATGGATGGCAAATAGATGGGGAAACAATGGAAACAGTTAAGAGACTTTATTTTTGGCGTCTCCAAAATCACTGCAGATGGTGATTTCAACCATGAAATGAAAAGATGCTTGCTCCTTGGAAGAAAAACTATGGTCAACCTAGACAGCATATTCAAAAGCAGAAACATTACTTTGCCAACAAAGATCCATCTAGTCAAAGCTCTGGTTTTTCTAGTAGTCATGTATGGATGTGAGAGTTGGACTATAAATAAAGCAGAGCACCAAAGAATTGATGCTTTTGAACTGTGGTGTTGGAGAACTCTCAAGAGTTTCTCAGTCTGCAAGACAATCCAAGCAGTCAATCCTGAAGGAAATCAATCCTGAATATTCATTGGAAGGATTGATGTTAAAGCTGAAACTCCAATACTTTGGCCACCTGATGCAAAGAACTGACTCATTGGAAAAGACCCCTTTGATGGAAAAGACTGAAGGCGGGAGGAGAAGGCAACAACAGAGGATGAGATGGTTGGAAGGCATCACTGACTCAATAGACATGAGTTTGAGTAAGCTCCAGGAATTGGTGATGAATAGGAAAGCCCGGTGTGCTGCAGTCCACGGGGTTGCAAAGAGTTAGACATGACTGAGCGACTGAACTGAACTGAATATTCCATTGTGTATATGTACTACAACTTTTTTATCCATTCATCTGTCGATGGACATATAGGTTGCTTCCCTGTTCTAGCTGTCATAAGTAGTGCTCCAATGAATGAGCAATGGGATACCTGTGTCTTTTTCAATTTTTATTTCCTCAAGGTATATGCCTAGAAGTGGGATTGGTGGGTCATATGGTGGTTTTATTCCTAGTTTTTTAAGGAATCTCCATACTGTCTTGCATAGTGGCTGTATCAATTTACATTCCCACCAACAGTGCAAGAGCGTTCTCTTCTCCACACCCTCTCCAGCCTTTATTGTTTGTAGATTTTTTGATGATGGCCATTCTGACAGGTATGAGGTGATATCTCACTGTAGTTTTGACTTGTATTTCTGTAATAATGAGTGATGATGAGCATCTTTTCATGTGTTAGCTATCTGTATGTATTCTTTGAAGAAATGTTTGTTTAGATTCTTTCCCCACTTTTTGATTGGGTTGTTTGTTTTCCTGGTATTGAGTTGTATGAGCTTCTTGTATATTGTGGAAATTAATCCTCTGTCAGTTGTATCATTTGCTGTTATATTCTCCCATTCTGAGGGTTGTCTTTTCACCTTGCTTATAGTTTCCTTTGCTGTGCAGAAGCTTTTAAGTTTAATCTGGTCCCACTTGTTTACTTTTGTTTTTATTTCTGTTACTCCAGGAGGTGAGTCAAAGAGGATCTTGCTTTGATTTATGTCATCAAGTATTCTGCCTATGTTTTCCTCTAAGAGTTTTATAGTTTCTGATCTTACATTTAGGTCTTTAGTCTATTTTGAGTTTATCTTTCAGTATGATGTTAGGAAGTATTCTAATTTCATTCTTTTATGTGTAGCTGTCCAGTTTTCCCAGCATCATTTATTGAAGAGGCTGTCTTTGCCCCATTATATAATCTCACCTCCTTTGTCAAAAATAAGGGACCCATAGGTGCCCGGGTCTATATCTGGGCTTTCTATCTCATTCCATTGTTCTATATTTCTGTTTTTTGTGCCAGTACCATACTGTCCTGATGACTGTAGCTTTGTAGTATAATCTAAAGTCAGGAAGATTGATTCCTCTAACTCCATTCATCTTTCTCAAGACTGCTTTCACTATTCAGGATCTTTTTGTTTCCATATGAACTGTGAAATTTTTTGTTCTAATTCTGTGAAAAATGCCATTAGTAATTTGATAGGGATTATGCTGAATCTGTAGATTGCATTTGGTAGTATCATCATTTTCACAATATTGATTCTTCCTACCCAGGAACATGGAGTATCTCTCCATCTGATTATGTTGTCTTTGATTTCTTTCATTAGTGTCTTATAATGTTCTGTGTACAGTTCTTTTGTCTCCTTAGGTAAGTTTATTCCTAAATATTTAATTCTTTTTATTGCATGGTGAATAGGATTGATTCCTTAGTTTCTCTTTCTGATCTTTCATTGTTAGTATATAGAAATGCAAGTGATTTCTGTGTATTGATTTTGTATCCTGCAACTTTGCTAAATTCATGGATTAACTCTAGTAATTTTCTGATACTATCTTTAGGGTTTTCTATGTATAGTATCATGTCATCTGCAAACAGTGATAGCTTTACTTTTCCAATCTGGATTCCTTTTATTTCTTTTTCTTCTCTGATTGCTATGGTGAGGACTTCCAAAATTATATTGAATAATAGTGGTGAAAGTGGACACCTTTGTCTTGTTCCTAATCTTAGGGAGAATTCTTTCAGTTTTTCACCATTGAGAGTAATGTTTGCTGTAGGCTTATCATATTTGGCCTTTACTATGTTGAGTAGGTTCCTTCTATGCCCATTTTTTGAAGACTTTTAATCATAAATGGGTGCTGAATTTTGTCAAAGGTTTTTCCTGCATCTATTGAGATTATCATATGGTTTTTATCTTTCAATTTGTTAATATGATGCATCACATTGATTGATTTGCATATATTGAAGAATCCTTGCATCCCTGGAATGAACCCAACTTGATCATGGTATCTGAGCTTTTTGATGTGTTGCTGAATTCTGTTTGCTAAAATTTTGTTGAGGATTTTTGTATCTATGTTCATCAGTGATATTGGCCCATAGCTTTCTTTTTTTGTGTTGTCTTTATCTGGGTTTGGTAGAATGAGTTTGGAAGTGTTCCTTCCTATGCAGTTTTTTAAAAAGAGTTTTAGAAGGATAGGCATTAGCTCTTGTCTAAATGTTTGACAGAATTCTCCTGTGAAGCCATCTGATCCTGGGCTTTTGTCTTTTGGGAGATTTTTGATCACAGCCTCAGTTTCAGTGCTTATAATTGGGTTGTTCATAATTTCTATTTCTTCCTGGTTCAGTCTTGGAAGATTGAGCTTTTCTAAGAATCTGTCCTTTTCTTCCAAATTATCCATTTTATTGCCATATAGTTGTTCATAAGTCTCTTACAATCCTTTGTATTTCTGCATTGTCTGTTGTAAGCTCTCCTTCATTTCTAATTTTGTTGATTTGATTCTTCTCTCTTTTCTTCTTGATGAGTCTGGCTAAAGGCTTGTCAATTTTATCTTCTCAAAGAAACAGCTTTTAGTTTTATTAATCTTTACTATTGTTTCTTTCATTTCTTTTTCATTTGTTTCTGTTCAGATCTTTATGATTTCTTTCCTTCTATTAATTTTGGGGTTTTTTTGTTCTTCTTTTTCCAGTTGTTTTAGGTTTAAAGTTAGGTTGTCTAGTCAATGTTTTTCTTGTTTCTTGAGGTAGGATTGTATTGCTATAAGCTCTGCTCTTAAAACTGCTTTTGCTACATCCCATAGGTTTTGAGTTGTCGTGTTTTCATTGTCATTTGTTTCTAGAAGATTTTTGATTTCCCTTTTGATTTCTTCAGTAACCTGTTGGTTATTTAGAAACATGTCTAACCCCTATGTGTTTATGTTTCTTACAGTTTTTTCCTTGTAATTGATATCTAGTCTCATAGTGTTGTGGTTGGAGAAGATGCTTGATAAGATTTCAATTTTCTTAAATTTACTGAGGTTTGATTTGTGACCCAAGATGTGGTCTATCCTGGAGAATGTTCCATGTGCACTTGAGAAGAAGGTGTATTCTTCTGCATTTGGTTGGAATGTCCTGAAGATATCAATGAGATCCATCTCATCTAATGTATCATNTATTTGGAACCAGTCTGTTGTTCTGTGTCCAGTTCTAACTGTTGCTTCCTGACCTGCATACAGGTTTCTGAAGAGGCAGGTCAGGTGAAGCCCTGTCAAAGTGCTGCCAGAGAGCTTGGACAAGGGTGCAGACAGAAGTCTGCCACCTGCTCTTTTCTCTTTCCATGAGCGAGGTAGTGAGGAACTCCGTGTGTGTGTGTCTCTGCGTGTGTCTTAGTGTGAGTGTGTCTGTGTGTGGTGTGTGTCTCTGTGTGTGTGTGAGTGAGTGTGTCTGACTGTGTGTGTATGAGTGTGTCTGTGTGTGTCTGTCTGTGTGTGAGTCCCAGCCCAGGGCTATAACTTCCAACCTTTTCCCTCGTCGCCGTCACAAACAGCTTCCCTTTGGCCACCCCTTCAACCACTAAAAACAAAATCCTCTTTTAGCAGCACAGAGAATAAACAGTTGCTGAGGAAGAGCTCTCTCCAGCCATTTCAGTAGGAATCAGCTCTGTCTCTGGAGGCGGAGACGTGGGCTCCCAGACCCCCTCAGAAGGGAGCCCAAGGTGTCCTCGGAAACAGCCTCTCGGACTCCAACCTGCAGACGCGTCAGCGTGGATCTTGTCAGAAGGTGGATTTAGCGGGTCGGAGGGCGGGTCGGAGGGCAGGCCGGAGGCTCGGCCTCCCTGGCAGCATCCAGGTGGCGCCGCCGGGCTGCGGGCCACACTTGGAGCAGCAGAGCCGTGGAGCAGAGGCCCGGCCACGGGCCCACCGAGCAGGCTCCACGGTCAGAAGGCACAGCGGACTGAGCGGGAGAGGCGGCAGGGCCGTCCAGTGCCACGCGCCTCCTCGCCTGCCGCTGCGCACGGCCCACAGGGAGCCAGGGAACGGTGTTTGC
>SJYA01002998.1:35654-50966 GCA_006410615.1 Neotragus moschatus
GGCACGGGAGGCAGGTGTGTGTCGATGGCACAGCAGAGGCGAGTCATGTCTGGGCAAACCTTGAGGGGCGCACGGGGCTCCGCAGAGAACGAAGCAGGGAAGGTGCTCACGACACAGGGCCGATGGATCTGCGGCAGGCTGCGTTTTCCAAAGAAGGCTGCGGCAATATCTCTAGCCTCATAAAACCTTCTAGAAACTTCCACGCTCCTATCACGATGTGACATTTAATTCCCTTCCCCTGGAATGTGGGTGGATTTATGAATGACTTCCATGAATACAATATGGAGAAATGACACTTTGTGACTTGAGGTTAGATTAAAAACCAGCATTTCATTTTTGTCCTGTTTTCTTTGGCTGCTTGCTTTGAGAACCAAGCCACCAGGATGTGAGGAAGCCAAGAAGCCCACAGAGACTCTCAGCGGGGAGGAACTGAGGGTCCACCCGTGAGTCCTGTTGAGCTCAGAGCCGACCGACACCAGCTTCCTAGCCATGTGAATGCGGCATCAGGAAAGCAGGTGGGCCAGTCTTTAGTCAAACTGCAAGGAGCAGGGATAAGCCAGCCCACCACCCTGGCTGAATTTCAGGTTCATGAGCAAAAGAAACGATTTTTGTTGCTTACCTACTTTCAGAGTGCTTTATTTCACAGCACTACATTTCAGGAAAAACACGCAAAGGTAAAGAAGTGAGAATCAGCCTAGTGTTTCAAAACATGACACAAATAAAGGCATGTTTATATATACAACTCAGCTATTAGAAATGAAAGCAGAAAAGTATGGGAAATGTTTGGCACATTGAGTTTGTGATGTGGAGGGGGAAAAATTTCATCAACAAAATGTTAATAGTGTAATACAGTCGTCTTTGCCGTCAGCCACGCTTGGATTAATTATGCATGGCTTTGCCAGAAGACGTTCTGGATGTAGGCGTATTTATCCAACAAATTTTCTTGCTGGTAAAAGCAAATTCTTGTTGAAAAGAAAATAATAATGATCTGCTATTGTGTGTGCTCTGGAGATGCAGCCCAGGGTGACAATTTCAAAAGAATTCAATTTATAGTTTTTACTACTAAAGTGAAAATATGATATTAATATAATTTCAAAAAATTACAATCCTATCTGAAATCTTCTATGGAGGCTGCCACATCCCCACATTCTTGGGATAAAAGTACACAACTTGGACCTGTCATCAGTCCCATTTCTTTTCGTCCTTGCATTTCTAAGATAACCAACCAAGAGTCTCTGAAAGAGGTAAATGTATCACTATTCTTTAATGCCGAGAATCTTATTTTCTGTAACCCTATGGTGGGTGCATCCTAATTGGAGAGAAAAAGATTTAAAATGCACTGAATTGATACACTGAGGTTGTTTCCTGGGCTGTGGGTGTCCCGAAGGAAAAAAAAAAAGTTTTTAATTCTTTTGACCCTAATCTAGTGTTTAGTTGAAAAAGCAACATCCTCAAGCATCAGAAGAATTTATAGTGAGGGTAGGAGTTTGGAATCAGGGATTCCTGGGATGCAAATAGCAGATGACACGTACCTTCCTTCTGCTCTCAGCTAAGCAGCCCCTCCTGGGATACAGGGTTCATTTCCTGACATGTTTCAAAAGGAACATAGACAAGTCAGGGTGTGTTTGGAGGAGAGGGGCTTAAATGGTGGTGGAACATAAACCTGTGACACAGATGAAGAACTGGAGAGAAGAGGAATGTCTCCTAGGGGAGGAGGCAACTCAGTGGGCATGCTGTGTGCTCAGCGGCACAGTCATGCTCTACTCTTCGCGACCCCATGGACTGTGGCCCACCAGCCTCCTCTGTCCCTGAGATTTCCCAGGCAAGAACACTGGAGCGGGCTGCCACTTCCTTCTCTGGGGGATCTTCCCGACCCAGGGACTGAACCCACGTCTCTCGCAGCTCCTGCACTGGCAGGTAGATTCTTCCCCACCGCATCACCTGGGAAGCCCACGGGGCATGCTGGTGTTCAGTCCCTGAGTCGAGTCCGACTCTTAGCGACCGCATGAACTGCAGCACGCCAGGCTTCCTGACCTTCTCTATCTCCTGGAGTTTGCTCAGACTTCTGTCCACTGAGCTGGTGATGCCCTCCAACTATCTCATCCTTCATCACCCCCTTCTCCTCCTGCCCTTTATCTTTATCAGCATCAGGACCTTTTCCAGTGAGTCGGCTCTTCACATCAGGTGGCCAAAGTATTGGAGCTTCAGCTTCAGCGTCAGTCCTTCCAATGAATATTCAGGGTTGATTTCCTTGAGGATGGACTGGTTGGATCTCCTTGCAGTCCCAGGGACTCTCAAGAGTCTTCTCCAGCACCCCAGTTCAAAGGCACCAATTAGGCCCTCAGCTTTCTTTATGGTCTAACTCTCATATGACTAACTCAATGACTATTTGGAAAAACCATAGGTTTGACTACAGGGACCCTTTGTCAGCAAGGTGATACCTCTGCTTTTAAATACTGTCTAGGTTTGTCATAGCTCTTCTTCCAAGGAGCAAGCCTCTTTTAATTTTATGGTTGCATGTTAGCCATTTTTAAATAATGAAAGAGCTTTCTTGCAGGAGAGCTGGTAGCATAACTCTATAGTCCCAAAAGCATAAGAGAAAAGAATTGGGAAGCAATTTAGGGGTGAAGAGAGTAAAAACTGTCCAAAGATGAAGTTGGCTATGGAGGAGGTAGGAAGTCCCATCTCTAGAGACATTCAAGTAAATTATCTTGAAAGAATTCTAAATGAGGTAGTAATTGGATTGGACATCCTACAAAATCCTCCTGAGGGCATGGGAGCCTTTCTGTGTCCACTGTTTCTGGTTTGTAAGGAGTAGACTCCGTGACCTTCCCTGAATTCCAAAGGGCAGATTCCAACTATAGCTAATCAGGGAAGGAAGGTGATGTGGAGACAAGGGAGGAACAGTCAAGAAACAATAGTACAGCCTTGGGCAGGGTCCTGGTTCCCCTCAAGGGATACACACAACAGTATCTTTGAGTTCTTCAGAAGGAAAGCTATGACCAACCTAGACAGCATATTAAAAAGCAGAGACATTACTTTGCCAACAAAGGTCCATCTAGTCCAAGCTATGGTTTTTCCAGTAGTCATGTATGAGTGTGAGAGTTGGACTATAAGGAAAGCTGAGTGCTGAAGAATTGATGTTTTGAGCTGTGGTGTTGGAGCAGATGCTTGAGAGTCCCTTGGACTGCAAGGAGATCAAACCAGTCAATCCTAAAGGAGATCAGTCCAACATTCATTGGAAGGACTGATGCTGAAGCTCCAATACTTCGGTCACCTGATACAAAGAGCTGACTCACTGGAGAAGACTCNGGAGGCCTGGCGTGCTGCAATTCACGGGGTCGCAAAGAGTCGGACACGACTGAGCGACTGAACTGAACTTAGGGGTGAGGAGAGTAAAAACTGTCCAAAGATGAAGTTGGCTATGCGGGAGGCAGGAAGTCGCATCTCTAGAGATATTCAAGTAAATTTATCTTGAAAGAATTCTAAATGAGGTAGTAATTGGATTGGACATCCTGCAAAATCTTCCTGAGGGCACAGGAGCCTTTCTGTGTCTACTGTTTCTTGTTTGTAAGGAGTAGACTCCGTGACCTTCCCTGAGTTCCAAAGGGCAGATTCCAACTATAGCTAATCAGGGAAGGAAGGTGATGTGGAGACAAGAGAGGGACAGTCAAGAAACAATAGTGCAACCTTGGGCAGGGTCCTGGTTCCCCTCAAGGGAACTTTGAGCTCTTTGGAAGAAAGCTATGACCAACCTAGATGGCATATTAAAAAGCAGAGACATTACTTTGCCAACAAAGGTCCATCTAGTCCAAGCTATGGTTTTTCCAGTAGTCATGCATAAATGTGAGAGTTGGACTCTAAGGAAAGCTGAGTGCCGAAGAATTGATATTTTTAAGCTGTGGTGTTGGAGCAGACACTTGAGAGTCCCTTGGACTGCAAGGAGATCAAACCAGTCAATCCTAAAGGAGATCAGTCCAACATTCATTGGAAGGACTGATGCTGAAGCTGAAGCTCCAATACTTTGGTCACCTGATACAAAGAGCTGACTCACTGGAGAAGGCCCTGATATTAGGAAAGATTGAAGGCAGGAAGAGAAGGGGACGACAGAGGATGAGATGGTTGGATGGCATCACTGACTCGGTGGACATGAGTTTGAGCAAGCTCTGGAGGAGGTGATGGACAGGGAAGCCTGGAGTGCTGCAGTCCACGGGGTTGCAGAGCCAGACATGACTGAACGACTGAACTGAACTGAACTTGAGCTCTTTATAGAACCCTCAGCAAATGGAAGAGATCATCTGAAGCCAGATTAAAGAAACCAAAGAAGTTTAATGGGAGACCATTGAATGCAGGCCCTGCACACACCCTGATGCTTATCACTAACCCCACACTTGAGCCCTTGAACCATTGCTGTAAAACGCCTCACCAAATCCTCCCAGGCCAGGACACACACTTTTTCAAGGCAGTAGCCCAATGTGTACTCCTTTGCCCAGCAGAGCAACAGAGCTATTCTTTTCTACCTCACTCAAAACTTTGTCTCTGAGACTCGGGTCGGTACTGGTGCAGAGAGGCTGAGTTTTCAGCATCACTACTGCCAAGAGCTTTGAACTTCTTCAGAAGCCCCTTCCCATCCCCCCAGGACATTATTGGGTATATTCCCACAGGTAGTCTTAACAGAACCCATTCTTTCTACTTCTGGATCCTGTCAGTGGTGACACTTCCTGATGCCTCAAAGCCTATGAGATCCTGGAGGTAATTGACGGATTCTCCCTGACAGCTCCATGGAGGCCCACGTGGGCCACAGCTGCCCACTGTGCCAAGCCATCATCCCACTGGTCCCACTCCACTGTTCTGACAACCCTCAACATGGCAACACTGCCCTTTCTTTTGTTGCGCTGTGCAAGGTTGTCAAGCCAGGGCCCCATCATGTTGAGCGGAGTTCATAGGCAAGTAGCTGTTCCGTGTTTTCTTCCTCTTGGACTTCACTAATAGTTTACAAGGACTGAGTTGGGATGATCAGATGGCAACAGATTTTATGTCTGGCTTAAAACTGCCTTTCCACAGAGGACTATTCTCATCCTACTTGAGCAGCATTCTAAGTCTGCAAACCCTTTTTCCTTACGGCCAAGTCCTCTTAGGTCGCTCCTTGGTCCTTCACAGTAATATCTTCCCTAAGGGCTTGCTTTACCAGCGGGCGCACCCTGGACATTCTGAATCCCAGCTTGGGCAAATGAGACTCAAGCTGTGGCCTTTCCCCTGTCTTCCTTTATCCTTTATGATTCTGCGAGGTGTGAGAACAGAGGAAGATAAAGATAACGGGAACACATGCTTCATGGTAGGGGAAAGGAGCACCATGTGGTGTGGATGGCTTAATTAGAACTGTTTTCTGTTTATTTATTTATATTTTATATTGGAGTGTAATTGATTTACAATGTATTGGTTTTAGGTGTAAAACAAAGTGAATCTGTTACATACATACAAATATCCACTCTTCTTTCAGATTCTTTTCCCAAATAGGTTATTACAGAGGACTGAGCAGTTTCCTGTGCTATCCAGTATGCTCTTGTTGGTTATCTGTTTTATATATAGCAGCAGTGTGTATCTCTTAATCACAACCTCCCAGTTTATCCCTCTACCCCATCTTTTTAAGTGAATTAAAAAATTTTAAGTGTGATGTTTATTCTACTAAATAAACAGTGGGACTAAAAGAAGTCCTCATAGAATTTAGCAGTTTCAAAGTGATTGGTCAGCCTGCATAGGATTTCACTGCAGAAAATCTAGTCTATATATCAGGGGGAAAAAATATCCAGAAGCTTGCTGATAGCATTTGCAAAACAATTTTTATTACTCACACAATACTAATTATAAAATTTGAGAGATCAACTAAGAAAAATTTGTACGTGCTCTTTATAAAGATATTTACATACACATCTGCCTTAACTGATACTCCCTAACTTGTGGGTTAAGATATAGGGTGCTGTGAGTTTCCTCGGAAAAGCTATGGGTGGTGGAGAAAGCGGATGTCTGCCATTCACTTTGAACAGGCAGGGAAGAACTCTGTTTAGCTCTTCCAACTGAACCTTCCTTCCAGGTGAGTAACTCAGTTTTGGTACATGTCAGAAGGGAAAACAAGCCAATTCTTTGAATTCTTGCATATTTCTTCAGAGCCTCCTTTAGTAGGTCCTTCTCTCTTATCTTTAAAAAAACAGATTCATTTATGAATCTGTTTTTAACACTGGACTTATGCTGAAGCATCCTGACATTAACTCTAGAGCCAAAGTGCTGATTGCAAATCCCAGCTCTGCTGTGTGACTGTGCCAAGAGACTTCATTCCCTGTCCTTCAGTGTTCTCATCTGTACAGTGGGTGAGTGAACGAAACCACCCTTGAGGGCTATTTGTGAGCTAGTATATGTATAAAGTGCTGGAATTTTGTCCGGTGCCAGTTAAGAACATGCTACATATTAACGTTATTATTGAAGAAATTAGAGTAATGCCTGTTACACTAGCAACCGAAAGAGGTCAGTTTCATTTTCTTAACCAGTATTATTGAATATATATAGTAATGATCCCCACCCAATGAAATCCTTCTTCCCAAAGAGCTTATATGAGGAGGGGAGAGGGACAGAGGAGCAAAGGAGAAGGGGAGGACTAAAAGAATAAGTAAAAAATATATTATTTCAGATTTATTATGATGATCTTAAAGCAGACATATTTAAAATGGATAACCAACAAGAACCTACTGTTACAGCACATGGAACTCTGCTCAATGTTATGTGGCAGCCTTGGCAAAAGGGGAATTTCGGGGAGAATGGATACATGGATATGTATGGTTGAGTCCCTTTGCGTTCACCTGAAACTATCACAACATTGTTGGTTAATTTATTGGCCATGCTCCAATACAAAATAAAACAAAATTTTTCAAGAAGAAAAATAAAGCAGAGATAAGAGATGCTGGAGGAAAGAATACCATAGAGCAAGCTGTAAGTCAGATGTCTTGAGGATGGGTAATGTTTGGTGTGGTCCATATGAGCAAGGAGGCCAGGGTGGCTGCAGGGGGAAAAGAGAGGAGGACGCCACACCTCGTGAGGCCGGAGGGGTTCTGGCGGGGGTGGCAGGGGGTCCTAGGGTGGCTTGTAGCCACTGTCGCCGTCCTTTAGCTGTTGTTTAGGACAAGAAGCCACTCGAGGTTTTGAGAAGAGGAGAGAAATAACCTGACCTATACGGTAAAGGATCGGTAAAGGATCACTTGGACTGTTGGGTGGGGCTTGGGAGCTGGGGTGTGTGGGCGAGTGGGTGGGGGAGTAGAAAGATCAAGTCGGAGGCGTTATTGAGAGATGCTGGTGGCTTGGACCAGGGAATTAGCTGTGGGGAGGAAGATGGCAAAGAGTGACTACTTCCACGTGTATTTTTGAAGGCAGATGTAGACGGAATCTGCCAAGGAATGGAATGTCGTGTGCAAAGGACAGAAAAGCTCTGAGAGGACAGGGATATTTTTCTCTTTTATTCAACGTCATGTCCCAATCACCTAGATAGTGCTTGGTACTCAATACTCCTTGAACCAATGAAAAAGGTAACTGATTTGTATTACGATGCCCTACTTAAACTCAGCGAACACTATAAAGCAGCTAAAACATCTACAGCCATTTCTCCAAAGAAGACATGCAGATGGCTAAGAGGGACATGAAAAGATGCTCTACATCAATAATTATTTGCGAAATGTGGATCAAAACTGCAATGAAGTATCACCTCACACTGGTCCCCTGCAGAAGGGAATGGCTACCCACTCCAGTATTCTTGCCTGGAGAATTCCAAGGACAGAGGAGCCTGGTGGACTATAGCCCACGGGGTTGCAAAGAACTGGACACGACTGAGCAACTGACACACACGCACACACACACACATACACAACCGTGTGTAAGCAGGTAGCTAGTGGGAAGCTGCTGCCTAGCACAGGAGCTCAGCTGGGCGCTCTGTGATGACCAAGAGGGNTGGACTATAGCCCACGGGGTTGCAAAGAACTGGACACGACTGAGCAACTGACACACACGCACACACACACACATACACAACCGTGTGTAAGCAGGTAGCTAGTGGGAAGCTGCTGCCTAGCACAGGAGCTCAGCTGGGCGCTCTGTGATGACCAAGAGGGATGGAACAGGGGTGGGGGTGGGAGGGATATTCAAGTGGGAGGTGTGTGCACATATAGCGGATTCACTTCGTCCAACAGCAGAAACCAACAGAAGATTGTAAAGCAACTACACTCCAATTAAAAAAAGAGCCACAGATAAATGAAGTCCTGTAGTAACCACAGTTTCAGCGTTTACGCAGTGAAGCCTCTTCCTTTCTTCAGGTTAGAAGCTGTAACTGCTGCATGCCTGGCCCTCTGCTGCCAATGGCCAGGCCCGAGAAAGGCTTGGATAACTTTCTGTAATAGAAGGGTGCTTCATTACAAACTATTCATTGTGAACATACAGAAACCGACAGGAAATACACCTTAGAGTACAGGAAAGAGTAGCTTACTTGGAGAAAACAGAGACCTAGGGAATGGGGATTCGGTTGTGTATCCTCACTGCTGCTGCTGCTGCTGCTGAATCACATCAGTCGTGTCCGACCCTTGTGCGACCCCATAGACGGCGGCCCACCAGGCTCCCGTCCCTGGGATTCTCACTAGACAACTGCAAAACATACTGGAACATAGTCAACAAAAACACCCAAGGATTTCATGAGGTAAAGTAAGTTATGGACCACATTTCAGACAATCTATGAGATGCCTTCTTTAGGTCATGTGCTAAATATTAAAAAATACAATGCATTTTATGTCTTTTCCTATTAATATACTGCAGCATGTGAGAGAGATAGATGGCTGCATAATCGATGACAAGCCCAGGATACGGTGATTTCTAATCCCCCAATACACATTTTAGAGTTTAAGGGTAATCAGGTTTGTTGATGTCCCTGAGTGACACATAGAGTTGGTATACAAGAGCACACCCACGTCTTGCTTAGTGGTGATTCATGGAGACTAGAAGCAACCTTCAGGGATATTGACAAAGTACCTGTCAATTCTTAAAGATGACATTTGATAAAAGGATGTTTTGTTCTAGACGTATGTTCTGGGAACCTCGACTATCTCCTGTCCTTTGAGTCACCCCTGCGGGGCTGTCTTCAGGTCTGCTGGGCAGGACACTTTGTCCACATACACTGACAGCTTCAGGGTCTCTATTCAGGACATGTTTAGGGGCAGCAATAGCCTTCAACCCGGAAGAGGGCCTGCAGCGAAGGTGGAGGTGGGGGAATCCTGTGGAAGCAGATTTGCACAGCAGACATAGGTTTGTGCTTTTCTAACGGTTATTCGGGGGACCTAATGACTTCCCTGGTCGCTCGGATGGTAGAGAATCCGCCTGCAGTGCAGGGGACCTGGGTTCGATCCTCGGGTGGGGAAGATCCCCTGGAGGAGGAAATGGCAACCCAGTCCAGTATTGTTGCCGGGAGAATCCCATGGACAGAAGGGTCTGTGGGGTCGCAGAGTCGGACACGACTGAATGACTAACACACCCCCACACACGCCCCGAGTCGTGGGGTCACCCACAGCCCCGCTCCTGTTCCCACAGCCTCCGCACGGCCCCCACAGCCCGGGCTCCAGCGGGGGCGGAGGGCCCTACGCGTCGCCGAGNGGAGGAAGCTCCGATGGAGACCAGCGTGAAAGCGCCCAGCAGGAACCAGAGAGAGAGCAGGGTCAGCCCAAGAAAAGGGAAGGCAAGATACCCAGCAAAGCAGCTGCTAAGCTGTCTACTAGCGCCAAAAGGTACCTCGGCTGTGGCGGCTCCTTTGCCTTAGTGTCAGTTTATGGCCTGCAGTTCTGTCTGTCTCTTGCATTTAATCCTTTTCCTGGGATAGGGACCATGAAGTTCATGGACTTTCTCTTCTTCAAGATTATTTCTTTCTCATGATTTTAGTTGTATGCAATATGGACTTTCTGGCACTTAAAGTCAGTTAAGCAGCATATGGCAGAGTCATAACCTGCGTGTCCACAGTGTGCCTGTGTGTACTGTTAGCTGAAGATGAATAGGAAAGGGCATGTGAAAGTGTGATGATTTGTTTCCTGGTTCCTTGCCCATTACTATTTTATTTTATTGAGCAGCAGAGAGTAAAAGTGGGAGTCTACTGAAGTGGTTACTGGATGAGCATCTCCACTCACTGTTAGTAAAGTGAGAAATGCGGGAGTTAATAAGGACAGAACGGGAAAGACCAGGGATCTCTCCGAGAAAATTGGTATCACTTCAGGACACCAAGGGAACATTTCATGCAAAGATGGGCTCGATAAAGGACAGAAACAGTATGGACCTAACAGAAGCAGCAGGTATTAAGAAGAGGTGGCAAGAGTACACAGAAGAGCTATACAAAAAAGATCTTCAGGACCCAGATAACCACGATGGTCTGATCACTCACCTAGAGCCAGACATCCTGGAGTCCAGAGTCAGCTGGGCCTTAGGAAGCATCACTACGACAGAGCTAGTGGAGGGGATGAAGTTCCAGCTGAGCCATNCAGATATTAAGAAGAGGTGGCAAGAGTACACGGAAGCGCTGTACAAAAAAGATCTTCAGGACCCAGATAACCACGATGGTCTGATCACTCACCTAGAGCCAGACATCCTGGAGTCCAGAGTCAGCTGGGCCTTAGGAAGCATCGCTACGACAGAGCTAGTGGAGGGGCTGAAGTTCCAGCTGAGCCACTTCAAATCCTAAAGGCGATGCTGTAAAAGTGCCGCACTCAGTATGCCAGCAAAGTTGGAAGCCTCAGCAGTGGCCACAGGACTGGAAAAGGTCAGTTATCCCAAAGAAAGGCAGTGCCAGAGAATGCTCAAACTACCGCCCACTTGCACTCATCTCACACTCTAGCAAAGAGATGCTTGAAATTCTCCAGGCCAGNACTACGACAGAGCTAGTGGAGGGGATGAAGTTCCAGCTGAGCCATTTCAAATCCTAACAGGCGATGCTGTAAAAGTGCTGCACTCAGTATGCCAGCAAAGTTGGAAGCCTCAGCAGTGGCCATAGGACTGGAAAAGGTCAGTTATCCCAAAGAAAGGCAGTGCCAGAGAGTGCTCAAACTACCGCCCACTTGCACTCATCTCACACTCTAGCAAAGAGATGCTTGAAATTCTCCAGGCCAGGCTTCAGTAGTATATGAAGCCTGAACTTCAGGTGCTTAAGCTGGATTTAGAAAAGGCAGAGGAACCAGAGATCAAACTGGCAACATCTGTTGGGTTATAGAAAAGGCAAGAGAATTCCAGAAAAACATCTACTTCTGCTTCATTGACTACACTAAAGCCTTTGACTGTCGATCACAACAAACTGTGGAAAATTCTTAAAGAGATGGGAATACAGACCTCCTTACCTGCTTCCTGAGAAATCTATATGCAGATCAAGAAGCAACAGTTAGAACTGGACATGGAACAACAGACTGGTTCGAAATTGGGAAAGGAGTACGTCAAGGCTGTATATTGTCACCCTGCTTATTTAACTTTTATGCAGAGTACATCATGCAAAATGCTGGGCTGGATGAAGCACAAGCTGGAATCCAGATTGCCAGGAGAAATATCAATAACCTCACATCTGCAGATGATACCACCCTTATGGCAGAAAGCGAAGAACTAAAGAGCCTCTTGATGAAAGTGAAAGAGGAGAGTGAAAACGCTGGCTTAAAACTTAACATTGAAAAAACCAAGATCGTGGCTTCCAGTCCCATCACTTCATGGCAGATAGATGGGGAAACAATGGAAACAGTGACAGGTTTTATTTTTGGGGGTCCAAAATCACTGCAGATTGTGATTGCAGCCATGAAGTTAAAAGGTGCTTGCTCCTTGGAAGAAAAGCTATGACCAACCTAGATAGTATATTAAAAAGCAGAGTCATTACTTTGCCAGCAAAGGTCGAAGTCAAAGCTGTGGTTTTTCCAGTGGTCACATATGGATGTGAGAGTTGGACTATAAAGAAGACTGAGCACTGAAGAATTGGTGCTTTTGAACTGTGGTGTTGGAGAAGACTGTTGAGAGTCCCTTGGACTGCAAGGAGATCCAACCAGTCAACCCTAAAGTAAATCAGCCCTGAATACTCATTGGAAGGACTGATGCTGAAGCTCCAATACCTTAGCCACCTGCTGGGAAGATAGAATATCTCTTGGTAAATCATTTAAGGGTGCATTGAATCTAGTAGAGTCTTTCCTGGTCCTGTGATATACCGTCTGAGCATTTTGAGCCTTGTGGACTGTCTGACTGTTGAATGACAGCTTCATGCTTTGCTGGTGGTGTGGATGAGGGAACCCATCCCAGAGGTGGGAACCCATCCCAGAGGGCGCACCCCGTGTGGGCTGGAGGACCTTGCTTCTCTCTGGTCGCGTTGGTCCACAGGTTGAAAAGACCTTGCTCAGGCCCCGTGCGGGCCATGCCTTCCTGGGGAGAGTTGTTAGAGCGGCGGTGCCCCATCCTTTCTAAGGGCTTCAGGTAGCCAGGTTCCCTTCCCGGAAGCGTGTGGCTGATGCCCACTCTCTGCTGAAGGAGCCATGAGGAAGCCAGACGGCCTGGGACTTGAACCCCTCGGACGTCTGTGCTGGGCGACGGGAAGGGCTCAGTGCGCTCCTGCCGGCACAGCGCAGGTCCAGGACCCCCAGCTCACGGGCCCTGCGCCTCTGCTGCCCAGTCACAGCAGAGAGTGACTGGCTGCGGGGAATGCGGCGGACTAGGGTGGAACGGAGCGGGGCTGGAGAAATAGGCGTTTAGGGGAAGGAAGGGAGGTGGGTGTGCGTGGGCAAGAGACACTCAGGCACAGACCGTGGCCTGCTTAGCTGAGGGCATGCCAGGTGGCTCAGACAGTAAAGAATCTGCCTGCAACGTGCCCCATCCCGTCGGGAAGACCCCTGGAGGAGGGCGTGGCGGACCCTGGAGACTCCCATGGACCGAGGAGCCCATGGGGTCCTGCTGGTGGGGTGTGCTGGTCTGCCCTTCCCCCGTGTCAGCCTCTGGGGCCCCCCCCTCCTCACACCGGGTCAGAGTGCCACCACGGAGCAGAGCATCCTGCTGGGCAATGGAGCAAAGCCCGAAGTCTGCGCAGAAGTCTGCGCAGAGCCGAGGGAACAGGGACGTGTGTGAAAGCGAGGATTGGATGAGTGTGAAAGCGAGGAGTGGATGAGGCTTTTTCAGTAAGGGTCATTCTTTACTTTGTTTTCCTACAGTGTGTACAAAGTTGAGATTACATATTCAAACCTAGTTTTCCTTTTTCTCGCTCTTTAAATTGGGGATAAAATTTATTTTTGAGTGTGTGTGTGACGAATCCAGGACAGTGTCTGATGGGCACATAATAGGAATTAGTGGTATGGCATTGGTGAAAGTAAGAAGTGTTNGTACAAAGTTGAGATTACATATTCAAACCTAGTTTTCCTTTTTCTCGCTCTTTAAATTGGGGATAAAATTTATTTTTGAGTGTGTGTGTGACGAATCCAGGACAGTGTCTGATGGGCACATAATAGGAATTAGTGGTATGGCATTGGTGAAAGTAAGAAGTGTTTTTTGAGTTGCTTCCTGGCTGAAAAAATTCCCTCCGTTGGCAAATTTATTCTTGTGAATCTGTGATTTTCAAACTGACTGATGACTTTCCTCTAGACAGTTTCTGGGTGGCTTATGGTTGAGTATCTGAGGGGGTTTAGGCATTTACTATTTTTTTGAATATAAAATGCTGCTTCACAGCAAATTTTTAGGTAAAAAACAAACACCCAATACTAAAAAGCTGAGTTCTATTCCTTTGATTCTCCCCAGTTTAGTTGATGGTGGAAGTGAATCTTGTCCTCCATCTCTGCTTAAGCTCCTTTTGTCTTGTTAAGTAGGTGTCTGTTTGGGCNTACAAAGTTGAGATTACATATTCAAACCTAGTTTTCCTTTTTCCCGCTCTTTAAATTGGGGATAAAATTTATTTTTGAGTGTGTGTGTGTGAAGAATCCAAGACAGTGTCTGATGGGCCCAAATTGGTGAAAGTAAGAAGTGTCTTTTGAGTTGCTTCCTGGCTGAAAAAAATCCCTCCGTTGGCAAATTTATTCTTGTGAATCTGTGATTTTCAAACTGACTGATGACTTTCCTCTAGACCGTTTCTGGGTGGCTTATGGTTGAGTATCTGTGGGGGTTTAGGCGTTTACTGTTTTTTTGAATATAAAATGCTGCTTCACAGCAAATTTTTAGGTAAAAAACAAAAACCTAATACTAAAAAGCTGAATTCTATTCCTTTGCTTCTCCCCAATGTAGTTGATAGTGGAAATTAACCTTGTCCCCCCATCTCTGCATAGGTTCCTTTTCTTTCGTTAAGTAGGTGTCTGTTTTGGCTGCCCCAGGTTATTTCTTCTCCTCTTCTATGTGGTTACAAAGTCTAGTTCCCCTGACCGGGGATGGAACCTGGGCTCTCTGCATTGGGAGCGCAGAGTCTTAGCCACCTGACCACCAGGGAAGTCCCTCTGCAAGTTCTAACAACTGAGGGAAAATATTGGGAATCTTGATGACAGGGACTCAACATATCTTTAATTCACCACATGCCTAGCATAGTATTTATTTACTGGCTGCCTTAGAACCTAGAGTTTGTTGTGAGGCTTGGATCTTCCACAGAGATTAGAATCCTAGTACTAATGTGTTCAGAAGATCAAAGTTAGAGGTAGTTTCACAATAAAATTCTAATTTATTATTATTGATAATTGATTTTTATGCAGATGAGACATCTTTTCCAAATAGTGTCATTTTGTGGGAGAGTTAAATCAGCAGTGCAGAACTTGTACTCTAGAGACAGAATCCAGGTTAGAGTCTAGGTCCTGGCATTTAGTTGCTCTGTGATATTAGATACATGGTTTAACATTTCCAAGCCTCATCTTTCTCATCTGTAAAATGGAGACAGTAATAGTCCCATCTTCACAGGGCCAGCGTGAGGATGGAAGGTGATAAAACTTTTATTTGGCACACAGGAAGGTTTCTTACACTGATGCTGTTGTTCTTAGACTTTGTGCCAGTTAAAGCTTACAATAGTATTTTACTAAGTCCGTGTGATAAATTTTAGAAAAATGAAGTCTGTGTTAATGCTGTGAGGACTCAGTGCTTTTTGTTAAAATAGTAACAGATGCTGTAATTATACATACATTTTATAGTAACTCAAGAAAAGTACTTTGCACATAGGTGTTCAGTTGCATAAAATATGCTGTAATCGTAGAATTAATCATTAGGTGTAGAAATGCGTTTTCTTGAAAAAAAAAAAAAAACTCAGTTTTTAAGTGTTACATAATAATA
>SJYA01002998.1:57877-100356 GCA_006410615.1 Neotragus moschatus
CTCCCCCCCCCCCCCCCCACTTCTGGTTGGTTTCTATCTGCTGCACTTGATTCTACATCTTCATGGCTGGTAGCGGTTCCATTTTCCAGTGTGTAACTGCAGCCTCTTGCCTGTGCTTCATCGATAATGAAAGGCCAGTAAACTCTCCTTAGGTTTACCTGTTTAGTGCCAGACCAGCCAGGGTGTTAGCATCAGTTTTCCTATAGGTCCAGTGTTAGGATCTCTCAGCGATCAGTGCAAAGAAACAGAGGAAGACAACAGAATGGGAAAGACTGGAGAGCTCTTCAAGAAAATTGGAGATACCAAGGGAACATTTCATGCAAAGAGGGGCACAATGAAGGACAGAAATGGTATGGACCCAACAGAAGCAGAAGATGTTAAGAAGAGGTGGCAAGAATACACAGAGGAACTGTACAAAAAAGATCTTCACGACCCAGATAATCACGATGGTGTGATCACTCACCTAGAGCCAGACATCCTGGAATGTGAAGTCAAGGGGGCCTTAGAAAGCATCACTACGAAGAAAGCTAGTGGAGGTGATGGAATTCCAGTTGAGCTGTTTCAAATCCTGAAAGATGATGCTGTGAAAGTGCTGCACTCAATATGCCAGCAAATTTGGAAATCTCAGCAGTGGCCACAGGACTGGAAAATGTCAGTTTTCATTCCAAACCCAAAGAAAGACAATGCCAGAGAATGCTCAAACTACCACACAATTGCACTCATCTCACACACTAGTAAAGTAATGCTCAAAATTCTCTAAGCCAGGCTTCAGCAATACATGAACCATGAACTTCCAGATATTCAAGCTGGATTTAGAAAAGGCAGAGGAACCAGAGATCAAATTGCTAACATCTGTTGGATTATAGAAAAAGGAAGAGAGTTCCAGAAAAAGTCTATTTCTGCTTTATTGACTGTGTCAAAACAAAGCCTTTGACTTTGTGGATCACAACAGACTATGGAAAATTCTGAAAGAGATGGGAATACCAGACCACCTGACCTGCCTTTTGAAAAATCTGTATGCAGGTCAAGAAACAACAGTTAGAACTGGACATGGAACAACAGACTGGTTCCAGATAGGAAAAGGAGTATGTCAAGGCTGTATATTGTCACCGTGCTTGTTTAACTTTTATGCAGAGAACATCAAGAGAAATGCTGGACTGGGAGAAACACAAGCTGGAATCAAGATTGCTGGGAGAAATAGCAATAACCTCAGATATATAGATGACACCACCTTTATGGCAGAAAGTGAAGAGGCACTAAAAAGCCTCTAGATGAAAGTGAAAGAGGAGAGTGAAAAAGCTGGCTTCAAACTCAACATATAGGAAACTAAGATCATGGCATCTGGTTCCATCATTTCATGGCGAATACATGGGGAAACAGTGGCTGACTTTATTTTTTTGGCCTCCAAAACCACTGCAGATGGTGACTACAGCCATGAAATTAAAAGATGCTTGCTCCTTGGAAGAAAAGCTATTACCAACCTAGACAGCATATTGAAAAACGGAGATGTTACTTTGTGGACAAAAGTCTGTCTAGTCAAAGCTATGGTTTTTCCAGTAGTCATGTACGGATGTGAGAGTTGGACTGTAAAAAAACCTAGTGCCGAAGAATTGATGCTTTTGAACTGTGGTGTTGGAGAAAACTCTTGAGAGTCCCTTGGAGAGTAAGGAAATCAAACCAGTCCATCCTAAAGGAAATCAGTCCTGAATATTCATTGGAAGGACTGATGCAGAAGCTGAAACTCCAATCCTTTCGCCACCTGATGTGAAAAACTGACTCATTGGAAAAGACCCTGATGATGTGAAAGACTGAGAGCAGGAGGAGAAGGGGACGACAGAGGATGAGATAGTTGGATGGCATCACTGACTCGATGGACATGAGTTTGAGCAAGCTCTGGGGGTTGGTGATGGACAGGGAGGCCTGGTGTGCTGCAGTCCATGGAGTCCAAAGAGTCGGACACGACTGAGCAACTGAACTAGGATCTTAATGCTACCCAGTGAATCACAGCATTTAGGCAAAATACCTCCTTTTTATCCCAATCAAGTATCTGTTCCTTGATTAGAAGTATTTTCTGTTTTAGCTTCGTTCCTGTTCACTCTGTGATTTTCTTACCGAGCTGTTTCTCTCGTAGGACTTCTGACTGTTGTCCTCCCGTGACTAGCGTGTCTTTATGGTACCCTTATGTGCTCTGTGCCCTCTGGACCATCTCAGCCTGTTTGATTTACACCATGCACTTTGTCTTCCAAGTTCAGTGAAGTTTCTGCGCCAGTGGTGTCCACCTCCCGTTCTCTTTGTCTTTTATTCCTTTTTGCAGTTTTTGTGTCTGTGCCCCACTGTCACCCTGGGGTGCTGAAGCAGTAGCAGGTGAATGTGTGTGCTCTCAGTTTACTGCCTTTAATCTGGACTTAACCTGTTTTGCTTTAAAGTGCCGTTTTATTTATACTTTTGTGTGGAATCCACAGAGGGTGTTCTATATCAGATATTTGAGACTTCTCTTATTTAGTTCTGTGCCATGTGACCTTTAAGTGCACATGAACACACTGTGGAATTGAAGAAGTCTCAGTGGGGCAGNACTTAACCTGTTTTGCTTTAAAGTGCTGTTTTATTTATACTTTTGTGTGGAATCCACAGAGGGTGTTCTATATCAGATATTTGAGACTTCTCTTATTTAGTTCTGTGCCATGTGACCTTTAAGTGCACATGAACACACTGTGGAATTGAAGAAGTCTCAGTGGGGCAGCGGAATTAATAGGCTTTTTATTTTTGCCGTTAGGTTAGTCTTGGTCTATGTATCGATGTGAGAATTGGATGGTAAAGAAGGCTGAATTCCGAAGAGTCGATGCTTTTTGAACTGTGGTGCTGGTGAATACTCTGGAGAGTCCCTTGGACTACAAAAAGATCAAACCAGTCAATCATAAAGGAAATCAATCCTGAATATTCACTGGAAGGACTGATGCTAAAGCTCCAATACTTTGGCCACCTGATGCAAAGAGCCCACTCATTGGAAAAGACCCTGATGCTGGGAAAACATGAAGGCAGGAGGAGAAGGGGACGAAAGGGGATGAGATGGTTGGATGGCATCACCGACTCAATGGACATGAGTTTGAGCAAGCTCTGGGAGATGGAGAGGGACAGGGAGGCCTGGCGTGGTGCCGTCCATGCAGTTGAGAAGAGTCAGACAGGACTTACCCATTGAACAACAAACAACAACAATTTCATGACATCTTCCCCACCTGGAGTCACACGACTTAGAAAAGTGACAGATATATCTGTACCAGAAATTTCATTCGGGGAAGGATACTGGAGTGTGTTGCCATTTCCTTCTCCAGGGGATTTTCCTAGCCCAGAGTCAAATCCACGTCTCCTGCATTGGCAGGTGGATTCTTTACCACTGAGCCACCAGGGAAGCCCATATAGGCGGTTAGGTGAAGTAAAAAATAAAAGATGAAAATAACACATGAGGGTAAAAACAGGTTTTTAAAATAAAAATTCTTTCATTTTCCCTCTGCAGAACGTGTATGCTTAGTGTTAGCAGTGGTTTGAGTTTCCTTGGTAGCTCAGCTGGTATAGAATCCGCCTGAAATGCAGAAGAGCCTGGTTCTGTTCCTGGGTTGAGAAGATCCCCTGGAGAACGGAATAGCCACCCACTCCAGTATCCTTGCCTGGAGAATCCCATGGACAGAGGAGCCTGTCGGGCTCCAGTCTGTGGGGTTGCAGGGTTAGACACGACTGAGCGCCTCAGCACAGCACAGCACAGCAGTGGCTCAAAGTTTTGCTTTAAGTTGTGCTCGTGGTGAGGGCTGGAGGCACAGATGGCGGCAGTCCCTTCTCTGTAGATGCCTTGTGGAAACTGGCAGAAATTGCTAACTTGTTGGTACTGTGTATCATGGTTTATACAGTGGTAGTATTTCAAATTAAAAGCGCACAAATAGGAAAGATTAGTGTAAAAGTGTAAAATTTAATGGAATAATAAAAAAGACATTTTAATGTAACTTTCTTTGTCTTTATTTTCAAGAATTCAGAAGGAACTTGCAGAAATTACGTTGGACCCACCTCCCAACTGTAGGTAAGTACTTAATGGATTTTTATTTATTTGTATCTTTTGCAAAAGGTGTAATTGAACTGTTGGCTTGATGTGTCAACTGTTGTTGTTGGAGCCTGATTAATTAGCGAAAACATGGTTGTGTTTTGGACTTAAGCGACTGTGAACACAGTGGTTGTGGTGGTCTCCATGCAGAAATGGAATCTTCGTGAGTCTCTTTGTCTTGGTAGATGGAGTTGCCAAAAAAAGAGCAATGCAATAACAGTAAGATAATGGAATTATAGGGTAACGCATACAATGGTCTTTTAGTGGAAGAGGTGTTGGAGTTTTAAATGATTTCTTTCATGATAGAGTAATACTGTGGCTAAGATATTTGCTGTTTGATAATTTATTCAGTTGTTATCTTGCTGAAAATTGATTTTTAGAAGTGCTGGAACATTAAACAGTGCTTCTTCATGGTTTACATTATTTCTTATAGTCCTGGGTTGTGGTGATTGGAGGCAGTGAGGTTGAGTTTAAAACACTCTCCATTATGAGCACATACCCTCAATTTTCCAGTCGGAGTTTACTGATGGGAAGTTGAAGTGCTTGCTTGGAGCTGATTAGCGATGTACACAGAGGAGAAGGAGGGAAGCTTCTGCTGTATCTTGGATCTGGCACAGTAGTTGGAAGATGGCTGTTTGACTACTTGAAGACATTTCCTTGTATTTTGATGGCAGTTCAGTGTTGGAATCAAGCCAGTGGGGAGTTTTGTAGTTTAAATTGGTAGTGCTGTGTGTCAGAGGTGAGAGGACAAGCTTCAATATTGAGTATATTGTTGGTATGATTTCTGATTTTACTGAACTTAATATGAAAGCAAAGTAACAGCTCTGGGTATTAATGGAAGTGAAAAATTTGTAGGTGGGTATATGGCTAATTGACAGCCATTTTTGTGTAGGAAAAATTCTAATAAGACGTTTGTAGTGAATTTACGATAGTTCTTTACACGAGAGTCACACAGAGTATATAAACTTGTAGTAATGTTCAAAGAATATTTCACTGAACTAGAACAAATAACCCTTGGTTAGGAAAAGCTGCTGAGTGGCCAGGTGTCTTTGTTACACTTAGTCTGTGTTACATCAGAGCTGTTTCAGATGTCACATCTTTGTTTAAGCTTTGGTGGCCAGTTTGTGTAAATGGATTGATTTGTGGAAAAACTTCAGTTTGAATTAAACTTAAAGTCTCTTGTTTCGTAGGGTAGTATTTGTTTTAATGTTTGAACCTTAAAAAAAAAAATAAACTCTGTATTACCACATATTTCTGTTACCTTTTTACAAACAACTGAAATGGTAAATATGTGAACTTAGTTTGTACACTTACTTGCTTAAACTTTGAAAACAGATTATTGGCAAAATAAATTGCTCTGTTTTAATGAGTTTGTTTAGGGCTCATTTTTGATGAATGTAATCCACATATAATATGCAGTGATTTAGAGTTTGCAGTTTTGCTATCAGATATATTGTTTCTTGGTGCATTACTCTANTTAGTTTGTACACTTACTTGCTTAAACTTTGAAAACAGATTATTGGCAAAATAAATTGCTCTGTTTTAATGAGTTTGTTTAGGGCTCATTTTTGATGAATGTAATCCACGTATAATATGCAGTGATTTAGAGTTTGCAGTTTTGCTATCAGATATATTGTTTCTTGGTGCATTACTCTAATTTTAGCTTTGACTTATTACAGATAATAATTTAACTTAGATTAAACTAATATAAATGTGCATGGAAACTGAAAGTTCTGAGGAAAAAAATTACATAATGGTTATTCCTTAACTAAAATGGTCAGATCATAGTTCTGTTTAATCAAAAAAAGAAACGCTTAACTATGGAAATTTGAGGGTTTACTTTTTTATTGAGCCTTAGTTAAAGTGTACTGGAGCAAGCAAAATATTTGCAATAGTTTTTCATTAAAAAAAGTAGATGTCTCAAATAATTAGCCCCTCAGTTTCAAGAAAGAAACCTACTCAGTTGTATCCCCCCCCCCACCCCCACCCCGGTTTTATTGAGATACTGACATACTGACATATAACATTGTAGAAAGATACCTTGTTCGGTGGATTTGCTGCTCATGGAAACTTGCAGTGAAATCTTTTTATCCATGTGAAGACTGGATAGCTCAGATTACTTCAGAACAAGGGATTGATCCCCAGATAGCTGGTGGACTGATCAGGCAGAGAGGAAGGTCGTGCTCCTCTTCATGATTGTGACTCCCCTGTGGTAGAGGGTCTTCTGTGCTGGGCTGCCTGGAAGTGGGGGATCCCGCTGCCCCCTGTGGGCCCTGCCCCTCACTGCACTGTTCCCTGCGGGCCCTGCCCCTCACGTCCACGGCCATGCGGGCCCTGCCCCTCACATTCACGGGGCCATGCGAGCGCTGCCTGTCACGTCCACGGCCATGTGGGCCCCGCCCCTCACATTGATGGGCATGTGGGCCCTGTCCCTCACGTGAGCCCCGCTCCTCACGTCGACGCTCCCTGTGGGCCCCGCCCCTCATGTTGGTGCTCCCTGTGGGCCCTGCCCTTCTCATCGATGGCCATGTGCCCCCTGCCCCTCACGTCGAGGGGCATGCGAGCCCCTCACGTCGACGCTCCCTGTGGGCCCTTCACGTACACGGCCATGCGAGCCCCGCCCCTCACGTTGACGCTCCCTGCGGGCCCCGCCCCTCACGTTGACGGCCACTCATGCCCCTCACGTCGATGCTCCCTTTGGGCCCCGCCCCTCACATCGCTACGCTCTGAGGGCCCTGCCCCTCATGTCCCTGGCCTTGTGGGGCCTGCCCTTCTTATCAACGGCCATGTGCGCCCTGCCCCTCACGTCGAGGGGCATGCGAGCCCCTCACGTCGACGCTCCCTGCGGGCCCTTCACGTACACGGCCATGCGAGCCCCGCCCCTCACGTTGACGCTCCCTGCGGGCCCCGCCCCTCACGTTGACGGCCACTCATGCCCCTCACGTCGATGCTCCCTTTGGGCCCCGCCCCTCACATCGCTACGCTCTGAGGGCCCTGCCCCTCACGTCCCTGGCCTTGTGGGGCCTGCCCTTCTTATCAACGGCCATGTGCGCCCTGCCCCTCACGTCGAGGGGCATGTGAGCCCTGTCCCTGATGTCAGCGCTCCCTGCAGGCCCCGCCCCTCACATTGACGGCCATGCGAGCCCCGCCCCTCACGTCGACGCTCCCTTCGGGCGCCGCCCCTCACGTTGGTGCTCCCTGTGGGCCCTGCTCTTCAGGAAAGTGCTGTCTGTGGGCTCTGTCCTTCATGTCCCCGGCCATGCGGGGCCTGCCCTTTTCATCAACGGCCATGTGCGCCCTGCCCCTCACGTCGAGGGGCATGCGGGCCCTGTCCCTGACATCAACTCTCCCTGCGGGCCCCGCCCCTCACATCCGCGCCATGCGCTTGCTCCTAAAGAGGATTACCATGGTCTTTGGAATTTCTGGTGTCAAATAATTGTGGTTTACAGTAAATCTGCCCACCTACATTTTAGTGACAATGCGGTAACTATCTTCAGGAAGAGAAGTTAGAACATAATTTGTTTGGTTTATTTTTGGCACAAAGTCAACAGCCCTTCTGTAGTTGGTTTTTAAAAGTTCTGTGCTGCCTTCGCCTGTGTGTGAATGACCGTAACGAGTCTATAGAAGTGTGGTAAACTGAACCCACCTGCCGGAGAGGCAGAGGCCCGCCCGCCTCGTCTCCCCCTGAGGGTCCTTTCCCGGGACGCCCGCCTCTCGCAGCCCTGCCCTTTGGGGGCTTGGGCGGGCCAGCTCCTTGCCACGGATGGAGAGTGCGTGCGGGCGCCCCCTCGGTGAGCTCAGAGCGGAGAAGGGTGCGCCTCCGCGGGGCTCGGTGAGGGTGCCTGTGTGCCGCCTTCCACGGGACTGTGCTTCAGTCTACTAGACCTGAGGCGGTCACGCAGCCCCGGTCTGTGGTGGTGTCGGCTTAGAGATGGGGCCTGGGAGCTCGAGCGCCTCTCTTGCGATGTCTGCTAAGCGACTCTGGGGTTCATGGTACAGGAACCAGCGTGTGTCTTCCACTGTAGTATTGTCCAAGGTCTTCCCCAGCCCCGGCTGGGCTTTCAGCAGACTTAAATCTTTTAAGAGTATGCACAAAATATTTTGATGGTCAGTTATTTCTTTGTATAGGAAATATCTGCTTATACAGTTTCTGGGTTTGTTTTCATTTTTTTTGGTCATTGTTTTTGAGGTAAATACGGTTTTGTTTTTTAAAAGGCTGGATTAAGGTAATTGTTTTATAACTGTTTAAAACCAAAACTTTATGATTTATCTAAGAAAAAAGTTTCTATTCACAGAATTGTAAGGTCTGTAGGATCATAGGCATAGGAATGCGTACGTAATCTGGGCGAAATTTGGTTATACGCTTATTCTCTGTAAATGGTAGAGGTGCTTTGCTCAGTCTGTTTGCGCGATGAGAACATAACTGGCCTGCGGCGTTTGAAGGGCTCTCTCCGAGGCCTCTGCAGGTGCCCACGTGTGGTCCCCCCCGAGTTGGAGGTGCTGGCTGGTGGCTGCAGTTGCTCACTGCCTCAGTGACCTGCACGCCAGCTTAGCTTGTAGGTGACTGTGCCGTGACTTTGAGGATTCCGCACGGTCGTCAGAAATGCAGACTCAGAAATCTGCAAATGTGCTGGTGTGTTCATTTCTATTTCCCAAATGCTAGTGGGAAACTGGCAGCTAGCTAGAAAAATTTCTGAATTAAAATAAAAGTTTCTGTCATCCTGGGGATAACCTGTGTCTCTGTATTGCACAGAAGCTAGATTCAAATTCTGTCATGATCTGATACTGCCCAAATTTATATTAGCTTGATGAGCATGGAAATGACAGAGATCCTTGCTACTTTTTAAAAATAGAGACTGTGGTAAAATGATTCGCTTGGATTTTGATCTTTGGTTTACTATTTGAGCAAATAAAAGGAGAAAATACTTAAGAGAATGTGGTTCAGTTATATTAGCAGTTTTTACTTTTATTGCTATGTTTCAGTTATCCACTCATTGACACAGGCTCTGCTTTATTTTTTAATTGTAACAGCTTTATTTGGATGTAATTTGAAGTGTAAATTTCAGTGAATTTTAGGGTATTCACTGCTTTATATCTGTCACAATCAATTTTGCATTCAGATCACCCCAAAAGGTACACCATACCTTTTAGCAATCGCTGCTTTCCCATTTCCTCCAAATTTCACCACCACCCAGCCCTCAGCAACCATCGGTCTACTTCTGTCTCTATGAATTTGCCTTGGGGCATTTTGTACAATGGACTCTCACAGTGTGCAGCCTTTTGTGACTGGCTTCTTTCTTGAAGCGTAGTGTTTGCACGATCCGTCCATGTTGAAGCGCTCAGCAGTGCGTCACTTCTGACTCTGAATAACGTTCCGTAGTGTGGCTGTGTCACACCCTGGTCATCTGTTCATCAGTTGATGGAAGGCTGGATTGTTTCCACTTTGTAGTTCTTGTGAATAATGCTGCTGTGAACATTTGCGTACAGGTTTTCTGTGGACATTTCTTTTCATTTCTCTTGGGTATAGATAGACCTAGGAGTAGAATTGCTGGGTCAGACACTAACTGGGTTTAACCTCTCGGGGAACTGCCGGACTATATTCAGGGTGGCTGCGCCATCTTACCCTCCTAACAGCAGTGTGTCAGAGTTCCCCTTTCCCCACAGCCTTCGCAGCTGTTACTGTCTTTTAATGGTGGCCCTCCTTGTCCGTGTGAAGTACTGCGTCACTGTGTCTGGATATTTGTTACCCTGTTGAATAACAATTTTGATGACTATCTTTTCATATGTATCAGGTACATTTTTGTGTCTTGTTTAGAGAAATGTCTATTCAAATTCTTTGACAATTTTTAAGTGGTTTTGTTGTTGAGTTGTAAGTACTGTTTATTTTGACTACAAGTCCCATAACAGATATGTGGTTTGCGAATATTTTCTCTCCTTCTGTGGATAGTGTTTTCACTTTCTTGATAGTTGCTTTTAAAGCATAAAAGTTTTCAATTCTGATGAAGTCCAGTTTATTTTTTTGTTACTTTGCATACTTGCTGTTATTTCTGTAAAACCGTTGCCTGTTCCAAGATTAAGAAGATTTTTGCCTACATTTTTCTAATAAGAGTTTTTTAGTTTTAGCTTTTACATTTTGGTGTCTGGTCCATTTAGTATGTGGTGTGAACTACAGGTCCACCTTCATGCTTTCCTTGTAGATATCCAGTTGTCTCAGCACCACCGCTACAAAGACCCATTTCCCCACTGAATTGTCTTCATATCCTGCTGAAAAATCAATGGATTGTAAATGTGAAGGCTTATTTCTGAACTCAGTATTATTCCATTGATCTATGTCTATTGTTAGGCCAGTACCACAGTCTTGATTTTTCTTGTTTAGTCGCTAAGTCATGTATGACTCTCGGCAACCCCGTGGACTGTAGCCCGCCAGGCTCCTCTGTCCAGGGGATCTTCCCGATCCAGAGATGGAGCTCGTGCCTCCTGCGCTGGCGGTAGGGTTCTTTGCCGCTGAGCCGCCTGGAGCTTTGTAGTGAGTTTTGAGTCAGAAACTAAGTGCTGGCGATTTACTCTTCGTTGTTTTAACTCCTCAGCTAAGGCGTTGTCAGAACAGAGGAGGCTGTGACTGGACGTGCGCTTCACCACTGTTGCTTTTCCTGCTGATGAGAGCCACTTACTAGAGGGAAGGCTGTCTTCCAGACCCTAGTAGCTGAAACAGTGTGTGGGGGAAAGTGTGTGAGTGAATGTCTTTCAAAACTATATCATAGAACNGAACAGAGGAGGCTGTGACTGGACGTGCGCTTCACCACTGTTGCTTTTCCTGCTGATGAGAGCCACTTACTAGAGGGAAGGCTGTCTTCCAGACCCTAGTAGCTGAAACAGTGTGTGGGGGAAAGTGTGTGAGTGAATGTCTTTCAAAACTATATCATAGAACTGGAAGGCACTGAGGTAGAAACTCGGGATTGTGTCTGTATAGGTGTGATTTCTACAGAGAGCCAACAAGGTAAAAGTCTGCTGTCACTAATTATTTTCCTTTTTTTGGTCATTATAGTAATATTTATGTAGCATTTTATAGCTTTTAAAGGATTTTTATCTATGATGCAGTTTAGTCTTTTCTCTGTGAGGCTTCTGGAGTTAAGTAACTTGCTCAGGATTGCACGACGAGAGCTGGTTGATTTGCATTTAAACCCAGGTTTTCTGATCATTCATCCTTTATTTTTCCAAAAGTGTGAGTAGATAGAGAAATACATTAAACATGTGGCTAGGTACATGTGGTTTAGTTAAGGAAAAGAAAAGAAAAAACCAACTTGCAGGGCAATCCAGTGTAGGTACTGTGCTTGGTTCAAATCTCTGAATTCCATGAAACAGTAATCAGTTGGAACACTCTGGAAAGTAATTATCTCAGTAGTTGACTTCTGTGACACTCCTGGTGTGTGTGTGTTTGTACGAGTGTATATGTTCGTGTTACGTTGTCACTGGCCATGAGCCAGGTAAAGGATTCTTTTACATTTGAAGAGTTTGCAGTTCTGTGTCTGCACTTAATGCCAAATTGTTTTTCCCTGTTCCTCAGCCTGATTGTCCGTCATGTTCCCCTACACCTCAGTATTCACTGAGGGCTTCCTGTTAGATCTGTGGTGGGAAAATGTAGTTGCAAGAAGGTAACCAGATGTAGTTCCTAATCCTGTGCTGCTAAGTTGCTTCAGTTGTGTCCGACTCTGTGCGACCCCATAGACGGGGGGGCCCACTGTCTCTGGGATTCTCCAGGCAAGAAGAGTGGAGTGGGTTGCCATTTCCTTCTCCAGTGCATGAACGTGAGAAGCAAAAGGGAAGTCGCTCAGTCGTGTCCGACTCTTAGCGACCCATGGACTGCGGCCCACCAGGCTCCTCCACCCATGGGATTTTCCAGGCGAGAGTACTGGAGTGGGGAGCCATTGCCTTTTCTGTCCTNTGTGTCTGACTCTGTGCGACCCCATAGACGGGGGGGCCCACTGTCTCTGGGGTTCTCCAGGCAAGAAGAGTGGAGTGGGTTGCCATTTCCTTCTCCAGTGCATGAACGTGAGAAGCGAAAGGGAAGTCGCTCAGTCGTGTCCGACTCTTAGCGACCCATGGACTGCGGCCCCCCAGGCTCCTCCACCCATGGGATTTTCCAGGCGAGAGTACTGGAGTGGGGAGCCATTGCCTTTTCTGTCCTAATCCTGTATATATGGTTAAAACTCACTGAGAGAGAAAACATAAAATGCTTAAAGGACCAAGACCAGGGAAATGATGGTGCTGTTGGCAGAGACTGCCAGTATCTGTAGACTGCGGATCTTAAAAGGGGTCTGCTTCCCTCTTTACTCCGTGACCCTGAAGCCGATGGCCTTGTGTATTCTTCAGCATTAGCAATTAGCTGCATTAGGTAGAAATCCGACCTCTGGTTCTATTTCTTACTCATTTTTTCCACCTTATATCTTCTCATCATTTTGTACTTCTATAGTGCTTAAATTTCTTTAAAAGCCACCTCAATCTTTTTGGAGCAAGGCAGATTATTGGTGAACAAGCAGTCTGCATAACCGGAAGGTGGTGTGAATGCCTTTTTGTCGGCAGAAGGCTGGAGTGACTCTTCTGAGGAGTCACCGTGTGCTTAGTCACTGAGTCGAGTCCGACTCTTTGGGACCCTGTGGGCTGTAGCCCGCCAAACTCCTCTGTCCATGGGGTTCTCCAGGCAGGAATACTGGAGTGGGTTACCATGCCCTCCTCCAGGGAATCTTCCCAACCCAGGGATCGAACCCAGGTCTCCCACATAGCAGACGGATCCTTTACCATCTGAGCCACCAGGGAAGCCCAGGGAGGCAGAATGCTAAGTGCCTCTTCTGAGGAGTCATAAAATTTAAGTATATGTTGAGTCCCTGTGTTACGTAGGATGTTGAATTTTTCATATCCGTGTCTCCTTTCTTTAGTGGAGATAATTGAGTAATATTTTTCATTCACTCCTTTGAGTTCTTGACTCCACATGTTGAGTGGATTTGCATAGACTCTCTGAGGACAAAAGTCTTGACTGACGTCTGGGTTGCCGGAAGCGTGCGGGACCCAGGTGCGCGTGCGCGGCCTGCGGGCCGGGGGTGCCGTGGGGCGGGCTGTGTGGACAGCGCTGCAGCCCTGAGGAGCACGGTCGGGCCTTCCTTTGGAGGAGCTGGGTTTCGGGAACTGCACCCCTGCTTGTGTTCTTGTTTCTGTACCTTTGATATTCGCCATGTGCTGTGTCATTACCACCGAGAATGTATGCGTGGCTTTCTTTTCGCTTCACCTCAAAGCTGACTTTTCAAGCGGGGCGCAACCACCACGGCCACAAGGGGCCCTTACTGCAGTCGGTGCGGCCCAGGTGCACTCTTTGCTGTCGGTACCTTTACTGTAAAACTGAGCTTGGGGAAGACGTCGCTCTCAATAAAACCACCGGAAAAATTCCTTACTTTCTTACTCCAAGATGTTCGTTCTTAGCATCTGCCTTTAACCATAGATTGCGTAGTAGCTTTTTATTTCGCAGTAAGGGAAAATGTTGAGTGATAAAGTGAGTTTTGTGCCCATTGTTTGTGGTTTCTGATTTTCTTTTTTTCTAATCTTTGCTGCTTTAAGAACGGTATAAGAATGTCTGAAAAAACATACATTAACTGATCACAAAGGGATTACACTTTATAACAGCAATAGAACATTTTGTCACTTATTTTAGTTTGCCCGGTTTTATAAGTGGTTATTATTTCAGATTTATTACTTAAAAGCACTCTTTTTTAAAAAAATTTTTATTTTTTAGTTTGTTTTGCTTTACAATACTGTATTCGTTTTGCTACTTAAGCACTCTTATAGCGAGTGTCATGTTACTATCTAGCAGGTAGTATTTCAGTTCCTGTAGCTGCTCTGTCTTTACGACGTCCTGAAAGCTGTTCTTCAGTGTGCCCAAAGCATTTTCTTTACTGTGATTATTACTGTTTGTTGGCTTCAGTATCTTTTACCAACTAAGCATTATTGCAAGTAGCAAGTCAAACGATATTTATTAGTATTTTTTATTTTAAGAGCATGGCTTGATTTTTTTAATATTAACACCTTTAGCTTTCTGATGATGCTTTTTGTAAATGTTCATTTAGAACTGTTTACTTAGAATGTCTGTATATTTTAAGTTAGGGACTTCCTAGGAGCCTTTAAAGGTATAATGAATTCCATACTTGGGTGAAGTGAAAGTTGCTCAGTTGTATCCGACTCTGCCATCCCATGGACTATACAATTCATGGGATTCTCCAGGCAAGAATACTGGACTGGGTAGCCTTTCCCTTCTCCAGGGGACCTTCCCAACCCAGGGATTGAACCGGGGTCTCCTGCATTGCAGGTGGATTCTTTACCAACTGAGCCTTCAGGGGAGCCCTTATTTGGCTCATTTAGAAGCAGCACATTATTCTGGGCTTCCCTGGTGGCTCAGCCGTCAGAGCATCTGCCTGCAATGCAGGAGACGCAGGAGACATGGGTTTGATCCCTGGGTCAGGAAGATGATACCTGGAGGAGGGCATGGCAGCCCACTCCAGTCTTCTTGCCTGGAGAATCCCTTGGACAGAGGAGCCTGGCGGGCTGCAGTCCACGGGTCGCAAAGAGTCAGACACACTGAAGCATCTGAGCACACGTGCACACAGCCTCCCGTCTTCCACTCTCTGCACATGGAAGAGGAGGCCTGGCAGCGGTTTGGAACCATCTGGAGGAGAAGGCGGCCCTGGTGCCTGAGCCAGTCTCCGCCTTGCTTCCCCTCCGGTACCCCACTGCTCTCAGGTCTCCTGATGGTATGACACCTTTATCTGACTTACCCAGTTGGCTGAGAGTTCTGTCTTTAATTTCTAGACTTCAAATCTTTGCACTCCTTTGACGTTCGGTGGGCCTGTGAGGGAACAGATACACTTGCTGTACTGGGAAGCTGGCGTCTGTGGATGCTGCCAGTGTTTGTGGCGGTGTCCCGAGGTCTGTAGTTCGCCAGCGTCGTCTCACTTAATCTTCATGACTCGCCAGGAGGGAGGCACCAGTTTCAGATAGTATTTTATAGGTGGGAAGACAGGCTCCGACAGGTTAAATCTCTTGTTCAAGGTTACACAGCAGTACGGTGCAGAACTGAGATTTCAGGCTTTAGAGCCCAGGCGAGCCTTGGCTGTGCTCACTTCCTTTTGTAGAACAGACACAGGAGAGTTGTCTACAACAGCACTGACCCACAGAACTTTCTGTTAGGATGGAAGTGGTCTGTATCTGGCATCCAGCACAGTAGCTACTTAGCACTTGAAAGACAGCTAATCTGAGTAAACTAACTTATAGTTTTGCTAAAATTTAAATTTAGGTGACCACAGATGACTGGGACCTTACTCTGCTGCCTTGTACAGACTTAGAAAAGTGAACTCTTCTCAAGCTCACATTTATGCTTCACTTTGATGTTAGGTGAGACGCTAAGCTAGCAGGCCATTTTGAGTTTTTTTAAGGGTACTTACAGTTACACATTTGTCTTTCCCCACCCTTCTTACCAACCACTATTATTTTCTAAGAGCCAGTGACCCCTAACGTATTTTATAGAGCATCACACAAAATGCCCTTAATTAAGTAAAAGACCGTATAAATATTAATATTCTATAGTATGGTTAAAATTGTTTTATTTTTATTTTTTTAACAAAGTGAAAGTGACATTGAAAGCATTGTTTTTAGGTGGACTCATAGGATTTTCAAACGGGAAAGCGTCTGGTCTGGCCTCTCTCCAACCAGAGAGAAGTCAGCACTTTGACGAGGACACTGGCTCACGACAAAGCCCAGGCCCGCATTCAGTTCTGACAGTCGATGTGCTGCTGATTTCACTGACAGAATGGATATGATATGTTTCATACACTTAGAAAATGTAGATAACATTAATATAAACAAGGAAGACTGGGAGTCTTATCTGCGATCAGAAAGGACATTGGAAAGGAACTGGAGTTGCCTCGTCTGGGGGAGTGAGGGAGCACCGTAGCTGTGTTCAGAGCCAGAAAGTGGAAGAGAGACTCGCCTTACTCCATGGGGTTTCAGGGTGTGGAACTAGCACTGCTGTGTTAAATCAGAAGGAAACCATTTCCTTCTTGATACCAAGTCTTCATCTTCGTCCAGAGCTGTCCAGAGAAATAACGGATGACTCGGGAGGTAGGTAGTGTGTGCCCCTTCTCTGGAGGAATTAAAAATGACTCCGTTTCTTATTCCAGAGGAGTTTTCAGGTCTCAGATGCAAGGTGGTGCCGGGACGTGTTTCCCAGCCACTGCGCTCGGCTTCGTCTTCCGCATCCGTGCATTGCGAGTCAGTTTCTCTCTCTCCTTTGCCTTCTTGGAGCCTGTGGTTCATAATTTGTGTGGTTTAGTGGCCTGGCTGTTTTATTTAAAACAGCTAGTTTGTTATAAGTTCTATATATGGATTAGTAAGTGAGGCTTTTATTTCTTTGTCCATTTATAACTTTCAAATATATAAGGAAAGGATGATAGATGAAGAATATTTGTGTAGCAGACCTATTCCATTCTTAATTACATGCATTAATGGGAAATTATGTCATCTAAGGTGAAAATACAGCATTTAAGAACCATGGAGTATGCATTATGGATTATAGATAGTATTTGGAATAATGTCTAAAATGTTTTTAAGTAATAAATTCAGGGTAGTCTCCCCAAGTACGTGAATACGGGTGTGATGACCGTCTTAACCAGTGGTAGCTGTCTCGTTGACTCTTTGTCCTCTTTCAGATCACACACAAGCCAGATGTGTCTAAAGCAAGGGGATCCTTGAGCAGTTCTTCCCGTCTTTGCGCTCGCAGAGGTGTGGGTCTGTGGCCTGGTGACTGCCGGGGAAGTAGAGCTGTGCATGGTTTCTGACGCCATCATTCTCCATGCTTGGGATCTTCTGTTACTCCCCTGTTTGCCATCTTTTTAGGAAGTAGGGGTTTGCCTGGAGACATGACCAAATTTCGTATAGCTTTGTAATGAGTCAACTGGGGCCTCCTGATCGTGGATTTTGGAGATGGTAACCTAGGTGGAGCAGATTTTTACTCCTGTGTGTGGAAGGTGGTCGGATGGGTGTTCAGTTGGACACGTAGATGTAAATGTACCCGGGGACCTACCGTTCCTCCGTGGGCAGACCCCGTGAGCTGGGAGGTCCCGCTGGGGAGCTTTGCCGTTCCTCCGTGGTCAGACCCCGTGAGCTGGGAGGTCCCGCTGGGGAGCTTTGAGTAGTCTGCAAAGCAGAGATTGAGTTTGAGTCAGCAGGCTTACATGGATGTTTGTGTGCTGGCAACATTCACTTCATAGGGTGGGCGGAGTCAGGGCTGGCGTATTGATGCCCCGCCCTCTGCTGGAGGCTTGGGAAGGGGGGGTCTCCTCACACCCTGATCCCTGCAGCTTCGGATTAGTGCTTACTGAGATGAGGGAGGAGAGGGCAGGCGTGCACACTGCTGTGTTGTTAAAGAGCAGGGGTTTGTCACAGGGATAAGAATAACCTTCATGCTTGACAAAGCACCCGCCAGAGATTAATAGGCAAGCCTTTGAATAGGCTCAGAATGGTATCGGTGCGGAGAAACGGCAAAATAAACTCATGTTCTTGAATGAGAGTGTGTAAGGCGCTGTTTATTCCAAAAACAGCTATTACTAGGTTAAGTGAGTAATAAGCTGAGTAGGGTGTCTTTTGACATTAATAGTTGCTCAGTCATCTTTGACTCTTTGCGACCCGGTGGACTGTAGCCCACCAGGCTCCTCTGTCCATGGGATTCTCCAGGCAAGAATCCTGGAGTGGGTTGCCATGCCCTCCTCCAGGAATAGTCGTTTAACACCAAACAAATGTTTTCTAAGAGCCGATTGTGCGGTCGGCCCCGTGCTGGGGCCACAGTTCGTCCCAACAAGAGGAAGGGGCGTCCAGCCGGGGCGGCGCTTAGGCGTTCCTGAGAAGGCAGACTGGGAGGTCACTGCAGAAATCCAGGACTGCTCGGGGAGGGAGGGGGCAGGGAACAGATGAGACAACACGCAAGGGACGGACTTTACTGTGGGACCTACCTGTCCTCTGACATCTAAACCGAGAGCGGAAGGGGATGTGGTGTGAATTCCCGAGGTGAGGAGGCCCCTGGCCATGGACGGGTGCCAGCGAGGAGCAGGCACGGCCCCGGCGCTGGGGAGCCTGCCTGGGATGGAGGGGCCCAAGGTGCGAGTGCAAAGTGAGGCTGGCCCGAGTTGAGCAGGTTTGATTCTCATGAGGCTTCTGGGCTGGAGGCCGGCTGTTTGTCGCCGGGGAGGCAGGCCGCCTTCTGGACGGGCTGGACTGGGATGCGTGTTGCAGGAGAAGTGGTGGGACTGGGGGTGATGGCAGAGGTGGGGGTGTGGGAGGAGTCTGGTCAGGATTGAGGCTGCTGGGGAGAGGGAGGCACCTGTTCCTGGGGAGCAGGCTCGGAGGCCTCTTTGGCCACATTAACTGGGAGCGACTTAGCACTTCCAGGTGGAGACGTCAGACAGGTGGCCGGTCGGAGAGCTGGAAATACCAGTTCAAACCTGTCATCGTAAAGATATTTAAATCCACGGAAGTGGAGGCATCTGTATATGGAAAGGGTGTGGGGAAAGAAGGGGAGCCAAGGTGAGGCCATCTGGAACCACGGGTTTGGAGTCGGGAGGAGAGGCCTGAAGGAGGCAGAGGAGCCCGCCCACGGGGAGGGTGTGTGTGTGTGTGTGTGTGTGTGTGCACACCTGTATGCGTGTGTGCACACCTGTGTGTGCGCGTGCAGGGGGAGGTATGTCAGGAGGTTGGTGGGCCTCGGTTCCTGGTGGTCCTGGGGGCTTCCCAGTGGTCAGGATGCCATGTCCATTGCCAAGGGCACGGGTTTGGTCCTGGGTCAGGGAACTAGGATCCTACATGTGACTCAGCCAGAAGGAAAAAATTAAACTATGAAAATTTTAAGTGAATGAAAAGTGGAGTAACACTGTAATTGTTGGCTAATGGCTCAGAGGTAAAGAATCCTCCTGCTGGTGCAGGAGACGCAGGAGACATGGGTTCGACCGCTAGGTCGACAAGATCCTCTGCAGAAGAAAATGGCAACCCACTCCAGTATTTTTGCCTGGAAAATTCCATGGACAGAGGCGCCTGGTGGGCTGCAGTCCATGGGGTCACAGAAGAGTCTGATACGACTTAGTGACTAAACAGCAACAGTGAAGGTTGTAATTACTTTCCCACCAGGAAAGTAATAAGTGAATAAAGACCATCACGTTGCATTGAGATTTCCAGAGGAATTCTCTTGTAATTTTCCAAGATGATTCACGTTGCCTTTTCTCGCAGATTCCACAGTTGGGCTCAGGAAGGCACGCCTGTTCCCTCTGGGGTGTGAGGTCCTGCCCGTCTGAATGCTGGCCGGTGAGGCTCAGGGGCCACTTAATTAGGGAGACTCTGAGAACTCGCAGCCGTGTGACTGGGGACTAACCGCAGTGGGGTGTGCCCCTGTCGTCGTCTGTTAACCAAGTGCCTTCCTCCCTGGAGAAGCCGTTGCTGGCGGCCTGTGAGCTTACAGGTGGCTCCCATCCTCTGGGAGCACGGAGTGAGTGTGGTCAGCATGCGCTGGTCTTCGCTTCCGGCGGCGAGAAAGAGCCGTCAGGGCTGCTGGACCAGCACAGGCTGCTCTTGGAGTGCAGGAGGTGCTGCTGTCCTCACGGACGCTTCCTGTGAGTGTGCGGCTGGCCTGGCCTGTGGCCGTTCCTGCCTGCATGCCCGTGAGCTGGGGTCAGATACAGCAGCAGAGGAGGGGAGCTGTTCCCTCCCCGGCACCCGGGCGTAGCCTTTCCCCACGTCTCCTACCGGGACCTNGAGTGCAGGAGGTGCTGCTGTCCTCACGGACGCTTCCTGTGAGTGTGCGGCTGGCCTGGCCTGTGGCCGTTCCTGCCTGCATGCCCGTGAGCTGGGGTCAGATACAGCAGCAGAGGAGGGGAGCTGTTCCCTCCCCGGCACCCGGGTGTAGCCTTTCCCCACGTCTCCTACCGGGACCTCAGGGCCTCGCTCAGACGTCACTTCGTGACTGTGCCCTGCACGCCCGCAGCGCGCGCACCCCCGGCACCTGGGCGTAGCCTTTCCCCACGTCTTCTACTGGGACCTCAGGGCCTCGCTCAGACGTCACTTTGTTCGCTGCCTCTCTGCCCCCGCAGGCCTGGAGCTCGCGCTGCCTCGGGTCAGAGAGGCAGTACTGTACAACCGTTTCTGCGGCAGGGACTGCCTAGGTTTTATACGCTTATCCTCTTGGTCTCGTTCTGTGGTTTCTCTCAGTTCCCTTACCTGTAAAATGCCATGAGTCTGTGAGGATTGTGTGAGTTGTGTGTGTAAATGACTCGAGTAGACCCCGGCTCACAGGGCTCAGGAGTTATTAGCCGTTGTGCGGTTATTATTTTTTATAAGGGTTATATGCATTTACTGTCTTCATTTGTTTTGAGGATGGTGAAGGCATATGACATGTAATTCACCATCTTCTCAATATGGTATATTGCATGTAAGAGGCACTCAATGTTTTTTGCATTAGTAAATTATTAAGACAGAGAACTGAATGTTTTGTTTTTCTCTAAAATGCTAGGCATACACATGGATGTCTTATGTGTGACCCTAGATGCTTGGTGGTCAGTATCTCTTCTATACAATGCAGTTAATAAACAGAATTGTAATGCATTTGTTAAATATATATATATATTTAAAATAATATGAACCTAAGCTTGGTTTTATGCATTCATACAGGTTCCTGTGAGGAGAGGGGAAATCTTTTTTTAAGATAAAAAATTTTCAGTGTTTTCCAGTTTGTCTTTTCTCATGATGAGCTCAACAGCCTTGTCTATATGACTAAATTCAGTGTACACGGGCAGCTTGGCATTTTAATCACCTCATCTCCAAGGGCTCAGTGCTCTGGGGATGTGGAATTCTTAACTTTCGGAGATGAGAATCTTAATTGTTGAAATAAGACTGACTCACTCGAAATAGAGAAAAATATCAAATGGCATACAAAGAAAGTGTGATGCTATTACAGTGGTAAGATAATTCATCCAGCAGTCTTGTTATTCACCTTGCCTTTTGAGTGCCTCTTTCTCACTGGATTCAGAACCTCTGAATTTTAGTCCCACATTTGCCAGCGAGAAGCTGAACAAGTCCTTTATCTTTACTTGCTCTGCTTACTTACAGAACGATAAAAAGATCAAATATGATGTGTATGAGCGCCTCTAGGACACTAAAGTGTCGTGCAAATGTGAAGAGTTGTATAATGTTAAATTGTTGGAGGCAGGCCGTATGTATGGTGAGTTAAAAGAAATACCAGTGGCGGCTGGGATATTCAGGGTGAACCTTAGGGGTGGGTCTGATTGTCTCCAAGAAAACATCAGGGGAAAGACTTTTTAAAAGCCAGTCAATACCCAGGTGGGAGGGGACATGGGTAAACTTAAAGCTGATTCATGTTGATGTTTGTAGAAACCAACATAATACTGTAAAGCAATTATCCGTCAGTTACAAAAAAAAAAAAAAAAGCCAATGCCCAGGCTTGGTGAAGCAGTTGGGAAAGAACAGTGTGTGGAAAATTGTCCAGTTGTGTTTAATTGAACATGAAGTGCACTGCATGACTGAATTCGTTGAGCAACTGGAATATCCTTTCAAATTTTCAATTTTTTCTATTTCTAAAATGGGTTTTGCATTTTCCTCCCCTCTGAAAGAGGATATACCGAGTTTAATATTTTCTTATTAGTTTAGGGCCTTCCTGCCCACTCCAGTGTTCCTGCCTGGAGAGTCCCAGGGACGGAGGAGCCTGGTGGGCTGCCGTCTATGGGGTCGCCCAGAGTCGGACACGACTGAAGTGACTTCACTTTCACTTTTCACTTTCATGCATTGGAGAAGGAAATGGCAGCCCCCTCCAGTGTTCTTGCCTGGAGAGTCCCAGGGATAGGGGAGCCTGGTGGGCTGCCGTCTATGGGGTCGCCCAGAGTCGGACACGACTGAAGTGACTTCACTTTCACTTTTCACTTTCATGCATTGGAGAAGGAAATGGCAGCCCCCTCCAGTGTTCTTGCCTGGAGAGTCCCAGGGACGGAGGAGCCTGGCGGGCTGCCGTCTATGGGGTCGCCCAGAGTCGGACACGACTGAAGCGACTTAGCAGCAGCAGCAGCTGCAGTGCAGGGATTGGTAAAGACCTGTTGAGTTAGTGAGGTGTGTTGGGCTTTTACCTAATGTCTTCAAAGGATCTTTGGATACTGTCTGTTGTTAAATTGAGACATGCCCCCTTTTGGAGAGCGTGATGCAGTGGTTTAGTGTGTTCACAGAGTTGGGCAGCCTCAGCCCTTAGACTGCTCCCAGGGCGTTTCATCACCCACCAGAAACCTGAACCCCGAGCACCGTCCTTCCCCACCCTCCCCACCGTCAGGCCCTGGCACCCACTGACTGACTTTGTCTGTGGCTTGTCTGCTTCGGACATTTCACCTAAATGGGGTCCTACAAGGTGTGGCCTTTTGTGTCTAGCTTCTTCCACAGAAAACATTCAGCTTTAGAATAAAAAAAATGCTAGGCAAATTAATGAGTGGAGTTGGAGGGAGATTTACAAGAGCCCGAGAGGGGAGGAGGGTGAACTAAGAGGGAAAAGGGTGAGATCAGAGGAGGTTCAGGTTCTGCGGAGTATCTGTGAGCTTTGCATTGGGCTGAGTTACTGGGCGATAAGGCAGGGACGGTTCTGAAGGGTATGCTGAGACTGGTTGATGCTAATTGGATTTTGAAGAAAGAAGTAATATCCTCTTAATGTGTAGAAGTGCTAAATTAGCCCTTTGGAAAGGAGTTGGAAAACAGATTATTACTACAATCAACCTTTGATTAGTATGATTTCAGCTTTTATTCCTCTTTTAAAGTATAATTCCCCCTTTTCCCCAGTTTCCATTTCTTGAGGTATATAGGGTTCTTGCTCCATGATGCCAGCCGTATCCTTGGTTTATATATATAAATGTGTGTGTGTGTGTGTGTATGTATAGATTAATGGTAGAGTGACCAGTTAAATTTCGCAAATGTTGACTGGGAGAGTAGGCATCTCAATAATTTCCCTTTATACCTTATTGCTTAATATTTAAGGTTAGGATAATTGGCTAAACATTCATATTTTATTAATTGGTGAAAGTGAAANTGTGTGTGTGTGTGTATGTATGTATAGATTAATGGTAGAGTGACCAGTTAAATTTCGCAAATGTTGACTGGGAGAGTAGGCATCTCAATAATTTCCCTTTATACCTTATTGCTTAATATTTAAGGTTAGGATAATTGGCTAAACATTCATATTTTATTAATTGGTGAAAGTGAAAGTCACTCAGTTGTGTCCAACTCTTCGCTACCCCATGGACTGAAGCCCACCAGCCTCCTCTGTCCATGGAATTCTCCAGGCCAGAATACTGGAGTGGGTTCCTTTCTCCAGGGGATCTTCCCAACCCAGGAGTCAAACCCAACTCTCCTGCATTGCGGGAGGATTCTTTACCAGATGAGCCAACAGGGAAGCCGGAGAGTACTGGCGTGCCCACTCCAGCCTCTCCTGTCTCCAGGGGATCTTCCTGACCCAGGAATTGAACCGGGGTCCCCTGCATTGCAAGCAGATTCTTTACTGGCTGAGCCACCAGGGAATTGATAAATCTCATTTTACATTTACTTCATTGACAGCCTTACCTCTCCCCATGTCAGTTAACTTAGTGATTCTTACAGGGTTTAATTTTTTGTTTTGTTTTAAAGTTGTGCAAAAGCATTAGCCTTTATAACCAAAAAAAATCTTGTTAGGTAAACGGCTGACTTGGGTCATGCCTGAATATGGCGGTATGTATAGTGCACGGCAGTATTCTTATTTAACATCAGTACTCAGTTCTGATTGTGCCATGGCATCCTTAATAAGCAGGCATGATCCAGTTTTTTTGTTTAGGGAGGAAACCTGTCATGAAATAGTTGTGTTTCTTTGCTGCACAATAGCACTATTTACGACACTGTTGGAAATCTGCGAGGCTTACTGTGTTTGCAGTGAAAGATACGGACAAAGCCTGACAGGGTCTTTGGGCATTTTCACCTCTAAGCATTATACATCTGCTCGAGGGCCTGATTAAGCCCTTCTGCATTGTTGAGGTGTGGTTATTTAAGCTGGCTGGACAGCCTAAGTATTTTCTCCGTTTGCCCACATTCACTTTTCATATAATCTTTATTGATGGAGCATTACTTGGAGGTACAGAAGATTAGTAATAGTGAAAATTTATTATATTGATTAGTCAAGTTGATGTTAACAGTTAAGATTTCTTGTTTAAAATTTATTTTTGCTTAGTTGCCTCTAAAATAAACTCTATCACTTAAATTTTAACCTCTGTCTAGCTGCCTGTTCAGTGTTCCACTTGAATATTTCCTAATTACCTCAAAAGAGGAACAGGTCCAAAACTGAACCCCTGTTTTCCAGTCCACGTCTAATTCACCCACAGTCTTCATCTCAGTTAACAGCAGCTCACCCTGCATCCCAGTTAGCAGGAAACCGTGCAGTCGTCCGAGATCTCTTTCTTCCTCTCTCCGTCTGCATTCTTCCTGTCCACACATTCTTTCAGCCCTGCCTTCAGAATGAACACACATGGGGTCTAGACACTTGTCGTCTGAGCCATCTCCCTTGCTCGCCTGAATTAGTTGCCGTGGCTTCCCACCAGCTCTCCCCACCTGTCTCCTGTGCAGTCTGCTCTCAGTGCGAGAGAAGGGTCCTTCCAAGGTGGCGTCGGCGCGGTTTCCTGCTGGGACTGCCGTCACGGTGGCCTGTGACGCGGTTAGCAGTCAGGCCCCGTCCTCTCCCTGACCTCGCTGCCTCTTGCCTCCGTGCTCCCATTGCAGGGGCTCTTGCCTGCTCTTCAGATGTGCCAGGCGTGCTCCCCGGGGTCTCTGCGAGCCTCTGTCCTTTGCCTGGATGGCTCTTCTTCCCAAAGCTGCCTGACTGGCTCCCTGATTTTCGTTCTTTCTCGGCTGCCAGCGCGCTGGGCCGCTCTGACCTCTCTGCCTCAGCTCGCCCCACCTCCCTAACTCTGTCCGACATTGACTTCTGTGATTTGCCTGCGATCCCTGCTTGCCCATCAGCGTGGTAGCGTCCAGAGGGCACTGATGCATTACGTGTGCAGGAGAGTGTATGTTGCCAGCAGCAGGACATTACTGGCACCCTGGGAGCCGCCGCTGTTTACCCTCCATCACTCTGCTCCCCGAGTCAGATGGCCTTTAGCGTTGTTTTAGTTTATCGGGTGCCATCTCCCACGAACACAGCGCAGCTGCAGATGAGTCGTCTGTGTGCAGAGCTGTCCCTCAGGGGAGGCCGGAGTGGCAGCTTGCTCTCACCTTGTCTTGTCCGGTATCTCATGAGCAGCCCACAGAGCTGCGGTGTGCTTTGCAACACCGAGATGATTTTTCCGAGTTTATGGAAATGCGTTTTAAACTGTTTTCTACAGTCCTCTTGCTTATGAATGTAAATGTCACAGGAACAACAGCCTTCACCACTTTACTAGATCTCTGATTTAGCTGATGATAATTTTATTCTGTTGTCAGTATGGAGCGCTTTGCAGGTGAATATCAAGGTTAATTGTCATATTGAAAAGTGAAGCAGTACATTCTACATCTTTCTGCTGAGAAAAATGGAATTGTTACCATTAAAATGATATTAGGTTAATAAGTTGGTAATAAAAGCAATTAAAACCTGATTTTCTTACAACTTGCCATAAGTGCTTTGCTTGAAAATAGTTATCACTGAATGGGTCCATAAAAAAGATCAAATGACTGGTGAAATTAAAAGAGAGAACTACAAGGAAGACCTTTAATGTATACTGTTTTGACTTGGGCTTCTGGTGAGCAAAGTTACTCTCCCTGTGCTGCACAAGACCCAGTGATATGGACAGACAATTTAACATTGTCGTTTGCTGAGCGCTTATTATGTATTGGCTCTCATGCTTTATTTTTTATGCTTCCAACGGTTTTATAATGGCAGATACTATAATTTCACTTTTCTAAATATGTTTCATTCAATTTCCAAGCCTCAGTTTTCTTATCAGACCTCAAATACTGGGCTCCTTACCCTACATCCTGTTTCCCCTCCCCCAGCTTCTACCTGATTCTTTATTTTGTATTTGATACTCCGAATTTCCTCTAAAGAGCAGCATATACGTATTTTGAAGTTAATGGCTCTTTTTAAGGAAATAGTTTAATGTTAATTTTAGCATCGTTCTCTGGCTCAGCAAAAACATTATTCTACTATTCAGGCGTACTTACTTCGGCAAGTTTATAGCGCCTTTCCAAGCCCTGGTCAGGCTGAGTGAGCATCTGAACGCCATTCTGGCGTCAAGACTCTGCTGGTTCTCTATAACGACGGTTCTTTTTCTTGGCCCAGAAGGGTTTCTTGGAGCTTCCCAGGTGGCACTTGCAGCAGAAGAACCCGCTTGCCAGTGCAGGAGACGTAAGAAAGTCGTGTTCGATCCCTGGGTTGGGAAGATCCCTGCAGTAGGAGACAGCCACCCACTCCAGTGCTCTTGCCTGGAGAGCCCCATGGACAGAGAGGCCTGGCGGGCCACAGTTCCTGGGGTCAAAGAGTCGGACACGACTGAAGCGACTTAGTGCAGCATGGCAACGCTTTCTTAACAAATCGTTCTCTGCAGAATACTTAAATATAGTAAGATGCAGCAGATTTTCTTCCACCTAATGCCAGTTTAGAGAATGCTTATGCTTTTACGGAAACTATGTCGCATCAGGATTTTTCTTCAGGCCGTTCTGTTTGTTCCCTTTTGCTGTTTTAGATGCCACTGGGTGTCTGTGGTGCAGCCTTGACAGTGTCCCTCTGCCAGCCAGGCTTTTTCTTTTAAACTTGTGCAGCTTTCAGTCTCATTATTATATTTATTAAGGGTGATTTCATAGAAAACATATACTCTGTTTTATATGGGAAAAAAAAGTATATTGTTACAGGAAAAAAATTTTAAATATGCCTAAGTTTGTTTTTTGATTATTTGGAGACATACTTGGGAGAAATTTAGGATGAGCATGCCTCATGCAGAAACTTTAAGAGAGACTAAGTGATCTTCGGTACTGGATTCTCGCCATATGTTGCCAAGTTCATATTTGTGTGATCTATCCTGGCTTCAGACACTCCTCCTTATTTTCTCTTTATTAGAGACATTTATAAATGAAAATGCCCTATGGGCCTACTTATTATGGTCCAGTAATGCGCTTAGCCAATATTTAAGGCACTGTGGAGATAAGAAGAAAGTTAAGATAGTGAAAGATATTGGGATCACAGTTCTATTAACATGAGAATGGAGGGTCCTAAATGAAGAAAAAAAAACCTACAGAGTGTTTACTGTCTGGTAAAAGAGAATGTATAACTGATAATGATAAATGGTTTATACATTGCTCTGTTAGTGTCTAGCTTTGTGGAAATTCTGTTTTCTAATACACGTTCTCCCTTTTAACAAGTCACATGACTGTGTAGTCTACTTCTCAGAATTATTGTTCATTAGCCTCCCTAGTACTCTTGCCTGGAAAATCCCATGGACAGAGGAGCCTGGTGGGCTGCGGACCATGGTGTCACGAAGAGTTGGACATGAGTGAGCAACTTCCCTTTCACTTTTCACTTTCATGCGTTGGAGAAGGAAATGGCAAACCACTCCAGGGTTCTTGCCTGGAGAATTCAGGGACGGGGGAGCGTGGTGGGCTGCCGTCTGTGGGGTCGCACAGGGTCAGACACGACTGAAGCGACTCAGCAGCAGCACCCTCCCTAATGAAGATTTCTACAGTCAGCGTGGGAGAGGGCCTGCTTTTTATTGCTGGTGAGCCAGCGTAGTAACCATACAGAGTTCGTCTGTCACAGCTGAGTAGGAGAGCAGGGCTTTAGAGAGGAGGGCACACAGAGGCGCGTGCAGGGCAGTGGCGTGGGAGGCTGGCCGGCTGCAGTGGCGCCTTCAGTGGGCAGCTCCTAGGTGTGCAAGCGTGTGCTTACATTTTTCAGGTAACGGGAACTAAAATGTCTGATTTTAATTGCCATTTCTGTTACACTGTTGCAAGGAAATAATGGAAATTTTGCTTGGAGAAATGTATTGGAAAGCCTGAGCTCTTCTTACAAATGGGTAATGTCAGAAAGGTAATGAAATTCACTCAAAAGGCACGTGTCTTTTGCAGGGGGCGGTTTCTGATTTTATTGAATTAGACCTAAAGAGAAACGATATATTCCAATAACTAAATAATAATACATTTGCAATAGCTAGTGTGCAGAGAATTTAGGGTTTTGCTCAGCCTGCGTTTTCTGGGGAAGTCCTGATTTCAGATACTCTGCCTTATTTTTTCTTTATTAAATACCCTTTGGGCCTATTTATTATGGTCCGTTAAATGTGCTTAGCCAATATCCCCACAAGGCACTGTGGGGATACACACAAAGAAAGTTAAGATAGTGAAAGATACTGAGATCACAGTTCTCTCTACATGAGAATGGAGGGTCCTAGATGAAAAAATAACAAGAAACCCTACAGAGTATTTACTGTCTGGTAACAGAGGAAGTACATCTGATGCTGCTAAATAGGTTGTACATTGTTCTAAAATAGGTACAAGGGAAGTGCTGAGTTCTCACATGTGACTGCGCTGAACAGTGTTCTTTCTCAGTTAACCTGTGTAGCATCTGTTTCGGGGTGTCTGCACCCTGTTTGGGCTGTTGTGGAGACTGAGTCCCAGAGAGCTTATGTTGTTGAAACTCACATGAAGCCACAATTCACATCCTAACTTTAAATCCCATTTTCTTTCCACTAAACCATAATAAATGGCTAGAAACCCTCAAAGGACATAATTTCTTCAAACTTGAGTAGATTGGCACAGTGTTGGATGTCTTCAGTGAAATGCTCACAACTGAATTTATCAAACAAGGAATTGGATAGGCCTTACTTGGTTCCTGAAAGTACCAATCCAGGTTAGTAAGGGACTCTTGATATTCATCATAATAGCATGAGGGATTAAAGTCATCAGAGGAAGCAAGTAGTTTTGTTCAGTAATAATATATTGCTTTAGAAAGGCACTTTATGGTTTTAAAGGACACTTCCATGTCTGTTACCTGAGCACCTTAAACTTTTCATTAGATCTGCCAAATGACTGGTTTTGTTCCCTCTTGAACCTTTCTCAGGTAAGGAAGAACCATCCTTCTTTAAGTACAGAAACTATCTTTGCGAATTTACATACATAGATCTTGTTGGGCAGTTATGGATAAATGGATGGCTCAATGAATAAACAAAAGGACAGGACTCAAAAGGAGTAACAAGGTGCTTCCAGTTGTTGAAAATAGACAATAAAATATACTTTGAGCATGGACAGCCTGATTATATAATCAGTTAACGATGAGGCACTTCATGAAAACTTCTGAAACCATAGGGGCGTATATCTTCCCCAAGAATTACACGAGAGGGCCTGACAGCGCGCCTGGGTCCCTGCCGGCGCTTAGTAGGTGTGCAGTCAGGGCTGTTAACCACAGGGCTGCTTACCACAGAGGACGTAATCACAGTGGAGACTTTCTAGTCTTACTCTTTTTTCCATTTTTCAAAAAGCCACTTCCCAAAGAATACCAAAAAAAATATCGTTTTTTAATCACTGAAATGTCATAAAACTAGGCTAGTCTTTGTAGGAAGGGGGACCCCTTCCAGGGCCCGAAACTTCCAAGGCCCCTTCCAGGGCTCTTGTCTAACGCTCGGAAATGAACTGTCCGAGGAGACACACGTGCTGACAAAGCAAGAGCTTTTATTGGGGAGGGCGCCCGGGGAGAGCAGGAGCGTGAGGGAGCCCAGGAGAGCTGCTCGTCTCACGGCTGGCAGTCTCGGGTTTTATGGTGATGGGATTCGTTTCCGGGTGGTCTTTCGCCAGTCGTTCTGACAGAGAGTCCTTCCTGGTGGCGCAGGCCTTATTCAGCCAAGATGGACGCCAGAGAGAAGGATTCTGGGAGGTGGTCTGACAGGTGGTGTCTCCTTTTGACCTCTCGCGAGCTCTTCTCGTTGGTGGAGGCTTGCTAGTTCCCGGTGCCTCAGCAGGACCTCCTGTCGTAAAACAGCGCGTGCAGATGGTTACTAGGGTGCCTGGCCAGGTGGGCGGTGTCAGTCAGGGCGCTTCACAGTTCACACGCTACTGTTCTGGTGTCGTATTATCTTGTTCTTTATTGTCTGATGTTTAAATCGGAAAATAACCTGGTTATGTATTACTTATACCTATGGGTCTTTCATCTTTTAGGCGTTAGGTGTTGGAAAGGCATCTTCACGACGGTGGGTTGAATATAGAGGCGCCTTTGCAAAGGCACTTCCCGTCTCAGTTCTCCCCCAGAAATTAGCTTGTAAAACAACTCTACTGACACTTACTTCTCCTCCCCCACTCCCCCCTTTACAGAGAGATACAATAGCTTGTGAAAAGTCACTAGTAAATTCAGTCTGGTTTTCCATTGCGCCCAAATAGCAACCCCCAGACTGTAAGCTGTGACGGTCTTAGTGCTGCATTTTAAAAGAATGGTGTTGCCGTGCAAAGCGTTTGACTAACGTAAAGCTTCAGAAGAGCCCATTGCCTGTGCCAGGCAAGTGTGTTTTTCTCCAGTTCCAAATTCTTACAGACTTTGTTCTTATTTCTCTATATTGCAGAAACGCAGATCACGTTGCCGTGTGTGTGTGTGTGTGTGTGTGTGTGTCTGTGTGTGTGTCTGTGTGTGTGTGTGTGTGTGTGGTTAATACATTCTCTTCCGTCCACAGGGCGATCACTGATTGCCCTGGTGTGGCCTGCCCTCACGCATTTCTGTAGATGATTCCGTCAGGTGGCGGCCTTAATGACAGGCATCTGATTCCATTCTCAGACGCGGGAGTGCTCACCAGGCAGTGTGATCCGAATTACCCCACATCCTCACTGCTGTTCCTCTCACTTTTATAGAAAGGAAAGGAATTTCTGTGGAGTTTCTTTAAGACTTCAGCTTAATTTTATACTATAATCCCTGACTGAAGGAAGGGTTAAGGGGACTAGGTGAAATTGTTCCTCAGAATCTGAATTTCTGTCAGCTAAGTGGAATATTGAAACAGAACATTCAGCACAAAAACATGTCCTGACCAGTTTGTATATGGAAACCATAAAAAAAAAAAGGTGCCACATTATATGGCTAAGTTAGAAACACTGAAGTTAGAAACACTGAAGTTGTATGGCATCAGAACTATTGATACTTTCAGAATTTTTGGTGCAAACACTGTCTCACATCATTGTGTCATATTTAACTTTTGTAAATTCAGGTGTTCATACTTAATCTCCCTTGAGGAAAAGAGAGCATGCTTGGGGGAAGCGCTGTTTACGGCGAATGGGTGAGAGCGTGAGGGCCTTTGCTGCCTTCGTCAGTGCGCGTGTGTCTCCCAGTGGAGGTGAGAGATGCTCTTCCCTTCGTCCGTTCTCAGCAGGGTGAGCAGAGCCCCCAGCAGCACTCGGAAAACGGGCTGTGCCGGCCCAACTGGCGGACGTCATTTACCGGCTGGTTTAAGGAGGGGTGGTGGTCGTTCAGGTGCTCAGTGGTGTCTGACTCTCTGCGACCCCATGAACTGTAGCCCACCAGGTTCCCCTGTCCATGGGATTCTCCAGGCAAGAACACTGGAGTGGGCTGCCGTTTCCTTCTGGTTTAAGGAGGTGCTCAGAGGTAATTTTTTGACTCTGCAAGATTTTCCTCATATGACGACTTTAGAGTCTAATTCTTCAGTAAAGTGTGATTCTGCTGTGATTTTACATGAATTAAAGATTAACTCTACCATCAGAGCTGAAGCCAAAAGGAGGCATTTGAGAGCAAATGGCTTTGAAAAATCCTGGACATGCAGTGAGATACTCATACAGAAATAAGTCTTTAGTCAGTCTGTTTCCATTAAAAACTGCTTAGTATATTTTCCCTGATGCTGGGAAAGATTGAAGACAGGAGGAGAAGGAGACGACAGAGGATGAGATGGTTGGATGGCATCCTTGACTCAATGGACGTGAGTTTGAGCAAGGTCCAGGAGTTGGTCATGGACAGGGAAGCCTGGCGTGCTGCAGTTCGTGGGGTTGCAACAAATTGGACATGACTGAGTGACTGAACTGAACTGAGTATATTTTCCAACTCCTTAAAACTTTGACCAGGGAGAAAAAGTGGGAAGCAAGAGATTGATTCAGGATAGATATAGATAAATTAGCTAAGATTAGGGATTGTAGTGACCTTAACAGTAAATATCTCTACATTAAGTAAAAATCAGATCATTTTAATTAAATCTGGCTTAAGTTACAAAGGCTTCTACAGTAACGTACAGTTTTAAATATATGTATTCTTTTTTTAGGTAAAGTATTTGTTTTCAATTTTTAATTATTTTTTCATCAACATAACATTTCTAAACCATTTCAGACTTACAGCCCATATTTATAGTTACATCTACAGCCTGTCGTGTTAAATTGTAAATATATATATTCTTGAAGGATTATATAATAGCTGATAAGACACAAATGTCAGACCCTGCCAACCCTGTCTAATCTTCACAGTTCTGAGTGGGTCAAGAGACCCTGTTTGGGAGCTTGTATGTATTGAGTTAAGGTCTCCCATGTCCACTCCAGTGTGTGGAAAGTGCCTGCTTTTAGGGTCTAGACCAGGTCTTGTTGTGGTTCAGTCGCTCAGTTGTGTCCGACTCTGTGACCCCGTGGATTGCAGCCTGCCAGGCTTCCCTGTCCTTCACCATCTCCTGGAGCATCAAACTCATGACTGTTGAATCAGAGATGCCATCCAACCATTTCATCCTCTGTCGTCCCCTTCTCCTCCCGCCTTCAATCTTTCCTGGCATCAGGGTCTTTTCCAATGAGTTGGCTTTTCGCATCAGGTGGCCAAAATATTGAAGCTTTAGCTTCAGCATCGGTCCTTCCAATGAATTTTCAGGACTGAATTCCTTTACGATGGACTGGTTGGATCTCCTTGCAGTCCAAGGGATTCTCAAGAGTGTTCTCCAACACCACAGTTCAAAAGCATCAGTTCTTCAGCACTCAGCTTTCTTTATAGTCCAGCTCTCACATCCATACACGACTACTGGAAAAACCATAGCTTTGACTAGACGGACCTTTGATGGTAAAGTAATGTCTCTGCTTTCTAATATGCTGTCTAGACTAGGTCTAGACTCAGTTAAAATTTTCTCATTTTGTATCAGAGGCTCTAATGAACATAAAGCTGGAGAGTGGTGACATCACCTCATTTCTACCGTATGTCAAATTAGGTTATCAGAGAGCTGGTTTGTTCTATATTTTAGTACCATTCCCTAATATCTTACCAGTCTTTTTAAATGCAGTTATCTGGCAACTAGTTCTTCATCTGTGTCTCCCGGGACATGGTCTGTTCAGATGTTCTGCCATCCTTTTGTAAGAACTCACAGGACAGATTTTTCAGGGATTTGGTTCCAGAGTGAAGTTGTCTGGCAGACTGGCACGTTCTCTCCGTCAGCCGCTGAGAATCATTTCTGTTGTGCTCTCTGCTAATATTTGCTTTGGCTGCAGGGAGCTTGGAGTTACAGTTCATTTCCACGACGGTGCCTTTACTAACCTGGGCTTGTGACGGGGTAGATGTCTCCTCTGGCTCACTGTGGCTGGAGGTTGTGAACCGTCCTCTGTGTGTCAGCTTCAGGGAGTTCATGAACCCCTTTGAAATGACAGGAAAAGTTATGTGTGTGTCCGTTCACCTGGGAACTTGGGGACTTTCCTTGGCTTTTATCAAAATTTCAGTGACCTCTACCTGCCCCCCAAAGGTGAGGAACCACTATTCTCTGGACTGGCTATTCATTTTATGTTTTAATGGTCTCACAAACTCTCTTGCTATAAGCTGCTTATAGCCTTTTTGGCAATAGGTTGATTGTAAATCATACCTATACATTCAAATCACTATCCTGTTTCTCAGTTTTGTCAGAAAATTTTCTGACAAGTTAATTTTATCAACCAGTTCTCTGTAGTTTCAAAAGATACTCCATCTTAGGAGCTTAAAGAATAGTTGCTGTATTCATGCAAATCATGCGCCCACTACATTTATTTTCTTTTAAAGGAGCTTTTCCCTCTTAAATTTATTGCCTTAAGTGTTGTTGAGTAGCCCAGTCGTGTCCAACTCTTTGTGACCCCATGGACTGCAGCACGCCAGGCCCCCCCGTCCCTTACCATCTTCTGGAGTTTGCCCAAGTGCATGTCCATTGCATCAGTGATGCCGTCCAGCCCTCTCATCCTCTGAAGTCCTTTTCTCCTTCTGCCCTCAATCTTTTCCAGCATCAGGGACTTTTCCAGTGAGTGGCTCTTCACATCAGGTGAAGCTTCAGCATCAGTCTTTCCAACTATTCAGCGTTAATTTCCCTTAAGATTGACTGGTTTGGTCTCCTTGCAGTCCAAGGGACTCTCAGAGTCTCCTCCAGCACCACGGTTCGAAGGCATCAGTTCTTTGGCTCTCTGCCTTCTTTACTGTCCAGCTCTCACAACCGTATGTGACCACTGGGAAGACCGCAGCCTTGACTATACAGATCTTTGTCGGCAGAGTACTGTGTTTGCTTTTCGACACACTGTCTAGGTTTGTCGTCGCTTTCCTGCCGAGAAGCAGTCATCTTCTGACTCCACGGCTGCCGTCACCGTCTGCAGCGATTCTGAGCCCAGGGAGAGGGGCTCTGCCACCGCTTCCACCTCTTCCCCTTCTAATTTGCCATGAAGTGATGGGGCCGATGCCAGGGTCTTAGGTTTTTAATATTCAGTTTTAAGCCGGCCCTTTCACTCTCCTCCTTCCCGCTCATCAGGAGGCTCTTTAGTTCCTCTTTGCTTTCTGCCATTAGAGTGGTATCATCTACACATATGAGGCTATTGATGTTTCTCCCGCCTATCTTGGTTCCAGCTTGTAACTCACGCAGCCCAGCATTTCTCATACAGGGTAATAGCGGATAGCCCTGTCGTATTCCTTTACTATCCCCTTAAACAGAGAATGGTAAATTATTTGTAAAATGATGAATTAATTTATATTTTGAATTAACATTTTAAGCCATTATTTGTATAGCTAAACTCTATACATGTAAACAATATTCCGTCATCTTCTTCCTTTGTTTTGTGGGTAAACAGAAAGCATTCTAGCCATTCTAATGATTTTTCTGGATTTTCTATTTTAGGAGAAACAACTCTCAAAATACATAGAGTAGGGTTACCAGCCATTTTTAGCTAGACCCGTACATTTATAGGTAAAAAACACATCCACTGCAGGAAAGTAAAGCCCGTGCTGCCAACCTCACTACTCAGATTAATTTCCACAGCTGTCATTTTAAGTGTTTTTATAATCTTTCAAGTGCAAATTATACTGACAAGTACTCTACAGAAATGTGCTATAATCCAAGGGGGCATGTGTATTATGGTTTTGATTATAGCAGCTTTTTGGTGTAATTGAATGTTCTTTTGCAACAAAATAAAATAATAGTTACTCAAGTCGGAAAAAGGGAGTAAAGACATCTGCTTTTCACTAGGCAATGTCTTGGTTGTGTAAATCTATAAGTTGCATGTAAATGCTTGCTTTTCTCCTGAAGAGTTGGTAACTGACAAGAAAAATACCACCACCAAAGTGTCACCATAGTGGAAGCGATTGTGTCTGTGAGCTATGCAGAAGTGTGAGCTATGACGTGGGCTACAGTAGATTACTCGACAGGTCTTCACTCCCTGCTTATAGAGCCCTGTGAGTTACAGAGATCCAAGCTTGAAGATTGAGGAAAATGAATCCCACGCTGCCATCCAGCTTGCTACTCTGCAGGCTTGGTGTGCGGAAAAAGAATTTGTATGACTTAACCACACACATTAAAATTTGGTGTGCCAACAAAAACAGATTTTCTTAATTGATACGATTTATATGCCCACAGTAGCGAGAACAGATCTGCGGCATTGTCTTGTCCTTCGTTATAAAGTGTGTTCTACTTTTGTATTCATATTGGTTGAATAGCCTATAAAGACACTGGTAAGATTATAATAATGGGTAATATTTTCCACATTTTATCGCTTAGTGAGGAGTATTTGAACATTCATTGAATGTGAATGGCATGTGAATGGTTCTGAAGTAGGTTTGTGGGAGCTGGCAGAGATGCCACGTACTTCTTACCCGTTGGCTCGAGGGTTAAATATAAAAGAAAATGAAAGAGGAATATGTAGCTCTAACTGAAAGCCTGCTGGTTGTGCGTCAGCAGCAAGAGGAGTGTTCATAACCTTGATTCGGTAATTTAACATGAGGGACCCTCGCTTACGGAAAATAATTAAAAGTGAGGACCATGATTTGCAGCAGTGAAATGTGAAAGGAAACAGTGTCACGTGAAGGGGAACGGCTACAGTCAATCCTCCGGATGGTTGTGTATCCAGTAGAAACCAACGGGCAGACTGTAACGACAGGAAAAGATGCATGCAGAAAGGAGTAGATGGCACTATGTCTCGTGAACGATAAGTTTATAAAATACACATTTTACATATTTGAAAGGAAACGAAAACTTAATTTCTAATGAATTAATTAATCTGGGTTCAAGTAATGAGGTTACAGATGCTCTCCTTTCCTCCCTTCTGGCCTCTCTGAAATAGTGTTATACTAATTTAAAAAATTAAATATAGGTTTATATATTAAAGATAGTTTAGTTCTTGTTCTCGAGAAACTGCTAGTCTATTGGGACAGAAGTGTAATAAAAAGAAATATGTTATTTGCATGAGAGAAATTTAAGTGCTCTGGGAAGACTCTTGAAATTCAGTTTTCTACATACTGGATTCTTGTAAAGTCAGATGAGCCTTAAAAGTTAGTATTTCTTAATAAACTGAATTTTTAGAGGCACTGAAAACGTCTAAGAATCTGGCACTGTCGGTGAGATGCTGCTGCTTTCATTCACATCCTGATGGCAGAGCCGTTAACTTGCATCCTGCACTGTTGTGCTGGGACTAGTCAGCTAAGCATCTATTTAAATACATTTGTGGAACACTTATGAAGTCTCCCAGGCATGCATCTGGGGGTGAGCGTGAGTGAAGGATGTGGCCTCGGCTCCCTNTGCTGCTGCTTTCATTCACATCCTGATGGCAGAGCTGTTAACTTGCATCCTGCACTGTTGTGCTGGGACTAGTCAGCTAAGCATCTATTTAAATACATTTGTGGAACACTTATGAAGTCTCCCAGGCATGCATCTGGGGGTGAGCGTGAGTGAAGGATGTGGCCTCGGCTCCCTGGGAGCTTTGTATCTGATTGGACCCTGCTCCCAGTCACACTTTATTAAATGCTTCCACGAGTGTTCACATCAAGAATGACTGGAAACCATGGGAAAGAGGGAGTTTTGACTGAGGGATGCCGGGAAGACTTCCCAAAGGTTACGACAGGCTGTGAGCCTTGGAGGATGGTAAAAGGTCATGAAATAAGCAGTATTTTTTTCATGGATCCTTGGAAGGCGGCAGAGGATCCATGAAATAACTAAAAGGAAGGAACATGGAATAACATGAGTAAAGGCACAGAAATATTCTGGGTTAAGGGACATCAGGTTGCCATGTGTTTCTGGAGTTGTCAGTAAGTAGGTGCGTGGGGCCACTGAAAGGAGAGTTGGCAGCCAGTGTTGGAGAAGCTGCCCTGCTGGGCTGTGCAGGTGACTCAGTGTGCAGAGGCGAAGGTGACTCGGCTCTCAGGGAGCATGCGGTCCAGCATGGGGAGCAGGCGCTCACTGAAATCCAGTATGTTGGTTTGAATTCGCTCGTCAAGATCTTGGGGGGCTTTATTGAAATTCCTTTCACGAAGTCCTGACTCCAGACAGTGTGGTGTTTGTTGCTCTAAAGGAAGGCATCGGATGTTGTCGGGCTACAGGAGGGGAAGGGGGCTCTGATTCATCCTGGAAAGGAGGCCAGAGGAGTGACCCCGGGGGGACTTGCTGTAGGAGGCTTCGCGTGAGCCTGGCCTGAGGCTGAGTGGCAGTTAGGTGGCGGGTGGGAGCAGGGAGAGCAGTCTGAAAGCGCAGGTGTAGCCGATTATTAAGGGGGTGCGGGGGGGGCTCTGTTGGTTTCTTTAAGGCATTTTTGCACGTGCACCATATGTCAGTAACCGTGTGACCACGTTTAAAAGAAGTTTGGTGATGAGAGGGTTAAGCCAGTGCTGCCTAGGTGGTCTGTGGTCTCACATGACTTGGCCAGCTTCGACACACCTAGAGCAGTTTGTTGGGAGACGGTAAGGACCATTTAAGCGGTGGCTTTTATTTAATTTTAAAACAGCACAGGTTAAAAGGTAAAAGTTTCCTGTTTATTAATGATATGCCATATGAGCAGAAAGCAAAAATTCAGGAATTGAGGGAGGCAAGGAAAGAGAGTTGAGAAATACAGATAGAGAAAGAGCTACAACAGGGAGAAATGACATTCCCAAGTAATGGATACGGTGTTGGTGGGAAGTGGTGGGTAGGTATTGGAGCTCTCTGTTTTCTGTCTTACAGAAGTATGAGCTTCTGAATCCTTTTTTTTTTTTAACCACAAATAGGGTCTTTGTCTTCACTTTCAGCAGATGTAGCTTCTATTAATCCAGACTGTTTTAGTGTTGGGTAAATTTCTCAGGAGCTGTGGATGAGATACTAAAGCACAACAGCTTTTGAGAGTAGTTGTTATTAAACTTACTTTCCCAGCGCAGGCCTTGAAGTTAATTCAGAAAAAGCCAGAGACACTGCCCATCCTTACCCTGTGAGGCAGCCTCGGAGGTCCTTCTGTTTGTCTGCTCTTAGGAACAAAACTGGCATGGGAATCATGCCACCTGATTTTTCTTTTGTTCTTATAAATTTTGGATTACAAAGTTCTGTTTGTATATGTGTACCTGCCATGTGTATGGTAAGTGAAGTGAAAGGCGCTCAGTTGTGTCCACCTCTTTGCGACCCCATGGACTATACAGTCCACGGAATTCTCCAGGCCGGAATACTGGAGTGGTTAGCCTTTCCGTTCTCCAGGGGATGTTCCCAACCCAGGGATCAAACCCAGGTCTCCTGCATTGCAGGAGGATTTTTTACCAGCTGAGCCACAGGGAAGCCCAAGTATGGTAAATACTTTGCTAAAACGAATAGGATTGCATTTATAAGAATTTCTAATTAATATGATAACTTTATTTTAGCTATTTAAATATCTCATGTTGAATGCTTGGAGACTTATATTACGTTTTTATTAGTCTTTTATTTTAAGAGATGCTCCATAACCGGATGTATGTGCCTCTGTGCTTTTTTATTAGTAACATACACTAAAATAACTTCTTGGACAAGAAACAAGTTAGTTTAAACTATATTCCTGAACGATATGTTATTTTATCCAAGAGCATGTTAGTTCTTAGTTACAAACTCCAAAAAGTGAGAAAAGTATGATTTATTGAGGTTAATGTCAATTTCTTTTAAAGCAGTTAATAAACTCCTTCTGGAATGAGTGGTGTATGTGAATTTGTCATAATAATGTTATTACTAAACTAGGTCAGTGCCTGGCTGCCTGTTTTGATCAGAGTTCTTTCTACTTTTTCATGCAGTGCATTAGATCTTGCTTTGATATTTAGTTGTTTACTTAGAATCTTTATATACTTGTTCTAAGGCCCGTACATGTAAGCACACACACTCTCAGACTCTGACAACCACCCTAGAACCACTTTCTCCTTATTCTGGTCCACGTCCACTTTGCTCCTCCAGAGGTTGCTGCCGTGGCATCTGGTCTAGCCTGAGTAATACGCAGTTTGTTTCAGATCTGCTAACGCATCTGCGTGTTTTGATAGAACATCAGGCACTTTAAAAAGAGTAGACCTCTGTCTTGGAGAAGGCGATGGCTCGTAGTCCATGGGGTCACTAAGAGTCACACACAACTGAGCGACTTCCCTTTCACTTTTCATTTTCATGCATTGGAGAAGGAAATGGCAACCCACTCCAGTGTTCTTGCCTGGAGAATCCCAGGGACGGGGGAGCCGGAGTTGGACACGACTGAAGCGACTTAGCAGCAGCAACAGACATCTGTCTATCTGGCAGCTGTGAATCAAGTAGAAAGTGGCAGCGAGTTAGTTGTCTCTCCGTTTCCCTTGGGTGTTGGGGGGTGGTGTTTGGATGGGCCTTTCCTGAGCGGTGGGTGAGTCCTGAGCCCTGGCGCCTCTGTGCTTCTCCGTCTTTCAGGAGAGGCCGGGCCAGAGCTCTCCTGGTCTCACTGTCCTCTCAGCGGGGTGGACACAGTGGCAGCACTGCGCCCGGCTCCGGCCAAGACCCATCTTGGCGGCTGTGCCCACCTCTCCTCTGTTGGTGCCAGACGCCCTGCCCGTGGCTCCTGCCGGAGCGCCCGGCTCCTGTGGGGAGTCCTGGATGGCACAGCGCTGCTGCCCAGCTGCACGCCTTACCCTGCTGAAGGGAAGGAAGGTTTACGTGTTGGGACTCTCTCCTGGCTTCTTATTTTTTGTTTTTAGCTTCAGGGTATATTTGAAGCCAAAAAACACTCAGTGTCTAGTACTAAGCATGTCACTGTCACTTTCGTCTATTTTTAATTTGGAGAAAATATCAGTATTTTGTAGAAAATGTGTAGTGTACAGACCGGCATTCACCTCCTCTTTCTACATCCTCCAGGACTATAAGCTTGATCATCAGAAAGACATCTTCCCCTGATGTAACTCCTTATATTTTGTGGTTTTGCTCTACTTTACTCAGATCCGCTTCTCTNTATTTTGTAGAAAATGTGTAGTGTACAGACCGGCATTCACCTCCTCTTTCTACATCCTCCAGGACTATACGCTTGATCATCAGAAAGACATCTTCCCCTGATGTAACTGCTTATGTTTTGTGGTTTTGCTCTACTTTACTCAGATCCGCTTCTCTCCTGTGTTTAGCCACTGCCATTAAAAAAAAATCCCCTCCAAGGAGAAATGAGTGTTAGAGATGGATTTAAAAAGATTTAAAAAGAANTACGCTTGATCATCAGAAAGACATCTTCCCCTGATGTAACTGCTTATGTTTTGTGGTTTTGCTCTACTTTACTCAGATCCGCTTCTCTCCTGTGTTTAGCCACTGCCATTAAAAAAAAATCCCCTCCAAGGAGAAATGAGTGTTAGAGATGGATTTAAAAAGATTTAAAAAGAAAAGGTTAATGAGAAGAGCTGACAGTACATATAGAACTATGTGATTGCTCTGTAAATTATGCGTTAATTACGCTGATAAAGGAGGCTGAGCCCAGCACAGGGACGGCCAGCCTGTCGGCAGGACAGGCTGGCGACTGCACGAGAGAGATCAGAGCGTGTGATCAAGCACCCCGGAGATGAGGCCGCGGGCTGACGCGCGAGCAGGAGGCCGGGCCGGGGCTGGGCAGGAGGCAGGGGCCGGGCTGGAGGCAGGGGCCGGGGAGGAAGCTGGGGCCGGGCAGGAGGCTGGGGCCGGGCCGGAGGCAGGGGCCGGGCGGTCGATGCCGATGCCGCGCCGGGGGAGCGGAGACGATGACTCGTAGACTAGAGGGGGAGACGTCACCGCGGGGTAGACTGGAGCGCGAGAGAGGGTGAGTCGCGGCCCTGGAAATGGTCTTGCTGTGAGTGGGGTGAGTAGTGATAGTAAAAGGGAGAAAAACAACTTAAGCTGATTCATGGTCTGTGGAAAAAAGTCATCTATTAATGTACTGCTTTTGAATGGCCATTCTGAAAGAACTTTGCCTTTCTACAGTACTTTTTATTAATAATGACAGTAAAGCTACAAAACCCCAGATGCTTATGTTTATTTTAACNAAAGGGAGAAAAACAACTTAAGCTGATTCATGGTCTGTGGAAAAAAGTCATCTATTAATGTACTGCTTTTGAATGGCCATTCTGAAAGAACTTTGCCTTTCTACAGTACTTTTTATTAATAATGACAGTAAAGCTACAAAACCCCAGATGCTTATGTTTATTTTAACAATCACATTTCTTTTGGTGGTGGTCTTCTAAAAATGAATCGAACCTCCTGTAAGGACAATGTTTTTGACTTATACGCAGTAAAAGACTTATTCTGAAATACGGAAAATCTTTGGCAACTTTAAGGTACCGTTTTAATACAAGTGAAGTCTGGGGTGCTGTTTGGTACCTGCAAATTATTTTTTGAATGCGCCTTATTTTTAGAGCACTTTTAGTGGAGATCTCCGTGTACTCCCATGCTGGCGGACGCGGCCGGGGTCCCGTTGTCACGGCTGGCGGGCTCGCGCTGACATATGCTTCCGCTCTGAGCCCATCGTCCATTCCAGGGGGCTCGCCCAGGCGCTGGGGCAGACGGGCATGTCCCCGGACAGGTTTGTTCACAGTGTGTCTCACTGAGGCTGGCGTCGGGGAGGCGCAGGCTGGCGTCCCCCGCCGCCCCCTCTGCAGAGCCCAGGATGGCGGCCGGGCGGCCTCCTC
>SJYA01002998.1:100389-173750 GCA_006410615.1 Neotragus moschatus
ACACACACACACACACACACACGTCTGTGCGTATACACACACACACACACACACACACTCACAGTCACACTCGTTTCTCATCAGGAATCAGTTTGAGAAGTCCCAGATCCGCAGTCCCAGCAGAGCCGAGCCATGCAGGCCTAGCCTGAGTCGGAAGGCCTGAGAACCAGGAGAGCTGAGGGTCTGTCTGAGTGTTTCAGTCCAAAAGCTGGCAGGCTCTGGAGCCAGAAAGAGCTGATGCTTCAGTGGAGTTGAAGGCAGAAGACTCATGTCTTCGGTGACACCGTCAGGCAGGAGGGGTTCCCTCTTACCCCAGGAAGTCTCAGCCTTTTTATTCTGTTCAGATTTGAGTGAGAATCACCCACATTAGGTAAGGCAGTCTGCTTTACCAGCCAGGGCTGCAAATGTTAATGTGATTCAAAAACACCCTTGCAGGCACCCTCAGAATAGCATTTGACTAAACATCTGCCCCCTCCCACCCAAGTCAAGGTGATGTGTAAAATTACCCATCACTGGTGGTTTGCATGGCTAGAAAAATTTTACAGTATAAAATACAGTGTGATAATTCTATAGCATCATCACATAAGTGAATGAACTTCTGAAATTGCTAAATTAGGAATAATTTTCCCACTTTCTGGAATTATTTTCATTTGAAGTTGATGTAGTACATGCTATTAAGAGTGATTGAGAAATTGGTAAACTTGACTGTTCTTAGTATTTAAATCATTCTTGTGTAGAAATCCTGTGAGGTAATGGGGAAAGTACTTTGATGAAAGAAGGGAGGTCAAATACTACACACAGGACAGGGGTTTATCTTTTGCAAGTGCAGCGGCAATGAGTTGCTAGGCTGCTGTATTTTTTCTTCCTACATGTAGCGCAATTTCTGGTCTTTGCTCGTATTTAACATCAACTGCAGTTTGTGAATGTTAAAAAACTAGTGTATTGTGGTAGCCTTTTAAGTTACAAAGACTCATATTGTTGAGGAAATGCCTAGATGCATTAAGAAAATGGTTCTTAATGGTTGATTAAGAAAATGTCCACATATTCTGTGTATGTTTCACAGTGTGTCCTTTCTGACTGCAATTCTTTACTTAAAAATGATGCATTGGATATTCTTGTTGATAAGTATTCTGCATAGCCCTCATTTTTTAACAATACATACTGGAGCGTTAGTAAGGAAATGGAGTGGAGCTGTCTTGGTGTCCACTTTTTGAACAGGTTTAATAAATGTTCCTAATTGCCCTCATTCCCTTTTATAAAAATAAATGTTGATATTAGCAGCTGACTTGCACTGAGTGCTAGTCTGAACCTGGGCTTCCAGTGGGTTGTTTGATTTCATCCTCAGAATAGCCTGTGAGGCAGGTGTTGATGTTGCTGTCGGGAGGTTAGCAATGAGTGCCTCCTGTGTGCAGAGCTCTGTGCTAGGCAGAGGCTGCAGGCATCTCAAGACTAACTTCCTTAGTTTCCACAGGCAGGGGCTGCAGGGATCTCAAGACTAACTTCCTTAGTTTCCACAAGTAGGGGCTGCAGTGATCTCAAGACTGACTTCCTTTGTACCCAGAGGCAGGGGCTGCAGGGATCTCAAGACTGACTTCCTTTGTACCCACAGGCAGGGGCTGCAGGGATCTCAAAACTGACTTCCTTGGTATCCACATTCCAGAGGAAAAGACTTGAGGGGCAGGCAGCAACAATTCCTCTCCATTTATGAATGATCACTGTGAGAGAAAGGCTCTGAAAGAGATCTTGGGGCTACTTTGAAAGTGTATCACATGGGGTGTGGGAAGAGGTGGTAGGGAAGAAATTTTCTTTGAAAAAACACTTTTGCAGCTAACTTGAACTGCAGAGTAGGGCAGGAGGGTTTTAGGCTGAGGGGGCAGCATGTGGATGGAAGGTGCCAGAATAGACCCGCGTGACTAGGGTTCTCGGGCGTCTGGGGTGAAGGGGCTCAGACTGAGCCTGGACTAGATCACACTGGGTCTTCCTGGGTTTGTGAAAGAGTTTTTTCTTTTTCCCGAAAGCAGCAGGCAGCCTTTGCGTGTTTTATGTGGAGGGGTCCCAAGAGGAGTTACTTTTATAAAGGACACTTTGGCTGCTGTGTTGACAGTGGATTTGTAGTGTATGGCATCTTTTATTGCCTTATATTTCCCAGCAACCCTGTTATCAATCAGCTTGATAGATAGAGGTGCCTAAATTTCTTAAACAGAAACCAGACACTTAAACAAGAAACCCCTAGTCACAGGCCTGGGAGTGGGCGTTGAAGGGGTGGCTTTCCAGAGAGGGAAGGGATGGTTCCAGGTCTAGACGTCGGTGGACTCCCGTCCCCCTTCGTCACGGTGTCCAGAGGACTCAGTTTTCACTTGAAACAGAATGTGTTGTCCGCCAGACCCAGATTCATAAAAAATCTGAACCGAGCTGCCTTTAGTCCACAGTCATGCTTGCTTCCGTGCCCTCAGACCCCCACAGGCCACCTGAGACGGGCTGGCCCGTGAGGGGCTCCCTGAGGATACAGAGGGCTTGGGAGGTGGGGAAGGCAAGCGGGGAGGGGCCACGATTGGCTTTATTTTACTTTTCCCCTTTCTCTGTTACTTACTTTGCGATGCCAGTGGAGGGAAGGCGGCTGCCTGGCCTGCGATGCCAGTGGAAGGAAGGCGGCTGCCTGGCCTGCGTGCGGGTCGGTGGTTGCAGTGGCTCCATGACTTCAGGCGCTGGTCTCCTTTAGAAGCTCCTTCCATGCTTGCCTGCCTAAGACAGGGAGCACAAGGTACACCCAGGTCTTAAAGTTGTAGTTCTTCAGAAAGCACATGCTTTCTAGTTTTTTTGTTTCGGTTTGTTTCAAGAAACAAACTTTTAAAATCTGAATATGAGAAAACTGTTCTGCTCTGAAGTAAGTAAAAAATAACTGAAAATTTTTAGTATAAAGTAATGAGAGGTTCGGAGAAGTCGATGGCACCCACCCCAGTACTCTTGCCTGGAAAATCCCATGGACGGAGGAGCCTGGTGGGCTGCAGGGGTCGCTGAGGGTCAGACACGACTGAGTGACTTCACTTTCACTTTTCACTTTCATGCATTGGAGAAGGAAATGGCAACCCACTCCAGTGTTCTTGCCTGGAGAATCCCAGGGATGGGGGAGCCTGGTGGGCTGCCGTCTATGGGGTCGCACAGAGTTGGACACGACTAAAGCGACTTAGCAGCAGCAGCAATGAGAGGTTGGGCTTCCCTGGTGGTAAAGAATCTGCCTGCCAATGCAAGAGAAATGGATTCGATCCCTGAGTCAGGAAGAGTCCCTGGAGGAGGAAAAGGCAACCCACTCCACTGTTCTTCCCGGGGCAGTCCTATGGACAGAGGAGCCCGATGGGCTACAGTCCGTGGGGTCACAAGAGTTGGACAGACTTAGTGGCTCAACAGCAGCGAACAACAGCAGCAACAAAGAAGAGACTTGCCGTTAGGGCCGGACTCCGTTCAGCTTCCTTCTTTGACTCTTTCCGTGACCTCAGGAGGAAGGCAGGCGGGAAGCTTCTGGAACGCTGCTGCCACTCGCGCTGCTTCCTGTGTCTCGTGCCACAAGTGTCATAACACAGAGCATGCATGTGGGTCTTGACAGACTGTGATCAGGTGGTCACGCACCTTTTCCTTTGACTGGGTGGTTAAACCTGAGTGTACAAAGCTGTACAAATCTCAAGGAGGGAAAGCGGGTTGTGTTTTGCAGTAGTCGTTAATCGTGAACAAAAATAAAACAGAAAAATTTCTCAGGATATCATCGTGGGATACTATTTTACGTAGTGAGCATTTGTTTTTGTTGGTCCTTATTTCTAATCGTGACTGTGATTTGGGGATTATTTCATTATATAAATACTGATAAAGAAAAAGTTCATCATAGTATTAATACTGTTACAGAATAATTTTTTTGTATTGACCTAACAGACTGGTTCCAAATAGGAAAAGGAGTATGTCAAGGCTGTATATTGTCACCCTGCTTGTTTAACTTNATGGACGTGAGTATGAGTGAACTCTGGGAGATGGTGATGGACAAAGAGGCCTGGCGTGCTGCGATTCGTGGGGTCGCAAAGAGTTGAACGACTGAGCTGAACTGAAGGAAGAAATAGAAAAGTTTTGTTCTTTTAAAATTCTTTTCAAAACAAAGCAAAATAAGGCTAAGCTACTTTAAGCAGTTGCCCTGTTCTGGGAAAACAAAAGCCTTGGTACACATGCTTCTGATAGTAGACATTGTGACCGTATTGTGTATGCTTTCTTAATAATGCCTGATGTTATCAAATTGATTAACTCAACATGGGGCCTAATCAGATTTAGCCATGGTTGGCAGCTGTACACTAGAAGAACAGTAATACAGAAGGGGAATGAAATTAGCTTTTTAATCAGCTGTGTTNCAGTTGCCCTGTTCTGGGAAAACAAAAGCCTTGGTACACATGCTTCTGATAGTAGACATTGTGACCGTATTGTGTATGCTTTCTTAATAATGCCTGATGTTATCAAATTGATTAACTCAACATGGGGCCTAATCAGATTTAGCCATGGTTGGCAGCTGTACACTAGAAGAACAGTAATACAGAAGGGGAATGAAATTAGCTTTTTAATCAGCTGTGTTAAACACAGAACTAAAAAATGTATCAGACGCACCCATCATTTCACAGCGACAACTGTCACAATAGCAGCTTTCCCAGCATCCTTCCCGCTAACATGCTGACCGATACTTTCAAAGATTGGCTACCACCAAGCTGGACGTGCTAATTAGATTTTCATCTGATAATTGATAGTGTGGGTTTCAAGCATTTATGATTTCCTGCAGGCTTCAAAAGTCAGCATTTGTCTCCTAATATTATATTTATTCTGTAAACCTCAGACTAGTCAACCCACCTAAGAACTAGAACCCGAACCACTGATGACTCTTCCTTGGAGCAACATAAATACTTCTCTGAGAAATTAGTCATCACAAAAATAATTATTTTTCTTTTTGATTTTAAAAATACAATCATGAAAAGTTAACAAATGATATTAAGAAGGAGCCCTAAATTAAGGGGTTGTGATTCTGATTCTGCTCGTAACTGTTGCTTGAGCCGTGAGTGTTTTAGACAGTGATTGTCTGCTTTGTCAGGCCATTCAGGACTCTACCGTTTTGACCAGAACAGCAAAGATACCAGCTTCCTTGAAAACACTGTTTTGATGTGCTGAGAATCTCTCTTGAGGATAGCAGTCATTAATTAAGCTTTAAGGACTAATTTTCAAGTGTTGAGAAATAAGCATGACAGAAGTAGTCTGAATTTCTAAATTGTGTAGCATGAAGTGTATGCACAGAATTTCTGTTCCGCTAGGTGTGACATCCTGCTTTTAGTCAGTTTTCTAAAGCGTTTGAGCTAGTAAAACTTCGAGTATCAAATATTCCATAGTCAGATGTTATCATCTAGAATTAAGGTCACAAAATAGCTGATAAGTGAGTGGAAAGTTATGCAGATTATGTGGGGCAGTTTTCACCCTCGGGGTTAGAGATCAGTTTTCCAAATAAATGTACATTAAAGTGTTCTTAGATGCCTTGTATGTTAACACATAATTATGTTAAATGCATGTATGAGAAATAGTGTATGTTAAATTTCTCATGTCACTTAAGATTTCTAACTTAATTAGTATATTGTCATGACTAATTTTAATTAGAGTTAAATATATTTAATTTAGGAAAAAGAAGCAATATTTGTCACTTAAAGAAGATACAGTATCCCCAACAGGTCCCCATTGTGAGAAAATGTAAATTTTACAGGTTTGATAAGTCCCTGAATATGTTCAGTTAGATAACTTACTCAAATGTAATCTTAACTGTAATCTTGCAGGTGAGAGTAAAAATATTTCAGGCTCAAGAGGGATTAATCTGAGGAGTTTTAATTGCCAGTAAGCAGGAGTTTATAGTAAACCTGTGTCTAGCTGTCACTACAGCTTTATTTTAATGGATGTCTAGACCTGTAGGCACTCGGAAGCAGTTGTCGAATTACATGTGTGTTTCCTAGGTGTAACTTCCAAAAGATTCTGAGCGGTGGTTTAGCTGCATTAAATTATAAATAGTAATGAGATGATCAATAATAATTTATGAAATCTGAAACTAATTTAGAATAAAAGGAATTGATTTGTGGTAGAATACAGCAATAAATTTTGCATAAATATACCATTAAAACCATAATTGCCAAATTCCTAGCAGTTGAGCCAGACATAGCAAGATTAGACATGATTTGTGACTGAGTGATAGTTTAAGCAGATAAAAAATACATGTTCATTTTGTGAGTTTTTCGGATCATGGAGTGATAAATCATTCATTAGACTGAATTGTTACTTTTTAATCTTATTAGAATTTACATACACTTTGCCAATCAGATCTTGGATAAGTTTTTAAAGGTTGGAGGTTGGATAGAAACAAATTCATCATTTAATTTACTCTATTAAAAGCATGGTTTTAAAACAACTGCCATTAAAAAAAAGTATCATTCTTTACAGGGGATAAAGTGATGTGTTCTGCTCAGACGAAGTGCTATTTCAGGAAGTGCTTACCCTCTCTCCTGAGGCCCTCTGTCGCCACCTGCTCACTGATGCCTAAAATCAGTAGTCAGCAGTGCGTTCCATTCACCTGTTAGGGAGCCATCAGTGCAGATAAGTCTGGGAGAGAAAACAGGTTTGGATTATTGCTGTATTAAGACTGAAATGATTAATACCAAGTTCCTTTTCTGAGGTGGCGTTGGTAGAGATCGCAGTGGGATAGGGTGGAGCTCCTAGGATGGAGCTCAGTGGGACAGGACGGGAGAGGTCGGAGGGAGGCCAAGGGACCGAAGGGCTCGCTGTGACCTGTTTAATCTCGCCAGGGGCAGTCCCTGTGACTAAGTCTGTTTGGAAAATGGCTCGGGGGGAGGTGTTTTGTTCTCTTCCTTTTTTAAGTCTCTTGTGCACTGCCTCTGGTAGTCAGTGCTGTGCCCCTGAGGGGAGTCTGTTCCGGGTGAGAGTTTTGCTGTTTCCCGCTGGGAAATGCCAGCGCCGGTCACACCCTGGAGCCCCCTCACCCCCGCAGGAGGGCTGGTGCAGCCGCTTCAGCTCCTCTGAGCTGCGTGAAGATGCCAGACGTGGGCATGTGGCGTCTTTGGCCCTGCCTGTTTTTGTTGCCCGTTCTTTCCCATCTCGTTAGCTCCTGCCCAGTGAGGTGGTGCCTGTTTCCTCGGGAGGCCTCCTGACCTCGCGGCAGCCCTGATGACCTGGCCATCTTCTTCGCTCCGAAGTACACCTTCCTCAGTGGTCCCCAGCGTGACTGTCCTCACACGCACCGCCTGGCTTTTCACCCTCGGCCTGGGCTCAGTAAATACTGTTGAATAAAGGAGAGGCCGCTTCTCTGTGTCTGCTCCTTATTTTCCTTTTCTGTCTTGACTGATTCTGTTACCGTCTCTCGTTTTACGTTCAGAAGTCGCATAGGGTCTGATGGGTCAGTTACCATCTCGCCCGCGGTGACCAGATTCCCACACCGGCTGTCTCCGCATTTTGGGTTTCTCTCGCCCTCACCCGCTGCTGCCTTGCCTTTGACTGCGGTGTGGAGTCCTGTTCTGGTGACTGTGGCTTGCGTGAGTGGCTGGCCTGATCCAGAGTTTAATAAGCCGTCGATCCCTTATGGGCAGGCAAGGGTTACTGTGGTTGGCCACTAGTAGAGTGTGAATGGGGAAATGTATTTTATTTTCTAAACATGCTGTTTATTTATACATTAACGAGAAACATTAGTCTTTATGGGGGATATATGGAAAGCATGCATTATGATGGTTGAATGTAAAACTTCTAATGAAAAAGTTGTGTTTTTGTCTAGAGGAAGAACTTCTGAGGATTTCATTTTTATTTTAAGTATATTTGCTTATATCCACTTACAGCTACGTACATCCATATTATATTGTAGGTATACCTGTATATCCACACTTAGGTAAATCTACTTATAGCCATCATGTCTTCTAATAATAAAAATTACAATTGTGGCCCATCATTTACAGAACTAAGCACTTTATGAAAATAGCATCTGTTTTTCTTAAATTTTCTATAATTTATTTTTAATCTTAAGAATAAATAACCAGAAAATCTTGTGAATAGAAAACTGTTCTTTCAACTATACTTATAAAATAAATTTAAGAAAAGCTCTTTCTGAAAATTCCATTAATAGTAACATAAGTCTGTTAAATCCCTTAAAAATCTATGAAATACAGAGTAGTTTGAATTATTTTTACTGAAGAAGTAGATACGAGCCAGACTTTCAGAGGTAGGTTTGCTGCTTACTAGTGAAGCACCCCGCTTACTGAGCACGCCCTTTATTATAATGCAGTTTTAGTTCGGTCTTCAAAGTGACCCTGGAAGCTTAGGGGAATTACCTAAGTTTGCAGATAAAGCTCAGGATGTGGTCGCTTGTTCTCAAAGCTTTGTGACCAGCAAGAAAGAAACAGCAGAGACTCAAACCCACGTCCATCTTACTCCAAAGCACAGCCCTCTCCTCTTTGCTACGCAAAGCGTCTCCTGTCCTGTACACATTACTCCACTGCTGTGAATGGAATTTCTAAAAAAGTATATCACTGTAGGAGCCTCTGAGAAATTACTTACTACATTGCCCCTTACAATATTCCATCCAGGGTCTTCCGTCATCTCAGTATAGCTGGCCAAGGATGAATGTTCGTTGTAATGAATTAAGTGTGACCATTACTCACAGGCTCACCTTCTCATGTAATGATGCATCAGCTTCTATCCTATTGTGAGCAGTTTTCTTTGCTTTTCTCCCACCACACTTTGATATAAGCAAAAGCACACACATATAAAATTCTCATGTTGATAGCTGATAAATTATAGGGCTTTTTATAGGAGATAATACCCCACAGAGTTTGAAATCACTTTATCTAAGTTGTAAATAAAATTTGCTTTGTATACTTAGCAGTGATTCTGTATTTGAGCATCCCAAGCCTTGTATTCTGCAGTGTGAAATTTAGAGTTTTAGTCCTCCTTCAGGATAAAAATAAATTTATATGCCAACAAACGTGATTTAAAAACTAGAGTGAAGTTAAAAAGTAGAGTCAGTGTATTGTCAAAGTAGTGAATATGAAAATAGGTTCAGCTTTTATTCTTCGTATTCCGTAAACATTTATCGAAGCCTCAATTTTAAAAAATGCAACAGTGAATTAATTGGATAATGAGCTAGGTTGGTTTGTAGGGCTGAGGATTAGATCTGTAAGATAGTGACGTTAGTGTATTAGAGTAGGCAGAACTTGGATGGGGCTAAAATTCATGCTTTCTCAAATTAAATGGTAGCCACAGAAGGGGGTCTAAATTGTCATGCTAGTTTAAAAAAAGGCTGTTTTTTTGGTCACTAAAACTCTTATATCAAGAGAAGTCAATAAATGCCACTCTCCTCTGTTCTTGAGAATCGAGACTAATAGGTGATGGGTGTGCAGTGCCCCCAAGACAACCAGTACAAATCTTTTTTTCTTTTTCTTTCTAGAAAATTGAAACTGTTTTTGTAGATAAAACTCAGGCTTTGAAAAGGGTCACTTGCTCTCAAAATTTGTAACTAGCAAGGGGGGGAGGAGCTAAGATGTGAACCCACCTTCATCTTTTGCCAGAACACCCGCTCTTTCCCCATACTGTCTGACAGATCTTACAGATTTCACGGCCTTAGACCAGTGGCTCTCCAGGTGTGGTCTCCAGACCGGCAGCATCAGTGTCCCCTGCGGCCCTGTTAGGAGGGCAGGTTATCAGGCCTCACCCATAGCCCTTGAAACAAACTCCTGGGTGCGGCCAGCACCCTGTTTCAGCAGACCCTCCTGCTATTTCCTAAGCAGGCCAGAAGTTCAAGAATCACGGCCCAAGGTATCTTTTCAATTTGAACCCTTAAGAACACAGATAAGAGGGTCTGTGTACAGTATAGGGCAGTTTGTCCTTGGAGCGGTGTTAGGAATGAACCTGTTCTGTGACTGGTTGATTGTAACTCAGGTACAGTCTGAATTAGTAATACTGTATTTCAGCTCCAATTCCCAGTAAGGGAAATTTTTAAAAAGCAATCCAATAGTAAGTTTGATCAAAATTTGGTGTACCTGGTTTGCTATTTTTAAAAGTAGCCATTTTAGACTGTCGTCTATTTTAGAGTTAACTGTATTTAGAGAGTTACCCAAATTCTATTTATGTATTATGAAGCATAAACATAAACAACTTTTTTTACATTAAAGATAAGTTCTAATATTTAATTTTAATAAAATATATGTGATTTAACAATTATCTCTTATTGGCTTCACATGTGCTAATAAAATATTTGGACATTTTATCAAGAAATTTTGCTAAAATAGTGTAAGGGGATTTTATTATTTCCCAGCAAGTGCTTCAGTAAAGAATCTTTGAACTGATTGGATATTTGATGATATGAAGACATTATTATTTGTGTTTGTATGTGCAAGAGAGGAGATGATACTTTGGGTATGTTCAATAGGGGGCATGTTTGGATTTTAAAAATAAAGTATAATTTCACCTGTAAATATTTCAGTATGTATCTGGGATTTGCTTTAAAATAATTAGAATAGGGGTAATGAGGATTAATACTTGGGGGTAGGACAGAAACATGGTCAGTCGTGAACTGATGATGTTGAAGCTGAAGAAGGGGGTTATGGTCTGAATGTGCGTCCCCCCTACCTGCCCGCGCCAGGTCATGTGTTGAATCCTAACGCCTGACGTGAGGAATCAGGAGGTGGGGCTTTGGGGAGGAGCTTCATTCGTGAGGGTGGAGGTATCGCCAGTGGGGTTAGTGATCATAAAAGTCCGCCAGGGTCACGAACGGGGTTAGTGATCATGAAAGTTCGCCAGGGTCACGAACAGGGTTAGTGATCATGAAAGTCCGCCAGGGTCACGAACGGGGTTAGTGATCATGAATGTCCCACAGGGCCCCCTCGGCCCTTCCACCCGCAGGGTGCAGCCGCTGCTCGGAGACTCCGGCTCTCACCAGAATGCCGCCATCCCGGTGCCTTGCTCTTGGGCTTCCCAGCATCCAGAACTGTGGCCAGTTAGCTTCTGTTGCTTGTAAGCCGACCAGTCTTCCTGAAGGGACTAAGGGTGTATAATAAGAGGACGCTTTCTTCCTCCTCCTGCACTGGCAGGCAGGCCACTTGGGAAGCCCGCAAGGCTGCTGGTGACCTCCTGTAACAAAATTGGAAAGGAAAAAACCCAACGTTGACAACTAGCTCAGCAGCCTTCCCACACAGTGAGAGTTTGTTGCTTTGACTGACTTTCTCAGAACACAGATGCTATTATAATGTGAATAGAAATTTTTTTCTGAGCAAAAAGCAGTTTTACATATTGTCAATTCCAGGTATAATTTTTCAAATGTGATATGTGAATAGAAATTAACCAAAGCAAATCAGGATGAAAAACTAATAAAACTGTCACTTTAAAATGCCATATGATGCTGCCATAAGTGATAAAACATAGGGGCCATTTCCAGACCCGATGTTTAAAATGGCTTTTTGATTATGTTTGATTATATTTAAATGTACACATTAGCTGAAGATTGTGTTATTTTCAGTGCTTCCTATTTAGTTAACGAAACTAAAGAAATGGCAGGTGTCAATGACATTACAATTAAAGCCTTTTATTGTCAAATTGCAATAAATTGTTTTAGTTAAAATTTCTACTTTAGGAACATAATAGTTCTCTAAACGTGATTTTTCTTAATATGATAAAAAATTTTTCCTTAAGATACGATTATACTTTCTGCATAAAGATGATTGAGAGACTTTAATTTCTCTTGTCTGTGTATTCAAAATTGACTAAAGAGAACTCAGCTGAAATATTTCTTATGGAAAATTTGAGTTCACAAAAGGGTGAATATAAAAGACATTTCAAGTCAATTAAATTACTCATGAAAGGTGGGTTTTAGAAAACATGCATAAGAATTATTTGTCACAGCAAAATTCAAATATGTGTCCCCCTGCTGAGCAGACTGGGACCTGCCAGGTAGTAGCTGATGTGTCTTGTTAGGTCAGGACAGTAAGGGAGAGAGTATCTAATTTACATTGTGGGCCTGTTCTTGACTCTGTTCAGGACACGTGGGATCCATGGCCTGGAACACTGTCTCATGCTGAATGGGGGTGAGAATCATCTGCAGAGCTTGTTAAAAATGCGGATTTTGTTTCCAGTAGGTCTGAAATGGGACTAGCATGTTGCATTCCTGGTGGCTTCAGGGCAGGTCTGAAGAGCACTCGACAGGAAGGGACAGGGTGATCATCGTTGCGCTGAGCATTGGAATCTGTGAAATATGGGCTTCAAAGTAGTTTTCTTGGGCTTGCAGAGCACTGTTGGCTTACGGCTGCTGCTCGCCTCTGCAGGATTCTTGCTGATTGGGTGCAAATGCCCCTTGAGGTGGGTGCATGGTTGAGCAAGCTGGGGGCCTTTGCCAGTTAGGGAAAGATGCCTGCACTCTGCACGGCAGCCTGGAACCCGAGCCCTCACTGGCGCCCTGGACTGACCGACGCGCTTTGCACAGGACACAGACTTGCAGGTCACTCTGGTGATTTTGCCTTGTTTGACCTCTGAGTACAAAGTTACGGAACAGTATGCAAAGCCGTATAAAAGGATTATTACATTCTATGACAATATATATAATTACATATTACACGTCACCGGTAGTAAAGTCAGCTGTTCAGAAAGTATACTAAGCAAAGCAGGAAGTCTTACCTTTCCATGTGTTACAATAGTAGGATTTTCCTCTACCATTTTGATACACTTGCTTTAAAAGTATGCTGCGCAGGTGGCCTGCTGGCCATGCTCACTGAGACAGCAGCCACACCCACAGATTGGTGAGGTAGGGAAGTGGTCCTCAGATGTATCAGGCAGAATGAGAAAACCAAGGGAATGCAGTGAGGTTTTGATACCTACAGTTTTATTCATGGGACTGCTCGCTGTTTGTTACTGTTTCTGGTGTTGGAGTTGGCCTCTTTGTGGAGCAGTGTTGGAAACATATTAGCAGTGTATTTCTGTGTGTGCTCTGTGCAGGCATACATACCCGTGCTGCCTCAGTTCCTGGGCTGTTTTTTTTGTAAAGTGCCGGGGGCCAGCTGAGGAATCCCACCCGTGACAAGGTCATGCGGCAGAGATTCCCCCTGAGTTTCCCTGAGCATCTACACCCCCAAAATAAGGAAACCAGAATATGCCTGCTGCCAGGAGCCAGTGTGGGAATCCCACCCGTGACAAGGTCATGTGGCAGACTCGATGGGCAAGGACAATTCAAGTCTCAGTGTTTCCCCCTGGTATTTCCTGAGCATGTACCCCCAAAAATAATCTGCCTGACATTGTGCTTTTTCTACTGACATTCTCTGGAAAAAGCTAATTCAGGCTTTAGTCTTCTGCATTTGAAAGGAGTGTTTCAGCTCTAACTTAAATGCTCTCATTTGCCTAACAGGTTCCCAGGACCTTTTGCAGCTTGTGAATTGCTTACAGCCCCCAACTGTGAGGGGCATGAAGCTTAAGTATCTTAAAGTTACAGAGCCTTTTTTAAGAGCTAAAAAACATATTGGTGACAGGATTTCACTGTTGACTCAATGATTGCTGCCAGACCTCCTTATTCTTCTTCTTTTGNCGCTACCCGGCGTCACATTGAATGTTCTAAAGATCCTCTCGCAGTGAGCTTCATCCTGAACCTGACTTAACCGCTCAGATTGATTCTGGGTACTCACACACATGGAAGGCAGAGGTAGGAAATTGTTCATTTTGTCTAACACTGTGTCTGTAGGGCCTAACAGCACCTTCAGCATGGGGTCAGACCTCAGAGTTTCCTGAGATAACATAGTAGTTCTAAAAAGACTGAGAGCAAACATTTGTTCTAGGTCTGTTAGAGAGATCTTAATTGTGAATTCACAAAAATATGAGAAATGAATCATCTGTGAGTATTCTTCCCACAGCTTGTTAAAAAAGAAGTCAAATGAGCTGTATTTAAATCAGAATCTTATTATCTGGTATAAAATTCTTTAATTCCACTTTAGAAGTCATACAATAATGATTCTTTTGAATAAGAAACATAGTTTTTAGGCAGTGAGGATGCTCATAAGTGTAATCTATAAAGTAGAAGCATGCTTCTTTTTTACCTTGAATAACTTACTAGGTCACTGAATAGAAATGCTGAGAAACGAATAGTCCCACAACAATTGTGCCATGATCCTAGTTCTGAGTGAGGCGCTTCCTACTGCGTGTCAGTAGAAGAAGAAACCTAAATGCCCTTGGTAAAACATTATTCACAGCATAAAGATAGGTATAAAGCAGGTCTCAGTGAGTCATAATGAATATATCAGTGTCTGGTGAAACTAGGAAAAATACTAGTGTTTAGTATATGCTTTTTCCTGATGTAATTTGTATGTTTGGTCAGCTGATTTTAAAATAGACTATTTGACCTAGGTTTATTGATGAAAAACTTTGATTTTTCAATTGGGATGATGTTATCTTCTAACTGCCTTGATTATAATCTTACTCTACCAGATAAGAAAAGATAATCAAGAAATGACTTATCTGATTTTCTTTGCTGTTTATCATCTGTCTGTTCAGTTCATAATATAGGGGTTTTGTTTTATCTTTTTATTTCATCATTATTTCTTCTTAAGATATTCTGTTCAGGTATGTTATAGCTTAACTGTAGTGAGGCAGGTAATTATTGCCTCAGTCTAAAAGACGCTTGCTCCTTGGAAGAAAAGCTATGACCAACCTAGACAGCATATTAAAAAGCAGAGATATAGTTTGCCAACAAAGGTCTGTCTAGTCAAAGCTACGGTTTTTCTAGTAGTCACTTATGGATATAAGAGTTGGACTATAAAGAAAGCTGAGCGCTGAAGAACTGATGCTTTTGAACTGCAGTGTTGGAGAAGACTCTTGAGAGTCCCTTGGACTGCAAGGAGATCCAACCAGTCCATCCTAAAGGAAATTAGCCCTGAATATTCACTGGAAGGACTGATGCTGAAGCTCCAATACCTTGGCCACCTGATAGGAAGAACTGACTAATTGGAAAAGACCCTGATGCTGGGAAAGATTAAAGGCAGGAGGAGAAGGGGATGACAGAGGAGGAGATGGTTGGATGGTATCACCGACTCAATGGATTTGGGTTTGAGCAAGCTCCAGGGGCTGGTGATGGACAGGGAGGCTTGGTGTCCTGGGGTCGCAGAGAGTCAGACAGGACTGAGCGACTGAACTGAACGGATTGACAAAGCTACTCTGTGAAGTCATTACTCTACTGAATACAGAAACTTCCTTGTGTCCGTCTGCCTGAGACTGAGTCTAAAACCACTTCTCACAACTTCCTGTTCTTACTCGTTAGTATTCAAATGTATATGAATATCTGCAGTTAAAACAGTCATCGTATAAACCTTTCACGTGTGCTCTCCATCTCTCGTTTGCTGTTGGCGTCTTTCCCCTTGCTCTGGCCCTGTTGCCTTCATTCACTGCGGGGTGAATGCTCCCGAGCAGCTGACTCTTCCCACAGGCTTAGTGCCTTCCCCCTTGCTGGATTCTAGTGTCGGCTTTGGCTCAGTGAAGTCATCTCCTCCCTCCACTTCTGCAGTGCTGTGCTGATCTGTGAAACGGCTTTCTTGGTCCCTTTGCTGGTTTCCTTTCATGCCCTAAAGTCTTTTTCTGAAGCTGAGGTTCTAATCCTCCGCTTATGTCTCTTTGAAGGTTGCAGATTCCCTCTAAGAGGTGTCTGTTAGTGAAGGAGTGAATGGTTCGCGTTAGGGACAAGTGACGAGAAAGCAGATCCCTGCCAATGGAAACACTGCCGTTGGCTTCCTTTGATGTGGGGAAAAAAGGAGTTTGCTGTAATCAGACCTTCTAATTAAGGAAACTGTGAGGACTCTAAACTTTTATATGAAATACTGCAGATTTAGAATGCTGGCAGTTAGTTGAAGTTCAGGAGTACCCCAGGGAGAGGGAGTTGATATGATATGCTGGTTGGAAGGCCTTCCAGGTTGTGCTTCTGGTAAAGAACCTGCCTGCAGTGCAGGAGACGTAAAGAGACATGTGTTCGATCCCTGGGTCAGGAAGATCCCCTGGAGGAGGAAATGACACCCCACTCCAGTACTCTGGCCTGGAGAATCCCATGGACAGAGGAGCCTGGTGGGCTGCGGTCCATGGGGTCGCAGAGAGTCAGACACGAGTGAAGCGACTTGGCGTGCACACGCATGCTGGTTGGAAAGGATGTTTGTAGCTGGTGCTGCACAGCCCTTGGGTGTGTAGTCCACATTACAGTATGCACCACTGCACTACTGTGAGCGGTGGTCTTAGAGATTGCCTTCCAGCCGTATTTCACAGCAACTGCATACCTTGTAACTCATTACGTGAATATTGTTTGGGGGTGACAGCAAAGCTTGCTGGAGATGGGAAATAAATGTGCCCTGCCACAACTATTTTTTTCTACTTCTTCTGTTTTTTCTACTGCCCATTCTACTTCTTTTTTCAAAAAACTCCAGTGGTCCTGATTAGGTAGGAACCTACTGAATACGACTGTCTTTCAGATTCTCAGAGACCCTGTAATCCCAGCCTGAGCCTACCAAGCTACATTTCCCACTAGGATAGAGGGAAAGAAACGTGCACTCTTCCGCCTCAACTGTGTCTTTCCTCTCTCCGTTCTTCTGAAGCACAGTCCAAGCATGCCTGACTGTGGCCCTCCGACCTGTGACCCCTGCTCTGAATTTTGGCGAGCTCCTGTATTCTCACAGCTTCAAACACGTCTAAATAGAAGAAGGAGAACGTAAGCTTGGGCTCCTTCTCAGGTTTTGGTGGTGACCTGGGCGCCGCAGTTCTTCATCCATCTGCTGGCTGAAGTGTGAAGAGGAGGCAGGCGCTTGTCTGCCCAGAATGATGGAGCCACTCAGCTCACAGGCCTCTCCACTCCGGAAGTCTCTGCCTCTCCTGCTCTTAGCCTTTCCTGTCTGGCCTCTCTCACGCTTGGTCTCCTGTAGCGTTTCTTTGGGACTTTGGGGCCATTTTGATACTGCAGTGTTTCTATTCTTAAGTAGTTTAAAATTACCATGTCTCGAATTGAACTCGCTTTTCTTCCCAAGCTAGTTCTTTTTTATTTCCTTGCCCTAACCCTTTTCCTGATAATTCGGACTTCTGGAAGTTGCTGATTCGTGTCCACCCACCCAGCAGGCCTCTGGGCCAGGAATGCCCAAGGCCCTGCAGCCAGCACTTGCTCCGTAGCTTATCTCCGTGACTCGGCTCCTCGTGTCCACGATGAGCCCTCCAGCCATTCCCAGGCGAGTGTCAACAAAACTGCCCATTCTACTTTTTTCAGAAAATCCAGTGGGTATGATTAGGTAAGAACCTACCAAATATGTTTCTCTTTCAGAGTCTCAGGGACTCTATAATCTTATCCTTACCTTACCAAGCTATATTGCCCACTAGGACAGTTACTGCTCCAGCTTATTGCTGTTGTTCAGTTGCTCAATCGTGTCTGACTCAGCACAGCACCGAGGACTGCAGCGCACCAGGCCTCCTTGTCCTTCATTATCTCCCTGAACGTGGCCAAACTCATGTCCTTCGAGGCGGGGATGCCATCTAGCCATCTCAGCCTCTGTCTTCCCCTTCTCCTCCCGCCTTCAGTCTTTCCCAGCACCAGGGTCTTTGCCACTGAGTCAGCACTTCGCATCAGGTGGCCAAAGTATTGGAGCTTCCGCCTCAACATCAGTCCCTCNGCCAAACTCATGTCCTTCGAGGCGGGGATGCCATCTAGCCATCTCAGCCTCTGTCTTCCCCTTCTCCTCCCGCCTTCAGTCTTTCCCAGCACCAGGGTCTTTGCCACTGAGTCAGCACTTCGCATCAGGTGGCCAAAGTATTGGAGCTTCCGCCTCAACATCAGTCCCTCACCCAGGACTGATTTCCTTTAGGATGGACTGGTTGGATCTCCTTGCAGTCCAAGGGACTCTCGAGTCTTCTCTAGCACCACAGTTCAAAAGTATCGATTCTTCAGTGCTCAGCCTTCTTTTTGGTCCAGCTCTCACATCCATACATGACTACTTGAAAAACCATAGCTTTGAGTAGATGGACCTTTGTTGGCAAAGTGATGTCTCTGCTTTTGAATATGCTGTCTAGGTTGGTCATAGCTTTTCTTGCAAGGAGCAAGAGTCTTTTAATTTCATGGCTGCAGTCACCATCTGTAGTGATTTTGGAGCTCAAGAAAATGAAGTCTGTCACTGTGTCCATTGTTTCCCCATCTATTTGCCATGAAGTGATGGGACCGGATGCCATGATCTTTGTTTTTTTTTACTGTTGAGCTTTAAGCCAGCTTTTTCATTCTCCTCTTTCACTTTCATCAAGAGGCTCTTCAGTTCCTCACAGCTTTCTGCTGTTAGGGTGGTGTCATTTGCGTACCTGAGGTTGTTGCTACCTCTCCCGGCACTGTTGGTTCCAGCTTGTGTTTCATCCAGCCCAGCGTTCTGCGTGCATATGGGCTTCCCAGGTGGCACTAGTGGTAAAGACTCCGTCTGCCAATGAAGGAAATTTAAGAGACGGGGCTTCGATCCCCGGATGGGCAGATCTCCTGGAGAAGGGCATGGCGTCCCATTCCAGTATTCTTACCTGGAGAATTCTGCAGACAGAGGAGCCCGGCAGGCTATAGTCCTTAGGTCATGAAAGAGTCAGACACACAGCAGTGACTTGGCGCACACCCTTGCACTCCACACGTAAGGTGAATAAGCAGGGGGACAGGATGCAGCCTTGACGTGTTCCCTTCCCTATCTTCAGCCAATCCGTTCTTCCGCATCTTGTTCTCCCTCTTGTTTCTTGACCTGCGTATAGCTTTCTGAGGAGGCAGGTGAGGTGGTCTGGTACTCCCGTCTCTAAGAAGCTTCCACTGTTTGTTGTGATCTACAGTCACTGAAGCAGAAGTCGATGTTTTTCCAGAACTCCTTTTCTTTCTCTACAGTCCAGCAGATGTTGACAACTTGACCTCTGGTTCCTCTGCCTTTTCTAAGTCCAGCTTGGACATCTGGAAGATCTCGGTTCACGTGCTGTTAAAGCTGAGCTTGAAAGATTTTGAGCATGACCTTGCGAGCACGTGAAATGAGTGCAATTCTACAGTAGTTTGAACATTCTTTGACTGTATCCTTCTTTGAGATTGCAGTGAAAATTGACCTGTTCCAGCCCTGTGACCATTGCTGAGTTTTCCAAATTTGCTGGCCTATTGAGTGCAGCACTTTCATAGCATCATCTTTAGGATTTGAAATAGCTCAGCTGGAATTCCATCACCTCCACTAGCTTTGTTTGTAGGCATGCTTCCTAAGGCCACTTGACTTCACACCCCAGAGTGTCTGACTCTCGGTGGCAAACACCCCATTGTGGTTATCCGGCCGTTAAGAGCTTTTGTGTCGAGTTCCTCCTCTGAGTGTACACTGCCGCCTCTTCTCAGTTGCTTCTGTTTCTGTTAGGTCCTTGCCGTTTCTGCCCTTCGCCGTGCCCTTCTTGGATGAGACGGCCCCTCGGTCGCTCCCTTTTGGGAGGTGCCTGATTACTGGTTGTGCCTCCTGTCCGTGCCATTCTGTTCCTCTTCTAGCAATCCCCTCCTCCGCCCCAATCTTAATAGCCCAATTTCATGCTTTCCAGAAATTTTCTCTGGGGAAGATTTTTTTCCCTTTTATGTTGGTTTTAGAACCCACACATTAAACACACACAGACACATTTTTAAACTCTTAACTTTTATTTGTTATTGCCATCAGATAAAGAAGGAAGTGCAATTTATTTTTTACTATTAGGTAGAAATTTCCATATTTAATTCAGCTTCAAAAGTCAGGCAATGTGTTTCTGTACAGCTGAGAAACATTGCCCTTAGGTGACGAGGAAGGTTTGAAGTGTAATCTGTATGGTAGACCCATCATCTGCGTAAATGTGGGGTGATGCCTTTCCAGTGACTAGTGTAACGTTTTAAATCTACAGAATTACTATTCTTCTCAGACTGCAGGCACTGGGAATAAAACAGAAGTAAGATAGTAAGCAGGGTCTCAGTAGCTTATTCCAAGGGCTGGAAGCAGAGCTGAGTGACCTAGTCTGCCGAAGCCTGTGGAGGGACAGGGAGCCCTCTTGGCCCTCGAGACCCCCGTGCTGCCCCTCCCAGGGATCTCTGACCCTGCTGCCCTTGCTGCGCTCCGGCCAGTTTAGTGGTGATGCTGTTAGTCTTCGCTGAGCTCCTGCTGTTGAATGTAACCCTGTGAGCTGGCCTAGCCAGGGCACTCGGCTTATTGGCACCTCTACTCTGAAAGGGTCTCTTTATCTTTATCCTTGACTGTGCAGCACTATCCTTTCTGGTGCTCAGCAGCTAATATTATCCTCCATGGAAGAACTGACATTTTATATTTAGTGTAGGATATATTTGACTAAACTGTTTACTTAAGAACAAAACTGACCTTGGACATGTCAGAGATGTAAACATGATGACATTGTAGCAAAAGGGTTAAATATTTTCAAAGAAAGAGAATTGGGATCAACCTTAGAAACACAGAGACCTTTAAAATTCTTGACACTCAAAACCCACTGTTTTATGCCACGTTATAAATCAGCAGTTCTGAAGTTTATTTTTGTCTCAGGATGTTACAGTCATAAAAAGTTTTGGATTATATCTGTCGATATTTGCTGAATTAGGAATTTAAACACATTTAAAATACACTTAATTTTTTAAAAGAGCAATAGTAAACCCACTCTGTTAACATAGATTTTATGAGAAATATGTTAATTTAAACATATTCTAAAAAGAAAAAAATCCCTTTAAGAACAGCATTATTTCACATCTTTGCACATGTCTTTAATGTCTGACTTACTAGACCACAGCTGAATTCTGGTTTTGTAGTCTGTTGTTATACGTTGTTTCATTTGAAGGATGTGAAGAAGATCCTCACACACATACGTAGTTGGAAAAAGGAAGAATGTGTTAACAGTTTGTTCAGATAATTGTGGATGTTCTTCTTTGATCATATACCAGAGGTTGAAAAATAGTGATTTTCATGCACTAATTACAGTGTAGACGCTAAAACCACATCAGTGAACTTTTTGTACTATGTTACATGAAAGTCCACTGATTGTCTTACACTTCGCATGCATGCATTTATTCTATTCCCTTACTCACTGGGTGTGTGTTTGTGTGCACACACGTTTAATCTCTGCTGTTTTCTTATATTTTCAACAATCCTCTTACCCATGTGTGATTTTGTGACATGAATTTTGGTCATTTGGGCATTACTGAGGCTCTTGTGTTGTGCAGACTTTCCAAACGTTGATAGATTTCATTTGTAGTATTAGCAGCTATTCACTCTCTAACATCACCACTGACCACATCACCACCAACCACAGCAGGAGAATTGTTTAAGTATTGGCAGCAGATGTGGTTTCCAAAATTCTGATTTTTTTGCTGGGAAGGTCAATTTATTATTGGCAACCAGTACTTTAAGTTGATTTTCTTAGTGTGACAGGCTCATTTAGTTACTATTTTAGATAATACCCAAGTCTGAATTAACATGAGTATATATACTATACTGGGTATAGTGTGTGTGTGTGTGTGTATATATATAATATACACTAGACTATATTTGGTATATACTGCTGTATACCCAAGTCTGAATTAGCATGATTTATCAGCCAGCCATTCTTTCAAGGACGAGTGGCATTCCATGGGAAAAGTAGCTGATCCAGGTTGCAGCTCTACCAGATCCACAAGTGCTTTGCTTCAACACAGCCATCATACTTAGGTGTGCAGTAGGAAGGTACGCGTGCTCAGGGGCCGATATTTAATACTTCTGATGGTTTTTACTGCTCTAACAAGAACAAATGGAGCTGATTTGGCTTTCTTTTTTACCTGCAGGTAGTACAGTTTGGTTTGGAGAAGGCAGTGGCAGCCCACTCCGGTGTTCTTGCCTGGAGAATCCCGGGAGCCGGGGAGCCTGGTGGGCTGCCGTCTGCGGGGTCGCACAGAGTCGGACGCGACTGCAGCGGCTCAGCAGCGGTGGCGGCAGCACAGTTGGCGCCGTTGCGTAGATTCTGAGATGAGACACCGGGAGTCTCCCTGCTGCTGTGTCTGCGTCCGCGTCATAGACGCCAGTGCGGCGAAGAAAGGCGCGTGCAGGCCTCGCGCTGTCACAGCCGGCTGTGGCCTCGTTAGCCCTCTGAAGGTGCCGCTGGGGTGCTCAGAAGCCTGTGGGCCACACTTTGAGAACTGCGTCTATGCCTCTTGTAGGAGACAGCGGTGAATGCTTTCTTTTCTTGTGGCGTATAAAATACAGCCATTCTTTCATCGTGCTCGTTCCATTTACTTCGCTACTAAGAACATTACTGTGAAAACCTTTGTCATTTTCTAACCCTAGGCCTTTGTTATTAGTTTGTTCAAACGATTACGCTTGGGTGAGCCTTCAGAAATTAACAGTAGGTGAAGCTCAGAAGAGACTGCAAATGGCATTTACAAGGACTTGCGCTAGAGGCTGCCAGCTGCTGAAGGGGTTAAAGTTTTAAATGTTTTCCATTTTATTGAAATAATAGCGATTGACGATCAGCTGCTTTGTGTGCCCAAATCTAATTCCAAAGTTGTCTGTTCTGTTATCCTCAGCAAGTCATTTGAGCTTTCTATGCCTATACTCCCTTGCTGCTGCTGCTGCTGCTGCTAAGTCGCTTCAGTCGTGTGCGACTCTGTGCGACCCCACAGATGGCAGTCACCAGGTTCCCCCATCCCTGGATTCTCCAGGCAAGAGCACTGGAGTGGGGTGCCATTACCTTCTCCCTCCACTCCCTATTTTAATAGCTGTTAATTCTGGGATGTATGTCGGAAAACGGAAGTGGACTTCCAGGGAAGGAAGCACAGTCCTTTCCTTAAACCCCCAACAGTGTAAGAGTTTTTCCTTAAACAACCCTTTCCACACTCCCACCCCTGGCCCAGGACATGTATTCATGTATTTTCAGAAATGACTGGTGTCTGTCTGAGTGTTAAACGTCTATCAAAGAAGGTAAAAATGTTCTGGTTCAGATTATAGATATCAATGATTCCAATCAGAACACATCAGAGAGGTGAGTAAGTCGTCTGGTTACAGTCCTCCTCCTTTGCTGCAGATGTCCCTGCTGCTCCGCGACTCTGATGGCTGGTTTATGGCCAGACAGGTGCACGCATGCTGCCTCCGCTTCGCTGCTCCTGGTTGGCTTTCTCACAGCACCGCCATTGCATCTGGAATGACAAGCAGTGAGCCAGTGGACGCTGCAGAGCAAGGGCCGCCAGCCAGCCACAGAGGCCGAGTTCCGAGCCCGCTCAGCCGCGTGCGCTGTGTGGAAGAGTGCTGACTGTTGCCCCGTGAATCCAGATACTCTATAGATACAGGTTATTAAAGTTTAAAAATTAGATTTTAGATATTCTTTAAACTAGATTTTATTATTAAACATTAATTCATCAAGAAAATTAAGCAAGTCTTAATTGTTTGACTTAACTAAGGAAAAGTGACACTTTCTCAGTTTGTGGGAATTCTGTGGGAATTCTGTTTAATGCGGGTGTGCTGTGCTCTGAAATGCCGGAAGAGCAGCAGAGGGGCTGGCCTTGGGGAGTGCGCTGATCTGGAGATGTCTGGGGTGGAGGAGGTGCTCATATTGGATTAAATTTGTTCTGTAAGACGCGTAACGTTCTGTCCTCTCTTTCCATTTTGTGAATTAAAGAAACAGCGTCCTTACAGTTCTGTGTTGGGAATGTCTTTTCTGAGTCCACTAGTGATAGTTGTTCCCTGTATATGTGGTCTTTCGTCAGGTTGCTCCATCTTTTGTTAATGTCCAGCCGTTCTGGTCACTGGTCTGTATTATGGGCTAGGTTTCTGAAGTCTGCTAAGTCATTGTCACTAGTCTATGTGCTTCCCAGCTTCCTAAATGTAATGCTTTTCCCTCTTTTCCCCTAACCTCTAGACTGACGCATTTATGCGTTTTTACAAGTTTTTCTCTGTCATTTTAATAGGGCTTTGTAAGGGAACAAATATATTGATATGTCTATTCTCTTTCCATCTTTATTTTGATGGAAATTTGTTTATTTAAATGAAAGAATTTATGCTGTTTCCATGTCAAACCAGAAGTTGAGTTCAGCAAGCAAGTACTAAACCATCACAGTGGTTTAAAAAATAGTTATAACATCATATTTTTATACTTTACAGATTCTATAAAATCATCGTAAAGCTTCTGTAATGCTGCTTATGGATTATCATGGGTTGTTTTTGTTAAAAGGTTACAAGGTTTTTTTTAAGATAAAAAATGGTTACAGGATTTTTTCATTGTTAGAATTATTTTTAAAACCACATTTTAATTTACAAAGTGAATTAGGGCATTCTCAGTGAATTAAATAGAAGTGGATATCTTAACACCCTATACCTTAAGCCGTAAATCACAATTAGGAAAAGACTCGTAGGCGCACAGAAGTGCTGTGGTGTTGGCTATGTTTGATTTTGCATATGTGTACGCGTCTCCTGATGCACTAATTGAGTGGCTCCTTCTAGAAAGGTGAGTTTCAAGCATAAAGCTCACTTGAGAGTTTTTACAGACTCCCCCCAGTGCTGGTGGCCTTGGGATGAACAGTGGCATGTCCACAGGTGCTGGAATCAGAACTTGGTTTAGACCCTAACCCCAGGGCCTGTAGGCGCATCTGCTTGGCAGGGCAGAGCATGGTGATGACCCCTCGCCTTTAGATCGCCACCAGGACTGTGTGTGTGTTTAGCCGCTCAGTCGTGTCCGCATCTGCGACCCTGGACTGTGTAGCCCACCAGGCTCTGTCCATGGGGTTCTGGTAGGAACCCTGGGTGGTCAGTGCCTTCTCCGGCCGTCAGTGCTAGTGGAGGTGAGGCGTGCATAGAAGCTGGAGGGAGCTAGGCGCTTCGATATGTGTTTCTCTCCCCAGTAAGCCTGTGGCCCAGCTTTCCTCTCTCAGGGTGACAGACGCCGACTGTCCCCTCATTTTCTCGTTGCGCATGGCCTGTGCCTATCGGTGTGATTGTCCCTCAGGGTGGAGAATCCATCCCATGCTGTGTTGTATTCAGCTAAATTAACAATGAAATCAGAAGATGACTTTATACAAGTGAGGTATTGTTTTTACGCTAATAAATGTTAAGGTAATGGCAATAGTTTTGCTATCATTGACAGTCATTATAAAAATTTTACCATGCCTTGTATTAAAAAAAAAAGTTGAATCTTTTTCATTTGAAGACAGAGTTGTTCCTCTTAGACGCATGACATCTGTTAGTCTCTCAGAATTCGCTGTGATTTGGACAGACCGTGGAGAATTCTCAAAAGGGAGCACAGACAGCTCGGGTGGTAGATGCAGTTTCAGACGCCTCCTGATTCATCCTGCGGCTGCTGCGTCTTCAGCGTGAAGTGCCGGAGCTGTGATGATGAAGACGTGTGCGACGTGTCGCTGCGTAACAAACCGCTCCAGGCGCGTACTGTCTCGTGGCCTGTGCGAGTCAGGACCCGGGCGGTGTGCGACGTGTTGCTGCGTAACAAACCGCTCCAGGCGCGTATTGTCTCGTGGCCTGTGCGAATCGGGCCCCGGGCGTAGCCCTTGGGCGGCTGTNACAAACCGCTCCAGGCGCGTATTGTCTCGTGGCCTGTGCGAGTCAGGACCCGGGCGGTGTGCGATGTGTCGCTGCGTAACAAACCGCTCCAGGCGCGTATTGTCTCGTGGCCTGTGTGAGTCAGGACCCGGGTGTAGCCCTTGGGCGGCTTTGGTCTGGGGCTCACGCATGGGGTTGCTGACTTGACTGCCACCTGAAGGTGTGACCGGGACTCTAGGGTCCACTTCCAGGGCGGCTCAGTCACGCCTGCCGAGGTGGTGCTGGGTGCTGGCAAGAGGCCTCGTTTTTCCGCACACGGGTGCCTCCACAGGGTCCGGAGTTGTCCCCAGGACACAGTGCTTGAATTCCCCTGGGCAGGGAGAGAGGCCGCTGGGGAGAGGGAAGGGGCCGTCTGAGCAGACTGCCTCCCTGGTCACGGCCTTTCCCTGAAGCCAGTCGCCACGCCTGGTCCGCCTGCGGCAGGAGGGCTGTCGCTAGACTCTAGCTCTGAGGTCATGGATGTGATCATAACCACCATAGTCGATTATCTTTCTCTTCAGATGCTCCGTTTCATGTGACTTGAGGCTGTAGTCACGTCTGCAGTCACGACTTAATGCTGTCTGCATGCTTGCAGCTGTCAGTACCAACCGGAGACAGAACCCTGCCGTCGGGTGGCACGCANAGCTCCTCACACCTTCATGAACTGTGGGTGTACATCTCTCCAGAGTTAAACACCCTTCTAGGGGCCTCTGTTTATGCGTGTCTTACACTTTGTTTCAATTTAAACCCTGCCTCCACTGCTAAACCAAAAAGTCCTTGTAGGTATTAGCATGGAACAGATGACCTTCTCATAATCCTCCATAGGTGCTTTCCATATAGCAGGGACTCTCCGGATGCTTTCTGATCAACAGCTTAGGTAAGCTGTAACTGATCAGAAAGTCAGACAGCAGGACCATTAATAATAAGAATTATAATTATTTTTTCTGATCCAAATGTCAAAATAATGGGGTCTGGCAGCAGGTCAGAATCTTTAAAAATTGAGTGACCAGAGAATTCAAGGTACAAGCTCTTTGTATCTACAGAAGAAAATACTTTTTCTCAGGTTTGAAATCCTATTTCCTAATCTGGGAGCTTCCCAGGAGGCACAGGGGTAAGAAATCCGCATGCCGGTGCCGAGAGGCACAAGAGACGCAAGTTTGATCCTGGATTGGGAAGGTCCCCTGGAGGAGGAAATGGCAGCCCACTCCAGGGTTCTTGCCTGGAGAATCCTGTGGACAGAGGAGCCTGGGGGGCCACAGTCCCCGGGTCCGCAAGAGAAGATCGCGACTGAGCACGCGCTTGCACACACGTCCTGCTTCACATGTAGAGTGCTTGGCCAGCGTGCACTGGTGAGCCTGTTTCGAGAAGTTCTGTCCGTGTCGAAGCTGTGTGACCTTGGCTCCTTTAAACGTGAAAACTCACGGATGCCTGTCTCATAGCAAAAGCTTTATGATACATTTAAATAAGTCTGAAAATAAGTGCAGTGGCCGAACAGATCTGNCAGCGTGCACTGGTGAGCCTGTTTTGAGAAGTTCTGTCCGTGTCGAAGCTGTGTGACCTTGGCTCCTTTAAACGTGAAAACTCACGGATGCCTGTCTCATAGCAAAAGCTTTATGATACATTTAAATAAGTCTGAAAATAAGTGCAGTGGCCGAACAGATCTGGTCTAATAATGCCCTTTAGACAAGTGTATTTTATTATTCATCTACAGAGTAGACTCATGCTTTCAGGGAGTCCGTCTTTGTGTAAGCATCTTTATTTCTGTCTGTCCTCCCTGTAGTTACGGTGAAAGGCAGTGTCGAGCAGTGTCAGAGTGGGGAGTAGCCCAGACATGCAGCCCTAACACAGAGAGATAAACGTGTTAGTAATTCTGTGTGATTGCAGTGAGCTAACTTTGTGCCAACAAGTAGGGGAAAAATCAGTTTATTTTTAAAAGTCAAATTCCATTACACAAACTAACTTCCTTCCTAGTTTCTCCAATTCTGACAGTAATCCTAATGAAAACAAAAGGATGCTACTGATGATGCTGCTGCTTTGGGGCCAGGTGGAGCTGTTGCTCGCAGTACCTGCTCTTCTGCAGAACACTTGCGCCTCACGGGCACGGCGGGCTCATGTGCCCCAGTGCCCCATCTGCAGGAAGCCCTTGGAGTGGGAGGCCGGGCAGGTGATTTCTCTGGGTTCCTGTGGCCACTTTGTCTCCGCCACACCTTCTAGCACCCCATCGTGCGGGACCAGTGGCTCCCTGGCTGGTCTTCTGAATGTAATTCTGTTTGCCCCTGAAAACACAATAAGCTGGGTTGATGCCTTCTCTCTTTCCCGTGCCTGCATCTGCAGATCCCAGTTCCAGAAATGCAGACATTTAAATAGACTCCCCCATTTTGCTTTTAATGTGAATTAGGATTCTTAGTACTTTCATTTACAAAAAAAGTTACCAAATGATTATCCTCCTTGTTCTTGACCTCAATACTTTATCAGTAAGTCCCCCTAAAAAGACCTCATTTAGAGACACAATGTTGAGGCTGTCCTTGAGGAAAGAGCAGAACCTCTTTTAATGCACTGTTACATTTTAATGTAATGAAACTCCTGATAGGGTTCTGCTAGGTGTTTTCAATATAATTGTAACAGGTTTTTGTGGCTTTTTAAGTGGTGAGCTCTCCTGTAGCTCTATAATTTCAAAAATCATGCTGACCAGAATAACACTTCTTTAAATCTAACCTGAGCTGCCAAGGTACTTTAAGAAATCATTCTTGTTTACAACCAAGAAAGGTCTGGAGGAGGGGGTCATTTAATCCACTTCGCAAATATGGGATCTAAAATACAGGAAGGTTAAATGGCACATAATAGACTCGCAGTGCGTGTTTGATCTTGTTGTTCACCAAAGTGAAAGTGCGAAGTAAGTTGATAGAGTCAAGATTAAAGCTGGATCATTCTGGCCCTTCGTTTAAAAGCACCCTCAGTGAAGGAGGGCTCCCATCAGGCCACGAGGTGGACACAGGCACAGCAAGTCACAGAAGAGAGGTGCTCTCTCGCGCGCTTTGGCACAAAAGGTAACCGTCTTTTCCTTTAAGATTGTTCGGCTCCCCAGTCAAGCCATCTCTTCTACTGCAGAATTTAATTGTTCTGTGACTTTAGTAATAGTCGTGAAAGGGAAGGGAAGTTGCTCAGTCGTGTCCGAGTCTTCCCAATCCTGCGGACCGCAGCCTACCTGGCTCCTCTGTCCATGGGATTTTCCAGACAAGAGTACTGGAGTCGAGTGCCATCGCCTTCTTCAATAATAATCATTAAAATACATACTAAACCTCATTAATATAAAGCCTAAACTATTTGGGAAAGTTGGTTTAAATTATCTGCTGTTTATTAGATAATTTAATCTCAAGGAATGAGGAGGGAGCCTCCTGAGGGAGGGGTTTGTGTGTGTGTGTATATATGTGTATGACTGATTCACGTGTGATGTACGGCCGAAACTATTGTAAAGAAATTTTCCTCCAATTAAAAAAAAGAATTTAATCTCCGAACCGACAAAGTTTGTTTTTCTTAAAGTAGCAATCTTAGTTTGTGATTCTTAAACCAGATTCTATGGGTGATTAATGAAAGGGCTTTGCAGCATCCTTTAAAGGACTGTTCTCATCTCTAGAAAGTTACTGATGGGCAAACTTAGAAACTGAACAAATCAGTTTGCAGCAATGTTGGTATTGACCTGAAAGTGGGAATCATTTAAAGACAGAGGCTGAAATACTCAGGGCAAGCAGCCACAGTAGGCAGATGGCCATGCCCTTGGTTTTCTTCTTTGCTGATAGCTTGTGCTAGAAAATAATGCATTCTGTCTCAACAAGGTACAGATAAGATGTAGTGAAATTAAAACTGGCTAATTTTGCTTTAGATAAGGACACTAGCAAAAAGTCTTGCAGATTTCATTAAATAGAAGGCAAGACGTTCTCATTCAGTTGTTTGTAGTGAAATGAGTGAGTGGGTCAGTCTTGTCAGCCCTTTGCGACCCCGTGGAGTGTATAGGTTCTGGGATTCTCAGGCCAGGGTACTGGAGTGGGTGGCCGTCCCCTTCTCCATCGGTTGTTTGTAATGCTGTCCCTAACGGACACGAGTTGGCTTAGTAGGAACCAGAGTCAAGCCGCACCTCTGCAGCAGCTCCAGCTGCGCTGGAGGCGTCCTTTCTGGGTTGTGGAGCAGATGGGAATCGTATATTGATCGGTCCAGTTTCTTCTTAGTGGTTTATGGTATTTGTGCTGGGTTTCCTATAAGCAGGTCTTAATTGCAACGATCTGTAAGTCCCTGNTCAAGCCGCACCTCTGCAGCAGCTCCAGCTGCGCTGGAGGCGTCCTTTCTGGGTTGTGGAGCAGATGGGAATCGTATATTGATCGGTCCAGTTTCTTCTTAGTGGTTTATGGTATTTGTGCTGGGTTTCCTATAAGCAGGTCTTAATTGCAACGATCTGTAAGTCCCTGTTCCTGGCAAGACAGGCAGAAACCAGTCTTGGCATATAAAGTTGGCAGGCTGGCCGATAAAAAAGGACTATAATGTTGGGAATCATTTTTTTAAAGAAACTTTTACGAGGTCAGATCTTTATATTTTGATGCGTAATAACAACATATGCTGATGAAAGTTTGTGGATTAAATCACAAACCAGTTAAATTCTGTTTGTTTGGAGGGTACAGATCTCACCCCAAATAACAGTACACTTACTGAGATACAGTAAATGTATCTCAGGAATCAAAACTACGAGAGAATGGATTGCTGAATGGAAAAGCTGTTAGACATTGAGGAATGATGCAGTTTTCTGAAATAGTATTTGCCCTGAAGTTGATCAAAACAAAACTTAACGCTGCCTGATCTGCTGAAGATCGCGGCTGATTTCTGGAGCGGTTTCCTCCATGTCAGCTGTGCGGTACCCATCGTGTTAAGTGGCAGGGCAGGATTACAGAGCGAGCCCTGGAGTCCAGCCAGTTTATCATCCTTGAAGCTCTATGGAATGCTTTTAGCACGACTGGAAATAGATGGCAGAAGGCTGTCCAANTGTTAGGTAGTGGCCCACCTGAAGTTTATTCAGTGGAAGAAATCTACAGATGTGCGTGTTACAGCCGAGGACATGCACCATGCACACAGTTATTAATAGTTTATACACGTTCCTTTATACATTTTAATTAAAACACTTCTGGATTATGTATTCCTTATTATCATGTTTTAGTGAACAGTATTTTACTGATATTGTTTTATAAAGCCCGCATATACTCTGTAGGCTGTTTATGTAATCTTTACTTAGAGTGCTTTGACTTCATACAATTTTTGCCTTTTACACTAACTTTAGAATCAACGTACAAGGTAGCTTTGACTCTAGAGTACAGAAATAAGGATATTAATATTGTAGTAACAGCCATAGTAAGAAGGGGCAATTTAATGGATCTGGACATGTTACAGTATAGGAAAATTTGCAGTGTGTTTGCAAATATCCAAGAGTAAAGATGTCCTAATTATATAGCTGGTCATGGTTCTTCATACAGAAACATGCAGAGAAAAGGGAAAGATGCTTAATATTAACTAATAATGGCATGAGGAACATTCACTAAACACCCATCTGAAGTGTAATTTAGAGTCTCTGCAGCAGAGCGGAGGCCTCGTGTCTACATGTACAATCGCTCCACGCAGTTGTTGTTGTCTGACTTGTGTATCTTACGGTCCACACCCTCTTACCTGGTTATGAACACATTAAAGATTGAGTGTTTTTCACCCTTGAGGTCACTGTAGTGCCTGAACTGAGGGTACCAGCATCTCAAAACCATCAGATGAACTTTTCTGTTTCTTGGATTAGGTAGCATTCTTATGGCAAATTAAAAAGTGATTTACTAGTTTGTAAATCAATCTCTTGTGAGTTTGGAAAGCACAGATTAATTTCTCAGAGTTGATTCCCTTGGCTGATGTCAGGAAGGGACAGGGGACAGAGCGCGAGTGTGTCTCCATGTGAAAGGCCCGTCGGCTTCCCCGGTGTGTGTCCGCGGGCTTTCACGCTCAGCCAGCCTCGTCCTGAGCCGCGCGCTGACGCTGCGTCACACTAGTCATATCCAAACCGAAACGAGAGTGTAGACTTTTGTTTATTCTTTTTATTCTTGTCTTTATTACAGAAAAACATAACTCTCACTTCTTGAATGGATTTTAATGTATATAAGCATAGTAAAGAAGAAAATCTCTTTATATAATCTAGAGATTTAAACAATTAGACTGACAAATGAACAAAAGCAGTAATTTTATTAGCAACCCATACAGGCAAGAGGCAGTATGCACCTAGCACGTTAAGGATGGTCGGTTAGTAGCAACTCAGAAAGCAAACTATTTTCTTACTAAAGCAAGTTTTGCTAATTCAGATTCATACCTATACCTTTAAATGTATAGAATAATTTATAGGCAGTAATCTGTCTTTTTAAAAAGATAAAAAGAATATAAAACATTTGTCAGATTTGAAACTCAGTAAGTTTGAAAGACCCATGATTGGTCACCTTCGTATTCTAAAGAACTGGGCACAAGAAAAATTAAACCATTTAACTTTATTATTAAAGATAAAAAATCTCCAGTTGAAATGCTTATTCTATTACAAAGATTTTATGCCACGTAAGCTTGACTTCCTTTGAAGCACTAGGTGGCTATTCCACGTTAATTGTATAGCAGTGCTACAGGCTTCATGCAGGACACGCGTCACAGCCGTGACCATCCTCGTCCGAGCAGCTTTATGGGGCATTCATTGGACGTCTGCACTAACAGTGCTCCAAACATAGCAGTTACCACAGGAACTTAGAAAAACGTACTTACTTGTATTTTATGCTTTTGTTAAATAGTCCCAGCCTCTCCTAAGAGGTTCATACTGTTTTCACTAGAGTGAGCATGTTACTTATCAGCCAAATTTTTGGGGAGTGAGAGGGAACACTGTTATTCAAAATAAATCTCCCGGGACAACCTGTAACCAGGATGCATGTCACCCGGTGTAATAGTAGGCTGTGCGAATATTACAGTACTGTGCCTGCACTATCGTACACCCCGATCGCCAAAGCAGTGCGTCTGTGGTGAAAGGCTTTCACAATCCCTGCTTGGGAAAACTGGGCCCCGCTGCTGTGAGGTCTGGGTCTTCCTCGCCTCCAGGTCTCTCCAGGATTTGTTCTTGCTGTCGTTTTCACTAGGACCCGCCCAGCATCTCGTGCCCAGCACATGAGGATGAAATGGGTGGAACCTCAGGCCCCAGACTAAGAGAGCCGTGTGCTGGAGTTGTGTAAAGCTGTGGTGGGAATGAAGGGGCTTGGGGACCAAACAGGGAGGCCGGGCTCTCCTTCCTGGTGAAACTCCGTGGGAGTGTCTCTCACGGGATGGCCAGAATTTGAAACACCAGTTTGGTGTTCTACTCAGTACCCACGGAGAGAAAGACAGTGACCGTTAATGAGATACGACTGATAAGGGATTCATAATCCAGCACATGTAAACAGCTCGTGCAGCCCAGTATCAGAAAAGCAACCCCCGATTGCAACACGGGCAGAACTCAGAGAAGAAGACGACGTGCAGATGGGCTGCAGCACGCCACCCTTAGCCGTGTGGGAAGTGCAGGTCAGAGCCACAGAGCTGCCTCTCCACAGCTGGCAGCTCGGCTGCTGTCAGGCAGGGCATGGATGCTGATGAAAAAAGAAGTGCTTGTGCACTGTTGATGGGGATATAAACTGGTGCAGCCTCTGTGAGAAAGAGGACTACAGATTAGAAGTGCCATGTCAGTGCCAAGCTGCTTCAGCAGCTCTGACTCTGTGGCCCCAAGCCTGCCAGGCTCCTCAGGCGTGGGATTCTCCAGGCAAGGGTACTGGAATGGGTTGCTGTTCCCTCCTCCAGGGATCTTCCCGACCCAAAGACCAAACTCGGGTCTCTTATGCCCCCTCTGCTGGCAGGCAAGCTCCGTACTCCTAGCACCACCTGGGAAGCCCAGGTACCAGTACCTCCAACTGGGTACTTGGTATCCTGGACCCAGTAATTCCACTCCTGGGTATATATATCCCCCAAACACAAAAACACTTAATTTACAAAGATACATGCATTCCCAGTGTTCGTAGCCCCACTATTTATAGTAACCAAGATATAGAAGGAAACTGTCCACCAGGAGACAGACGGATAAGAATGTGGCACGTGTATATAATGGAATATCACTCACCCACGAGCAGTGAAGAGTGTCGTCTGCAGCAACAAGGATGAGCTGCAAGGACATTGTGTGAGGTGAAATCAGTCAGAAAGACAGACACTATCATATCAGTTACATATGAAATCTAAAATTACCACAAAGCAGTCAATACAGCAAAAGAAGCAGACTCAGCAGACAGAACTAGTGGTTACATGGGGGGAAGGACGCAGGGAGGGCCGCGCAGGGCTGGGGACCAAGAGGGACGAGCTGCTGCCGCTGCCGCTGCCGCTGGTAGGTCGCTTGGTCGTCTCCGACTCTGTGCGATCCCAGAGATGGCAACCCGCCAGGCTCCCCCATCCCTGGGATTCTCCAGGCAAGAGCACGGGCGTGGGCTGCCATTTCCTTCTCCAGTGGGTGAAAGTGAAAAGTGAAAATGAAGTCACTCAGTCGTGTCCAACTCCTAGCGACCCCATGGACTGCAGCCTATCAGGCTCCTCCATCCATGGGATTCGCCAGGCAAGAGTACTGGAGTGGGGTCCATTGCCTTCTCCGGAAGGGACAAACTATTAGGTATCAGATGAGCTGTAAGCCTACACACCACACAGGGGATTCAATCAGCATTTTGTTGTTCTTGTTGTTCAGTGGCTCAGACGTGTCCGACTCTTTTCGACCCCATGAGTCGCAGCACAGCCTCCCCGTCCATCACCAACTCCCAGAGTTCACTCAGACTCACATCCATCAAGTCAGTGATGCCATCCAGCCATCTCATCCTGTCGTCCCCTTCTCTTCCCGCCTTCAGTCTTTCCCAGCATCAGAATCTTTTCCAATGAGTCAACTCTTTGCATGAGGTGGCCAAAGTACTGGAGTTTCAGCTTCAACATCAGTCCTTCCGATAAACACCCAGGACTGATCTCCTTTAGGATGGACTGGTTGGATCTCCTTGCAGTCCAAGGGACTCTCAAGAGTCTTCTCCAACACCACAGTTCAAAAGCATCATTTCTTCAGTGTTCAGCTTTCTTTATAGTCCAACTCTCACATCCATACATGACCACTGGAAAAACCATAGCCTTGACTAGACGGACCTTTGTTGGCAAAGTAATGTCTCTGCTTTTTAGTATGCTGACTAAGCATACATTTCTTCCAAGGAGTAAGCGTCTTTTAATTTCATGGCTGCAGTCCCCGTCTGCAGCAATTCTGGAGCCCAGAAAAGTAGTCAGCCACTGTTTCCACTGTTTCCCCATCTATTTGCCATGAAGTGATGGGACTGGATGCTGTGATCTTAATGTTGAATCTTAACCCAGCTTTTTTCACTCTCCTCTTTCGCTTCCATCAAGAGGCTCTTCAGTTCTTCGCTTTCTGCCATAAGGGTGGTGTCATCTGCATATCTGGGGTTATTGATATTTCTCCCGGCAATCTCGATTACAGCTTGCGCTTCATCCAGCCCAGCGTTTCTCCTGATGTACTCTGCATATAGATTAAATAAGCAGGTCACAGTATACAGCCTTGACGAATTCCTTTCCTGATTTGGAACCAGTCTGTTGTTCCATGTCCGGTTCTAACTGTTGCTTCCTGTCCTACATATAGGTTTCTCAAAAGGCAGGTCAGGTGGTCTGGTATTCTCATCTGTTTTAAGAACTTTCCAGAGTTTGTTGTGGTCCACACAGTCAAAGGCTTGGCATAGTCAACAAAGCAGAAGTAGATGTTTTTCTGGAACTCTCTTGCTTTTTTGATGATCCAGCGTATGTTGGCAATTTGATCTCTGGTTCCTCTGCCTTTTCTAAAACCGGCTTGAACATCTGGGGGTTCACAGTTCACGTATTGTTGAAGCCTGGCTTGGAGAATTTTGAGCATTACTAGCATGTGAGATGAGTGCAATTGTGTGGTAGTTTGAGCATTCTTTGGCATTGTCTTTCTTTGGGATTGGAATAAAAAACTGACCTTCTCCAGTACTGCAGCCACTGCTGAGTTTTCCAAATTTCCTGGCATATTGAGTGCAGCACTTTCACAGCATCATCTTGCAGGATTTGGAATAGCTCAACTGGAACTCGATCACCTCCACTAGCTTTGTTCTTAGTGATGCTTTCTAAGGCCCACTTGACTNCGATTACAGCTTGCGCTTCATCCAGCCCAGCGTTTCTCCTGATGTACTCTGCATATAGATTAAATAAGCAGGTCACAGTATACAGCCTTGACGAATTCCTTTCCTGATTTGGAACCAGTCTGTTGTTCCATGTCCGGTTCTAACTGTTGCTTCCTGTCCTACATATAGGTTTCTCAAAAGGCAGGTCAGGTGGTCTGGTATTCTCATCTGTTTTAAGAACTTTCCAGAGTTTGTTGTGGTCCACACAGTCAAAGGCTTGGCATAGTCAACAAAGCAGAAGTAGATGTTTTTCTGGAACTCTCTTGCTTTTTTGATGATCCAGCGTATGTTGGCAATTTGATCTCTGGTTCCTCTGCCTTTTCTAAAACCGGCTTGAACATCTGGGGGTTCACAGTTCACGTATTGTTGAAGCCTGGCTTGGAGAATTTTGAGCATTACTAGCATGTGAGATGAGTGCAATTGTGTGGTAGTTTGAGCATTCTTTGGCATTGTCTTTCTTTGGGATTGGAATAAAAAACTGACCTTCTCCAGTACTGCAGCCACTGCTGAGTTTTCCAAATTTCCTGGCATATTGAGTGCAGCACTTTCACAGCATCATCTTGCAGGATTTGGAATAGCTCAACTGGAACTCGATCACCTCCACTAGCTTTGTTCTTAGTGATGCTTTCTAAGGCCCACTTGACTTCACACTCCAGGATGTCTGGTTCTAGGTGAGTGATCACACCATCAGGATTACCTGGGTCGTGAAGATCTTTTTGGTACAGTTCTTCTGTGTGTTCTTGTCATTTTTTCTTAATATCTTCTGCTTCTGTTAGGTCCAGACCATTTCTGTCCTTTCTTGTGCTCAAAGTGATCTCAAGTTTTTCCCATTCTGTTGTTTTCCTCTGTTTCTTAGGAAGGCTTTCTTAATCTCTTCTTGCTATNAGGATTACCTGGGTCGTGAAGATCTTTTTGGTACAGTTCTTCTGTGTGTTCTTGTCATTTTTTCTTAATATCTTCTGCTTCTGTTAGGTCCAGACCATTTCTGTCCTTTCTTGTGCTCAAAGTGATCTCAAGTTTTTCCCATTCTGTTGTTTTCCTCTGTTTCTTAGGAAGGCTTTCTTAATCTCTTCTTGCTATTCTTTGGAACTCTGCATTCAGATGGATATATCTTTCCTTTTCTCCTTTGCCTTTCGCTTCTCTTCTTTTCTCAGCTATGTGTAAGGCCTCCTCAGACTACCATTTTGCTTTTTTGCATTTATTTTTCTTGGGGATGGTTTTGATCACCACCTCCTATACAGTGTTATGAACCTCTGTCCATAGTTCTTCAGACACTTTTTCAGATATAATTCCTTGAATCTATTTGTCACTTCCACTGTGTAATAGTAAGGGATTTGAGTTAGATCATACCTGAATAGCCTAGTGGTTTTCCCTACTTTTTTCAATTTAAGTCTGGATTTTGCAATAAGAGAAAAAAAGATAAAACACAATATTTTTTAATGATTATCAATGGAGTAAAACCTTTAAAAATTGTGAATCATTATGGTACACTTTTAACTCATGTAGTATTCTACAATAACTACATTTCAATAACAAGTTAAAAAAAAAAAAAGACCGTTAGAGTGGTGATTAAGTTCTCCAGGATTCTGGAGGCGGGAGATCGGGACGTGTCTAGCATCCCTCTTCAGTTCACGCGTTTTTCCTGCTGCTGGAGATGATGTTTTGAACAGGGAGGGCTCAAGATTTACACGAATAAGGGGCCACGGAAGGGGAGCAGGTCAGGCAAGAGGGGAAGGGCCTCGGGAGCACATGGTGGGATGGCCTCTGCCAGGGTAGGTGTGAGAAGGCGGCGTGCGGGCGAGACGGCGCGCTTCCGCGAGCGCCCGTGGGCGTGGCCAGCGGCGGGCGGACAGTGAGGGAAGCGTGCCTGTGTGGACACACGGCCTGTCACTCACCCGTGCCCGGCCCGCCCTCTCACGTTTTAAAGGGGTCTGTCATCTTCTCGGAAACAAGGCAGCGTGCGTAGGCTCGCTCCGTTTCCCTTGTTGCAGTGATTTTCACAGCAGTGCCTCTGTGCTCCCAGGAAGAAAAGGAAGGTCTCGCAGCTTCACATTATCCTTAAATGCGCGTTTGTGTGCTTATCTGTACTGCGGATGTTCAGTGCACAGACCCCATGGTGCCTGCTCCATTTTAAAAATGGGGAAACCGCGTAAGGAAGTTAAATGAGGAAAGACGGGAAAACATGCAAACGGAGCGCAGATAGCAAGGTTAAACTGAGCGCCGTTAACCCCTGCCGACGCCAGCTAACCGTTCAGAAGCAGCAGCGGGAGCCTGAAGCACGGGTTCCTGCTGGAGAATTCCAGCCCATGACAGTTACGAATGAAGTATGTCGGCCAGTGTTTCTTCCTAGGGTGTCCCTTTAAAGAATATTTAAAAGGTAACATCAGAGATGCTGCTTGGTATATATGCGGTAGAAATAACAAAAGCTAAAATAATACCTTAGTCTGAAGTTAGAATTCAGGTGAGTCTTCTGCATGCCTGTAAAAAAGTAAGGTATAATTTATGTACCACAAAATATATAAACATGAAGTTTTATTTATCCATCATATAACTCAGTGACTTTTCAGATAGGAACAAACCCATGTAAACAGCAATCCGATCAAAGTTCTGAACCTTATCACCACCCCAGGAAGTTCCATCATGCCTCTCAATACCATGTCAGTAATTATTCAGAGGTTTGGTCCACTAGTTACTCTCGGTTTACCTCCAGTCCTCTATAAACGACCGTATCAGTTTCAAAATTATAGGCTTGTTACATGTAGCCTTCTCCTCTCCCCAGTGTGTCTCCAGAACAGATCTCTTCCACTTTTGGCCTTATTCTCTCGTATTCAGCTAAATGGAGAACAGCTCTTATTTTATGAGTAAGTAGATAATTAAATAACAGTGACATAGTCACCTTGGTTGAAAACTTGCTCTTTGAGAATATACATAATTGAGAAAATCTGAGAACCAATCAGTGACACTGGATGAAAAGTATAAAATATTCATAGCACTGTACATAGGGTATACATATTTAACAACTTAAAACCCATCCCTTAGAAATACGTTCACAGCTGGTTGTAGATTTTATCACACAGGAAAAGTTCTAGTCCGTCTGTTTGAACCTTCTCAAGTCTCACGAGGAGAAGGCAGTGGCAGCCCACTGCAGTACTCCTGCCTGGAAAATCCCATGGGTGGAGGAGCCTGGTGGGCTGCAGTCCATGGGGTCGTTGAGGGTCGGACATGACTGAGCGACTTCACTTTCACTTTTCACTTGCATGCACTGGAGAAGGCAATGGCAACCCACTCCAGTGTTCTTGCCTGGANGACACATTCATTTAAAGCTCAGAATGTGTTTTCCTGCTTTCCTTAGAGACAAATATTTAGGTATTTAAAGACCTCTCTTCAGTTCCCTTGTGATACTCTGACAGGTACTTTGAAATAAAAGGGATAGATACAAAAGCGATAGTTATAAGCAAGATGTGATTGTCTTTAACCATATAATTTAATAAATTACTTTGTAATTTATAGTTATAGAACAAGTCTATCAATTTGGTTCTGACATACTCAGATTCTTAAAAGAAAACCAAAAATGCAGGTCTCATCTATTCAGTTTTTTACAAAGGTACTTATTGACATCTGTGATTGAACTCTTCAAAACTCATTTCAACATTTCATTTAAAGACGTTTGTTATATAGAATACTTTATGGCAAGAAACAGATGTTTCTACACTAATTTTATTGGCAGAGCTTAATGAATTTTATGAACCATTGTAGACAAGTTAAAAAAAAACTGTATTTGGCCCTGATATTTTGATTCAACAGGGAGAAATGACACTGTTTTATACCATATGGGCATTTTAACAGACCTTTCTATAAAAAGCAATTTGTAGCTAATTGAGAACTCTGACAAAACAACAAAAGCCTACTTGGAGTATATAGATATTTTTCCAAGTGGTTCTGCCATCAGTTTTCTCCTTCTTAAAGTAGATTTCCTTTGTCTTTGAAATGTAGCAGTTTCAGAAGAGGAATTTCTACCTAAATATAGGTGATACATGTTTAGGAATCAAGAGCATCAAGCAATGTCTAGAGTCAGATCTGGAGAGAAGGAAATGGCAACCCACTCCAGTATTCTTGCCTGGAGAATCCCGTGGACAGAGGAGCCTGATGGGCTGCCGTCTGTGGGGTCACACAGAGTCAGACACAGCTGAAGCAACTTAGCAGCAGCAGCAGAGTCAGAACATCCCCAGAGATATAATCCTTTGGTTCCTCCAGTTCTTTTTAGTTATCTCTCCATTAAGTATATTTATTTTCAGAAAATCATCTGTAATGATTGAGAGCTCTCATGTAGAATTAATGGCTTTAATGGAAAGGCTGTGCTCCCCGGGTCCTGAAATCCTGTTTGGAATGAAACTCCACATATAAAATGAAAACAGATAAAATCCTAAAGCTGCCTGTTATAATGGCTACTATTGGAAAGTGAAAAAGAATCAGATACTTAAATATTTTCAGTGGATATGCTTACAGTTGTATCTGTGTGTGTCTGTGTGTGTGTTCACACATAAACACCCTTCTCCAGGCACTGGCATTTTCAGGACTTGGTAGATGAACGCTGGCCCTTTAGAAGAAGGAGTACGGTGCGTGATCAGACAGCAGGTAAGGAAAAAGCACCCAGGGAGACAAGCACCGTTGCCGCTTCGTGCTTCTCGGACGTCAGTTCCCACGCGCCCACTTTCCGGTGCCCGAGCAAGGGGTGCAGCCGACTGACTGTTTCTCTGTTCTTGTTCGCTGTCCCTTCTGGTCCGTGGAAGCATTATATCGCCCCACTCCTTGCAGTTGAGCAAGGCCAAGAGACAGTTCTGGGCCAGGTGAAAGTGTTTAATGGCCCGTTTGAGACTGTCTCCTCTCGCCGTCTCTGCCACTGGCAGGAGGCTCTGAGCAGCCTGGGTGACTAAGCTGCTGACGTTGGAGTCAGACCCCAGGAGAGTCACTCGGGGGCACCGTCGCTGTGTGGAGGCAGAAGTAAACCGTTGCTGTTTTAAACACTGAAGTTGGGATATCGTTTGTTACACAGCATAACTTAGCCTGTCCTGATTGATGGCAGAGTTAATGTTTGTCTTCTGAGGGCTAGTTCCCAGAGCTGCTTGGAGTTTGTGTGAGGTTTACTGAAAGGGGAGGATTGTGTCCAGCACTCATTTCAGAGTAAAGCGTCTTGATGCTGAGCAAAGGAAATCTTCAGGGGGAGTATTCCAAACAGAGATGAAGAGGTGAAGTCAAGGAGTGCACTTGGGGTCTCGGAAGAGATGCAGTCGTGAGCAAAAGGGAATTCTCAAGAAGAGTGTCCAGAGAGCGTATACAAGGGAAGGGTTTGTCTGCAGTCAGTCTGGTGAGGACGGAGCCCTAGTCCTCACCTCACCTCTTTTGCTTACCTAAGCACTGAACCGCAGGCTGAATCCATGCAGTCCTTGGGATTTCGTTTCTGAATGAGCAAGGACTATCTGTCCACTTCACAACCAGTATTTCTCCGTTATCAGTGCCTGTTGTTCCGTAGGTGCCTGTCTGGCTCAAGCCTTTTGATCACCTGGCCACACTGGCTATGTCCCGTCCTGTTTCCTGACCGTCCTCCTAGGTTCTGACTCACTTTTCCCCTGGTTCCAAGGACAGTCCAGAGATGGTCTGAAAAAACTTTAAGAGATGGCAGAGTATCTAACAATAAAATTCAGGAAATACTAGATCATTCACATGAGAGCTAAACTTTCAGAAACACAGCTGTAGCGGGTATGTGCATATCGCATACATGCCGCTTCACATGGCCAGTGAGTGGTAGCGTGGCAGCTTTATTTAAGAATAGTGCGGGTCTTCCCAGGTGGCTCAGTGGGCGGAGAATCTGCCAGCAACGCAGGAGATGAAGGCAGACGTGGGTATAATCCCCGGGAAGCGGGCATGGCAACCCATTCAAGTATTCTCGCCTGGAGAGTCCCCTGGACAGAGGAGCCTGATGGGCCACAGTCCATGGGGTCACATGGAGGCGGACACGAGTGGAACCGCTGAGCACATGTGCACGTGCGCAAGGATGGCGCTGTAGAAGGAGTCACATCGACTCAGTGCAGGTCTTACAGATCAGGGATTTTAGTGTCCATGGGGGCCATGACAGTACTATTATATTTTGAGGTTTTCTAGTGTAAGCGTTACGCATTGGCCAGTCCTAATTTAGGGTAAGAAAAGCAGCGCTTTTTTGGTAAAGTGATCTCTTTCTAGTTCTTAGCTGCCTTTCCAAGTCATGGTATAAAATACTCAACCTTGCCTTTGAAAAGATATCTCAGTGTTTTCTCACTTGAAATACTTTGTCTTGATTGATATATCAGTCCATCAAAATCTCTGCTCCTCTCGGGACCCCTCCCTCCTAATCAACAGGGCGTTTGAGGACGGAGCATCACGGCTCCCCCTGCTGTGCTTCCGGTGAGAGCGCCGCCAGGGTCAGCCCTGGGCTTCAGGCCGGTCCTCACCGCCTCCGCCCGGGCTGTAGGAGCCGTGCAGGAGGAGGGACAGAGGCGTGCAGTTCTGGCCACGCACAGGCAGTCTGCCCTGCTGCCTTCCCCTGGCTCTGGACACCAAGTCAGCTTTAGTCCTGTGATCCCCGCAGCACTTCGGATTCCTTATTGGAACCTGGAAACTTCTGGCTGCTTTCTCTGCACTCCCTGGGAGTGTGTGGAACCCTGTAAAACCTGCCCTCTGTCCACCAGCTGGGGAAACCTTCCTGGGACTTCAGTCCCCTGTCCATTACCACTGTGTCACGGTGAACATAACTCTGTCCCGAGCAGGGCTGTCTGAAAGGCTTGCAGTTTCCGCAGGCTCTTGCCTCAGAGAAGCAAGCATCAGCCTACAAGTTCGGGGAGTAGCCTCTAGCTTTTCCCCCTCTAGCTTGTCCCCACTCTTAGTGTGGAAGCCGGGGAGGATGAAGGGAACTTGGTCCCTCCTCAGGACCACCACAACCCTAGGCTCATCCACTCAGAATCTCGGTATATCCACCAACGTTCCTAGATATTCTAGAAAAGAAGGGTATTTTCTCTGCAAGGGATTTGGAATTATTACTCTGTGATTATAATACAGTTAATCCTCCAAATGCATTTTTTTCCTTTGTAAATAAGAAACTTGGAACTTCTTTAAAAACCTTTTTACCACATGAAAGTCTGGCTTACAAGCTTTGGACTTAGGGAAAAAAATCTATGTTCAATCTCAGAGTTAAGCTTGCTGGTTGTAGGCGGCACTCCTGAGCAGTAAATTTCAGCCTCATGGTGAATTGAGGGTAGTCCTGATGGCAGGTGTGGGGGTGGAGTAAGGAGAGGGGAATGGCATGACTGAATAAAGAAGGGGCACTGGATAACGTTTAAGATGCAGCTGTATTATCCTCAGTATTAACTGGCTGTCAGAGGATGGCGTCACTTCGCAGGAGTGGGCCGCTGATTGCAATCCCTTAGTACCTATGGTACCCACTGTGGGCTCATGTGTAACTTCGTTTTCTCCTTCAGAAAGCAGATTGAGCCAGAAGTTTTCAGGAATGAATCAAGTTTTCCAGAATATGGAAATAATTGTGTTTTCTCCAAAACTGTCCATAAGCCAGGTGGCACTACTGAAAAGAACCCGCCTGCCAATGCTGGAGATGTAAGAGACTCTGGTTTCTATCCCTGGATCAGGACGATCCCCTGGAGGAAGACATGGCAACCCACTCCAGTATTCTTGCCTGGAGAATTCCATGGACCGAGGGGCCTGGTGGGCTACTGTCCGTAGGGTCGCAGAGAGTCAGATACCACGTGAAACGACTTAGGAAACATGCATGTCCATGACCCAGTGATAAGTAAAAGGTAAAAGAAACTTGAAGAAAATAGGGATAAATTTTGTACTTGTCTAGTGTTGAGAATAAAATTTTGTTGATGGTAAAAAAAACNTGTAAATAAGAAACTTGGAACTTCTTTAAAAACCTTTTTACCACATGAAAGTCTGGCTTACAAGCTTTGGACTTAGGGAAAAAAATCTATGTTCAATCTCAGAGTTAAGCTTGCTGGTTGTAGGCGGCACTCCTGAGCAGTAAATTTCAGCCTCATGGTGAATTGAGGGTAGTCCTGATGGCAGGTGTGGGGGTGGAGTAAGGAGAGGGGAATGGCATGACTGAATAAAGAAGGGGCACTGGATAACGTTTAAGATGCAGCTGTATTATCCTCAGTATTAACTGGCTGTCAGAGGATGGCGTCACTTCGCAGGAGTGGGCCGCTGATTGCAATCCCTTAGTACCTATGGTACCCACTGTGGGCTCATGTGTAACTTCGTTTTCTCCTTCAGAAAGCAGATTGAGCCAGAAGTTTTCAGGAATGAATCAAGTTTTCCAGAATATGGAAATAATTGTGTTTTCTCCAAAACTGTCCATAAGCCAGGTGGCACTACTGATAAAGAACCCGCCTGCCAATGCTGGAGATGTAAGAGACTCTGGTTTCTATCCCTGGATCAGGACGATCCCCTGGAGGAAGACATGGCAACCCACTCCAGTATTCTTGCCTGGAGAATTCCATGGACCGAGGGGCCTGGTGGGCTACCGTCCGTAGGGTCGCAGAGAGTCAGATACCACGTGAAACGACTTAGGAAACATGCATGTCCATGACCCAGTGATAAGTAAAAAGTAAAAGAAACTTGAAGAAAATAGGGATAAATTTTGTACTTGTCTAGTGTTGAGAATAAAATTTTGTTGATGGTAAAAAAAACATTATACACAGTTTAGGGGTATTATTTATGCAAGAGAACATTTTATTAATATGAAATACAGTGTAGTCTTCAGTGAAACAGTGTATGCCTTTTATGAGTGTATACACTTTTGTAGCCAAAACTTCACTCGCACTCAGTAAAAATGGTATCCTGTCTCTGCCAGTGGGCTGCTTGCGGACCTTTAATAGCTAAATGCATTTCACCGAAAGTTGTGCCTTGAGAGTCGGGGAACTGTCACTTTCAACCTACGTGTAATCATAGTATCTGGAAGCAAAATCGGGACCCAGTATATTAAGTATAAGGGAAAGGTACTAATCTTTTATTATTTTAGGATTTTAGCAACTCAGCTGAAGGCATTTGGCAAACGTGGGACAAAGTTTCACATAGCTGACTTTTATTTTGGTCAAATAAAGAACTTTTTGTCTAACAAAACTGAACAGGTTGCCAGTTTTATTTCAGTATTAATTATTAACTCTAAAATAAACACATAGTTAGACTTTAAAGTACCTTTTACAGAAAGGGAAACCCGGAGTTACCTAGGCGTAAAAATTGTCGGGGAGTAGAAGGTGTTCCCACAGAACGACATATGGATCACGTAGAACGGCCTTCTGTCACAGCGCCTTGATCAATGCAGTCAGCAGTAGCTGAAAACCCTTACTCGCTGCTAGCTGCTCTAAGTGAGATGTTGTTTTTCCTCCTCAGTATCCTAACGTCAGTTTATCACGCTCCTACCCAAACAGCGCCTGGGGCTATGCTCTGGTTAAATGATTAAAAATAATGAAATATTTTCGTAATCAAAATGAGAACATGAGGATCTTGTTTAATCAAATGTGCAGCAGCAGTTGCTCAAAAAAGGATTGCAAACGTTTTATAAAGGCAATTTAAATGTATAACTTGACAGTAAAGAAAGTTTATTTTGTTTTTGTTAATGTTCAGTCACTAAGTCACGTCTGACTCTGCGACCCCATGGACTGTAGCCTGCCAGGCTCCTCTGTCTAAGGAATTCTCCACACAAGAATACTAGTCGGTTGCCATTTCCTTCTCCAGGGGATCTTCCGGACCCAGGGATCGAACCTGTATCTCCTGCGTTGGCAAGCAGATTCTTCAGTACAGTACTGAGCCACCAAGGAAGTCCATTTATCAGTTTAGCAGACTCTAGTTCTTGATGCCTGTAGCTTTCATTTTTATTTTAATTTTATCTTATTTTATTTTCCACACTATGCCAAGATCTTAATTCCCTGACCAAGGATTGAATCTGGGGCCATGGCAGTGGAAACACTGAGTCTTAACCACTGGACCACTAGGAAACTCCATGTAACTTTAGTTTTAAAATTTCGATGACTAGTAGTATTCTTCTAACCAGTTTCTTGTATGACTATTAGTTTTGTGAGTAGTCAGTGCTATTAAAGTGGGATTCAAGTTAATTTCTGCACTTTGATGAACTAGTCATGTTGAGTATTGGTTTAGCGGTGTGACGGGTTTCTGTGTATCAGCCTGTGTCCGGGGCTTTGCCCGCTTCACTGACGGTCACCAGTAGGTCTCCGGTGACAGCTCTAGGATTTTGCGTCTAGAGGGTCACGTCCTCAGCACACAGTGACAGTTTTACTGTTTCCTTTGCGATACGGATTTCTTTTATTTTGCTTCTCTGATTGCTGTGGCTAGGAAAGCCACAACCATGTTGAATAAAAGAGTGGGCAGCCTTGTTTTGTTCCTGATCTTAGAGGAAATGCTTTTAGCTTTTCACTGTTTAGTATATTAGTTACAGTATTGTCATATATGGCCTTTATTATGCCGAGATATGTTCCCTCTATGCTAGCTTTCTGGAGAGCTGTTATTATGAATGGGTGTTGAACTTTATCAGAAATTTTAGGCATCTTTGGAGATGATCATACGGTTTTTACTTCTTTACTTTGTTAATGTGGTGTATCACACTGATTGATTTGCAGACCCCTAGAAATCTTTGCATCCCTGGGATAAATCCTACTTGACTTTGATGATGTTATTAGTCTCTAAGTCTGACTCTTTTGTGACCAAGTGGACTGTAGCCAGGCTCCTCTGTCCATGGGTTTTCCCAGGCAAGAATACTGGAGTGGGTTGCCCTTTCCTTCTCTGGGGGATCTTCCCAATCCAGGGATCAAACCCACATTTCCTGCATTCNTAAATCCTACTTGACTTTGATGATGTTATTAGTCTCTAAGTCTGACTCTTTTGTGACCAAGTGGACTGTAGCCAGGCTCCTCTGTCCATGGGTTTTCCCAGGCAAGAATACTGGAGTGGGTTGCCCTTTCCTTCTCTGGGGGATCTTCCCAATCCAGGGATCAAACCCACATTTCCTGCATTCCAGGTGGAATCCATTTTCCCTGCTGGGCCACCAGGGAAGCTCGACATACGGTCTTTTTAATGTATTGCTGGATTTGCTTCTGGAGTATTTTGTTGAGGATTTTTGCATTTATGCTCATCAGTGATAAACTGGCCTGTGAAGTATCAGAAAGAGAAATTAACAAACCAGTCCCATTTACCACTGCATCAAAAAGAATAAGATACCTAGGAATAAACCTACCTAAGGAGGCAAAAGAGTTACACACTGAAAACTATGACACTGATAAAAGAAATCAAAGTTGACTCAAACATCTGGAGAGACACATCATGTTCTTGGATTGGAAGAATTGATGTTGTTAAAATGACCATACTACCCAAGGCAGTCTACAGATACAGTGCAATCCCTATAAAAATACCAATGGCATTTTTTTTATAGAACTAGAGCAAAAAAATTTTAAATTTCTGTGAAAACACAAAAGACCCTGAGTAGCCAAAACAATCTTGAGAAAGAAGAATGGAGCCAAAGGAATCACTGCCCTGACTTCACACTATCCTACACAGCTACAGTAATGAAAACAGTATGGTACTAGCACAAAAATACGCACATTCATCAATGAGACAGGATGGAGAGCATGGAAATAAACCCATCCACTACGGTCAGTTAGTCTGTGATAGAGGAGGCAGGAGTACACAGTGGGGAAAATACAGTTTTTCACTAAGTGGTGATGGGGAAATGGGACAGGTACACGTAGAAGAATGAAATTAGAGCATTCTCAAACACAGTATACAGAGCTAAACTCCAAACGCAGTATGGGCCTAAATAAAGACTAGATACTGCAAAACTCCCAGGGGAAATATAAATCACACCTATATGTTTTTTGGATCTGTCTTCTAAAGGAAAGGAAATAAAAGCAGAAATAAGAAGATGAGAGCTAATTAAACTGAAAAGCTTTTGCACAGCAAGGGAAACCATCAACAAAACGAATAAAAAAGAGAACTACTGAATGGGAGAAAATATTTGCAATGGATAAAGCCAATTAGGGATTATTATCCAAAATATATGAACAGGTCATACAACTCAACATTAAACGAACAACCTGATTGAAAAATGGGCAGAACTGAATAGACATTTTCCCCAGGGGGAAATGCAGCCAGCAGGACATGAGAAGATACTTGCCACTAAGAGTCATCAGGGAAATGCCAGTCAAAGTCCACTGAGCTCACCCCTCACACGTGTCAGGATGGCTGTCAGTGGAAACGAGAAACCCACACATAGCAAATGCTGATGAGAATGTGGAGAAAGAGAACCCTTGTACACTGTTGATGAGAGTGTAAATTGGTGCATATGCTGTGGAAAACAGTATGGANAAAGACAAATACTTTGTAATGCCTTGATTCCCCTTTCAGTCTAGAGAAATGTAAATAGTGTTACATCAATACTTTTCCTCCCTGACCGATCTAGCCATATTTGACATTTCAAAGTCTCTCTTGTGAGCAATAAATTTTTTTAAAAAAACATCTGGGCGGGAAGTCCACAGATGCTTTCCCCTTTTCACTCCCTGCTGTCGGTCCTTGGATCTGTTTTATGGGACTGTACACACGTAGTTGTTTAGTCTTTAATCTTTGGGGTTTTTTTCCCCTCATACTTTTACATCATCTCATCACTTCTTTTTGAGAATTAGGATAACGTGATATACAGCTGAATGTTGTTTACTTTTTGTAAGGAGAAAATGTGGGCAGATGTGTTTCCAAATAAATAGTTTGATCAATGATTATACTACTAAAATTATTGAGACATTTTTAGGAAAGAAGAAAGGGACGGAAGGCAAGGGGGCAAGTCCTGATTTATTTATTCTTCTAGCCTCACACCTTCCTTGTCCACTGAGGCTTCATCTGCCCACTTTGGCCGCGCAGGGCCTGGCGCCGTCGTGGGCTCCCTCCGCAGCGCGGGGCCGCTCCCGGCGCGAGGCGCAGGCTTCCCGTCGTAGCGGCCCGCTGGTGGAGGAGCACGTGCTCTAGGCGCAGGCGCTTCCCTAGTTGCGGTGCACAGGCCTAGCTGTTCCCTGGCGCGTGGGGTCTTCCTGGACCAGGGACCGAGCACGGGTCCCCTGCGTTGGCAGTGGATTTTTATCCAGTGGACCAGCAGGGAAGCCCCAAAGGTCCTGATGTAGAATGTAGCCTAGGCAAGTAAGTGTAGCTTTGGGGGGTAGTTTTGTAAGGCTGCCTCTCATTTCTGTTTGCGGCTGTCAGCTGATTTAGATGCTGATAAAATGTAGGCTTATACCTAAACTCTTGTTGTTGCTTTCTTGCTAGGTCGTGTCCAACTTTTCTGTGACCCCACCAGGCTCCTATATCCGTCGTAGATCCCAGGCAAGAAGGCTGGAGTGGGTTGCCGTTTCCTCCTCCAGAGAATCTTCGCAGCACAGGGACTGAGCTTGCACTTCCTGCGTTGTCAGGCGGATTCCTTAGCACTGAGCCCCCAGGCAAGCCCCATACCTAAACCCAAGCATGCTTAAGTGCTTAGCTTGTGGTCTTTCACGTTGATGGTAAAGGGCACAAATAGGAAGTGTGTGTATTACAAGTAAACGGTCAGGGTTCCTAAGTGAAATAAGACCTACACTGCTATGCATTAGAATCTCTACAGCATAGCTCTGAGTAATCATACCTCAGTTTCCCTATCCAGAAAATGGGTATAGGGTTTTTACCTAAAATTATAAACATTAAATGAGTTTATACATATCAGTCACTTAAAATAGTGTCTGTCACCCAGGAAGTGCTTTATAGAGGTTCACCATTATTTCTACAATTAATGTCACGACCAGTAAGATAATCTGCGGCTTCCTAGTATACCACCTGTTGGAGAAGTGGAACCTTGGGTTGTCAGCAAGACTTAGATCCACATGTGCCATGCCAGGCCTCTGATGCTGTGAGTGCACTATTCTTGGGGTCATGGTCTGTATTTCAGAAGAAGCACTTGTCATTTCGTGATAAAGATACATTGACCTCTTCATTTGTCCAGTCAGAGGGGCTTCAAGAGAAGCTAAGTGGGGTCTCCCTGGGTGTTCCTGGGGATGCAGGCCGCAGTGAGAGGTCGGGACGCACAGAAGCGGAGGCGGTGAGGGGAGCAGGCGAGGAGCGCAGGGCTGCTTAGATGCACGTGGGGTCCGGGCCGCACGTGGGGTCTGGGCTGCACGCGGGGTCCGGCCGCGCGAAGAGCCGTGGACCTGGGCGTACTCCTCCCCAGCCCGGCTCCTGGGTGCTCACAGGGCCGCACGTCCAGGGCCCTGGACACGTGTATTCCTCCCTGCTTTAGCTCATTCGCAGGCTAAGAGACAAAAGTAATTTCCAATGCAGGCCAATTAGGGTTTTCAGGACTCAAGATTTTGTGTTGGTTTTTCTTGAATATTCTCACCATGCACCCATCTAGGATCATTCCTCAGAAAAACAGTATTTTCCATGTGTCATTTTTCCCTAACATTTTGAAACATATATTGTAGTTTATTTTAAGGAGGATTTATTTTAAGGAGGATTAGGTGTGATTATGTACTTAATGATGACAACCTGTAATTGTTTTTACGATCATCAGCTATTAAGATTTCCTATTTGTTTTTGAAGAGCATGACAGGTGTTTGTAGTTACCTTCCAAGAAGAAAAGATTACAGTTACATAGTAGATGCAGGTTATTTTTGCTCACTTGTCGAAAACCAGCTTATACTCTATATTTTAGCTAACAACTCAATGTAAGTAAATGTTGACAGTATTGAACTCTGAAAACCTGATTACTAAATAGAATCTTTTTAAGAGTAATGGCTCTTGAGAAATTCAGCACGATTCTTTATTCACGGCAGTACTGTAGAACAGCAGGGGGCCCAGCAGCACTAGGTTCACATGTAGTCTCCTGTGTGTTAATTGTGCAGCCCTTTGCAAAACAGCTAAGCTTGTGGATCTCAGCTTATCCACATGTGAAATGGCAAATGACTGAAACTCACAGTATTATCCAAATATTGAAAGATTTTGAATGCTTCTCTTCTTTTTGTCCTAACCCCATTTCTGTAAATATTGCAGTATACCTAATTATCCCGAATAATTAAGCATGACTAAAACAGACAAAAAATCACGCTGACCTCTTTGATTATTTTAACTCAAGTTGAAAATAAATTCAGAAAGCACAGTCACGATATTTTCTTAATGTAGTTTAAAGATACATGATGATAACATAATAAAAGTGTACCTGTTTCCAAGATAATATTGAAGACGAGCTTGGGGAGACTGAAATAACTCTCCAGTCAGGTAAACCATTAGGGGCAGAGCCAAGAAAAAGCAAGTGCGTGTCAAAAGCAAAGAGAGCTTGTCACCAGCAGTGTTTTCTGGTTAAATCTGAAATGTGTATGTGTGCGTGCGAGCCCAGTCGTATCCGGTTCTTTGTGACAGCACGGATTGTAGCCCATCAGGCTCCTCTGTCCTGGCAATTTCCAGGCAATAGACTGAGCTAAATTTAACAAAACCAGCCTCAAATGTATCATCTTTTCTCCCCTATTAAATGGAAGAAGACATTTAAATTGAGGGCTCTGTGTGTCTTTTAAATTTTTTATTTAATTTTTAAATTTTGAAGTAGGTTTTTAAAAAGATTCCAAAAATAAAGTTTCTTCACAAAGAATTCTCGTGTGCCCTTACCTCAGCTTCATCAAACGTTAATGTCTTATCTATAACCACAATGCAAGTATCAAAATCAGAAAAAAAATAGCATTGATATTACTCTGTTACCCAGTCTACAGATCTTTCTTCTCATTTTGCTCAACTTCCTAGTAATGCCCTTCTGGTCTAGGTTCTAATCCAGGACCCCCGTTGCACTGATTCATCAAGTTGCCTTCGCTCCCTTTAATCTGCCTAGCTCCTCTGGTCTTTGGTAACCTTGACGCTTTTGGAGGGCACTGTCGGTGAACGTGTACCGTGGCCCCTCGAAAGCAGTGATGGTCCCCCACAGCACAGCAGACCTGGGAGCACACGATTCCACGTGCATCGTTCCAGTGAGTCTACTTTGGCCACGTGGTGGAGGAGGCGTCCCTTCCTCCGCTGTAGAGTGGCTGTGTTTCCCTTTGTGATTGGAACCTCGCTTTGTGACTGTAAATATCACGTTTGCGATCCCAGTCTTCACTAACGGTGGGTTCTTCCCTGACTGTTTTGTTTCTCAGTGGTGCTTTCCCATTTTCACCCTTTCTTCCACATGTTTCATCGGAATTCTGTGGCAAGGAGGAGTTTTCTTTTCTCCATTACGTGTTTAGTTGTAGCTGGGTATTTATTTTTACTCCGTGGATTAAAAGTCATTACTATCCTTGCTTAAATTGTTCCCAGTTTGGCCACTGAGAGCTCATTAAAGTCAACTCCTCTGTCCTGTGATACGCTTCCGTCATTTTTTGAACATTTTCTTCCTTTCGGGCACTCAAGTCCTTCCTGGCTTATCCCGTACTTCCTCCGCCTCCCCTGCCAGTCCTGTAGTTGCCGTTTCTCCAAGGAGCCCTCATTCCTTTCTCCATTGCTTTAGTGCTTAGAAACCAGGATCTGTGCACAGGATGGTGTTCACTGGTGACAGGGGTCACTGCTTCCAGGCCCTCTCATGACCAGAGCTAGGGGAGATATAATGTATATACATAATATCCTATTTTTATATCAATGTCCAATCTAAAACTATTGGCTTCTGCAGTTTCAGTTCAACATTACAAGGTTGATCATAGCTTCCGCTGTAAATAAAGAATTATTTGGAGCTTCTTTCTCTGACAAGAGAAACTTGCTTCTTAATGTCCACACTATGTTTATTTGCCCAAGCTTTGATGTACGTAGTTATTTCAGAGTTGCTAACTCACACTTTACATTTTGCAGAGTTTTAATAAGAGCATAGTTGTTGTTGGGTCACTCAGTCGTGTCCGACTCTTTGTGACCACATGGACCGCAGCACATCAGGCCTCCCTGTCCGTCGCCAACTCCCGGAGCTTGCTCAAACTCATGTCCATCGAGTCGGTGGTGCCATCTGCCATCTCATCCTCTGTCATCCCCTCTCCTCCTGCCCTATCTTGCCCAGCATTGGGTCTTTTCCAGTGAGTCAGCACTTTGCATCTGGTGGTCAGCATATTGGAGCTTCAGCTTCAGCANGTCCGTCGCCAACTCCCGGAGCTTGCTCAAACTCATGTCCATCGAGTCGGTGGTGCCATCTGCCATCTCATCCTCTGTCATCCCCTCTCCTCCTGCCCTATCTTGCCCAGCATTGGGTCTTTTCCAGTGAGTCAGCACTTTGCATCTGGTGGTCAGCATATTGGAGCTTCAGCTTCAGCATCAGTCCTTCCAATGAATATTCAGGATTGATTTTCTTTAGGATGGACTGGTTGGATCTCCTTGCCGTCCAAGGGACTCTCAAGAGTCTTCTCCAACACCACACAGTTAAAAAGCATCAATTCTTTGGCACTCAGCTTTCTTCTTTCTTTTTGGTCCAACTCTCACAGCCATACTTGACTGCATAGCTTTCACTGTACGGAGTTTGGCTGGCAGAGCTATGTCTCTGCTCTTTGACGTGATGTCTAGGTTTGTCTTTAATGCGATGTCTAGGTTTGGGCATAGTTAGGAATTGTACATGAGCGTGATTAGACTGGCACATCGCTTCTACAGTGCACAGAAGACATGTCCACTTACGTTGTGAACTAGTGGAGGTGAACCAAAACACATTGCTTTCAGTCTTTTTTTTTTTTTCCTTCAGCTTCATTGAAACATAATTGACATTCAGCACTCAATAAGTTTAAGGCTGACTTACATACAGCAGTGAAAATGGTCAATAAGCAGTTTATAATAGGAATAGAAACGAGTTTCATTTGAGCCAGACTGAGGACTCTAGCCTGGCACAGAGCCTCCTGAATGACCGTGGAGGAGAGGAGTTCTCATCAGTCTTCTGTCTTGTCAGAACAAAGCGCATCAACCCAACAGGGAGACATTCCTTCAGGATTTCCAAGCTAAGTCAGTATGTACTCAGCCAGTCAGTGTGGCTCAGCGGCTGGGAAGGGAGTCTTAGATCATCCGAGGAGGACCAGCGTTGGCATCCCAGGTCGAGAGTCATTTAGTCTTTATTCTTAACATAGATGCTCTTTTCTTCTGGTGAATGTTGCCTTTTCCTTTAGTAATTAAAGCAGATGTGTGGCATGTGTTTGATAGGCCACCAATAGGCTGTTTCATTTAGCATAAAGTTCGTTAACTCCTGCGTGAGACAGAATGATTCCACATGACTCAGCATGTGGAGGTTTCTCTTATCCCATGTATCTGGAAGTGATGACCACAATGATTTTAGTGAACATCCGTCATCTCGTATAGATATGAGACTCACTGTAAACTAAAGAAGTGGAAAAGCAGGTTTTCCCCTTGCGGTGAGAACTCTTCTAAGGCTCGCTCTCAGCAGCTTTCGCGTGTGGCATTCCGCTGCGTTACTGTGGGCACCGTGTTGTGCGGTATACCCCTAGGACTTGTTTGTCTCACAGCTGAAAGTCTGGTGCCTTTTGACCACCCTCCACTCCCACATGTGGAAGTCCCAAATCTGATCTCTTTTTCTGTGAATCTGTCTGTTTTTAAACTATAAATGACCTTCGGTACTAAGTTAATTCCTGGTACACGCATAGTAACGCAGTATTTCTGTGCATTTCAAAAGGATCACTGTGATAATTCTAGTTACAGTAAGTCACCAAACAAAGATGTTACAGTTGCTGACTGTATTCCCCACACTGTACATTTCATACCCATGACTCATTTATTATGTAATTGAAAGCTCACACCTCCTGATCTCCCTCCTCCGTTTCTCTCCTCCCCCACTCACCCCTCCGGTAACCACCTGCCTGTTCCCTCTATCTGTAACTGCTTCGGTTCTGCTGTGTTTATTTGTTTTTTAGATTCTACATGGAAGTGAAGCCATGCAGTGTCTGTCTTTCTCAGTCTGACTGATTAGCTCAGCATAATACCCACCAGGTCCATCTGTGTTGCCATAGACGGCAAGATTTGATTCTTTTTTGTGACTGAGTAAAAAACAACCAAACAAAAGTAATATTCCACCATGTGTGTCTACCACATCTTTATCTGTTACTTTGTTGCTAGGCGTTTAGGCTGCGTCCATGCCTTGGCTTTTGTAAACGCTGCTGTGGGGCGCATAGGGGCACGTGTATATTTTGGAATCAGTGTTCTTGTTTTCTTCTGACAGATGCCCAGGCGTGGGATTTCTGGATCTTACAGCAGTTCTATTTTTAGTTTTCTGAATACCCCACATTGTTTTTCATAGAGATCGCTCCAATTTAGATTCCCACCAGCAGCGCAGGAGGGTTTGCTTCTCTCCACCTCCTTGACGATATTTATCATTTGCTGTCTTTTTGATAACAGTTATTCTGATAGATGTGAGCTGATATCCAGTTGTGGTTTTGAATTTTATTTCCCCAATAGTTCGTAACATTTGAGCACTTTTTCATGTGGCTACAGGCCATCTGTGCGTGTTCTTAGGGAAGACTGTCTCTTCCTAACCCTCTGCCCAGTTAAAGGAATACTTACTCAGCTGTGGCTGCCCTGGGCCTCTGTTGCCGCACAGACCACCTCCAGGAGTGCATGGGCTGCTTCTGGCGGTGGCTGCTCCTGGTGGTGGCTGCTCCTCGCGTGGCTCCTCCTGGCGGTGGCTNCCCCCCCCCGACACACACTGTATTCTGGGATGTGTTATTCTTTTGTGAGTGCTGGTTAATTTCATAGATTATAAGTCATGGGCAAGTGAACTAATGCATTTTAAAGAAATGCACTGCTTTCCACAGAGCATTATATAAAATACCTACAGGGTTGGCTTTGCATTTTAAACTTCGTTTGTAAACTTCACATGAAACTTTTTCTTGATGTTTAGGTATATTCTGTCAGTGAGCTGACCTGCAGTTTGGCCCATAGAGACTATTTTTAATATACCCTACAAATACAGAGTTTATAAATTTGAGATAGTCTCAATCAGTGATTTATATTTCAGACACGTAGTTTAGGGTTTTATAGCATGGTTGGTTTTTCAACTTAATTTAGAATTTAGTGTTTTGCTAATCTCTGAGAAGTTAGTACATCCTCCATAAGAAGGATTCCACGGTGAAATGAATTTCCAGCAAATGCTTTCTTCCATATCCCTTTCTTTGAACATTATTAGCAAATATGTCTCTAAGACACCCAGTAGTAAAGGCGTCCACTTCAGTTTAATATCCTCTGTGTCAGCTTTTTGAAGATGGACTCATATTTGCATATGACATCTGCTAACATTCCCAAGAAATGATGGTCTGTATTAATCTACTGATCCAAGAAATAATATTATTTATATTATTTCAGAAACTTACCCCATTCCCTCCCCCAAATGGCTTCCCCAGTGGCTCAGTGGTAGAGCATCCACCTGCCAGTGCAGGAGATGTGGGTTTGATTTCTGGATCAAGATGATCCCCTGGAGAAGGGAATGGCAACCCATTCCAGTATTCTTGGCTGGGAAATCCCATAGGCAGAGAAGACTGGCAGGCTACAGTCCACAGGGTTGCAAAGAATTGGACACTACTTAGCACCTCCATAGACTTCCCTGGTAGCCCAGCTGGTAAAGAATCCTCCTGCCACGCAGGAGACCCCGGTTCGATTCCTCGATCAGGAAGATCCGCTGACGAAGGGATAGGCTGTCCACTCCAGTATTTTGGGGCATCCCTGATGGCTCAGACGGGAGAGAATCTGCCTGCAATACAGGAGACCTGAGTTTGATCCCTGTATTGGTAAGATCCCTGGAGAAGGGAAAGGCTCCCCACTCCAGTCTTCTGGCCTGGGGAGTTCCATGGACAGAGGAGCCTGGCAGGCTAAAGTCCATGGGGTGGCAAAGAGTCGGACACAACTGAGCGCTTTTCACTAGCAAATAAACAGCAAACACCGCCCCCTCCCCCCCCCAATAAAGCCTAACTTTCTGTGATTTGGTCAAAATAAACTAACAGGAAGGGTGAAAGTAGACCAGACCATTGAAAGCCGGACTCAGTCTTGCCCCATTATTTTTTCCCCCTTCATAATTGATGGCCTAATTCTTTTGTCTTTTAACTCCAAGGATTCAGCAAACTGTTAGAGAAATAAATATAGTTGAGAGCCACGAAATGACTACTGATTCAAAGTGCCACAGAGAAGCAAAGTGCCTGGACCACTCGCACCACCGGAAAGCCGGTTTGGAGATTCTGGCTCAGTTCTCATGCGTGTGCATCATTTGGGCCAGAACTCAAGCACCAAAGCCTTATTTCTCTCACATTCGCACTCAGTAAAACCCTGATTGCATCATAAATGTGAAGATCTTTACAGAAAACCCATGAGAAATTTGACAAATTAGCTAAATTTTAAGCAGAAGAGACAGCTAATCTGGATTATTCGTGTCTCAGTAGCAGGTCTCCTGGCTTAATCACACAGCCAGCTGCCTCTCCAGAGAGTGTGGCTGACTGCACTCTCATCCAGAAAAAAACATCAGAAGGACTGCTCCTGGAGACTTCAAAAACAGCACAGCAGCAGAGAGCAAAAAATGTCTAGCTTTTAATCAGCACAAAATACGCTAGCATAGTTTATTGAATGTTTGTCATTAATTTCTTGTCTTCTGGTTTGAAACATATCCCTGTTGTTCAAAATCCACTCCAGATGATCTGAAAGAAACTCAAGTTATAATTTCTTCAGTTATGTTTTGCTTTGAATCTTTCGGCTGTTCACACAGGGTGAGATGAATGTGTTGTCTGTTTTGTGCGCCCTGTGAGCGAGCGCCACTGGCACTCAGCTGTAGGGTGCTTGCCTCACAGTGACTGTCGCCCCCGTCATTCGTGATGGGGAAAGGGGTCTTGAGGGCTCAGCTCACGTAGCAGCATAAAGAGGCTTCTCAGAAGCTTTCTATAACCACAGAAACCAAAAACAAAAAATCACTACAAAAATATTAGCAAGTTTTACTGAAGTCAAGAACATGAAGAAGCTGTTAAAGCGTATTTTTTAAAAGGAAAATCGTAGACTTTTTTTTTTTTTTTTACTGAAATGGCTTGTTAGTTATATTATAAGCCTTGGGTAAGGCTAATAGCTATTTGTTTTCTAAATAATAAGAAAAATCAAGTTAATGTTGCTCTTGCTGAGCGGACAAAGTGCACCAGCAACTGAAACGTTTAATTTAACAAATGAGGCTGTTGGAAGAACATGAGCAAAGTCGCAGGAAGTGAACTTGAGTCTTAGATTGTAGTATGTCTGTGATCAGAAGCTGCTTAACCTCTGTAAGTCTTGATTTACTCATCTGTTAAACTGGGTGGTAGAAATATACCTGTATTTCTCAGAATTATTATGAGTATTAAGGGACACACACAAGGGGTCGAGTGTAAATTCTTGTAAACCGTAAACTCCCTGCCTACCAGATGCTCCTTGCTTCTACCATTGCTTGGTACTGTTGCTACTAGTAATAAGACACAGTTATAAATACTTCTAAGTAATTGTAATACTGTTAGTCACCATCTTGACTGCTCTAATGAAGACAAATGAATTTGAGGAAGCTTTGTGGAGAGTCTTCTTAGTTTTTTCTCTCGCGGGTGAAAAAAAGAAAAGTGAAGTAGGCAGGTGCTTTTATTTTGTGCCAGAAGACTTATCCTAAGATTCTTCCGCCTTTCCATCGCTGGTCTGGATCATCAGCATCTCTTTTTAGCCCTCATAACTCTCACAGTTCTCCAAGAAAGGTATTTAATACGTATGCAAGGCTGGTCACTCACATGTCAGTACCCAAGGCAGCCTTCCAAAGGGACTGGCATAAACATCATTTCGGATGAGCTTGTTAATAACTAAAAGAGGTTTTAGGTGTGGGAGTTTAAATGCATTAAAACTGAAAAAGAACTTTTTCTTTAAAAGCTCTGGAAGCTCAGGACCCTCTGCATTTGGTAGCCTTCCAAGACTCCCGGGACCTGGGTGAGAGCCACTGATCTCAGAGAGCCTTCCAGGCTGTTACTGCCTCAGATTAAGGCTGAAGCTGGGGTCTGGTCGGTGTTCAAGAGCAGCTCAAGCACCGAGGTAGGGGTGGGCCTTGCAGGTGGGGCAGGGAAGCAGCAGGCGGGGGCCGACCGTCACACTCTTCCCAGTGTTTGTCTCAAGTCTCCTCTCTGCTGAACGCTCTCATCACCTGTGTCGGGAAGCGTGCAGCCNCTGGTCGGTGTTCAAGAGCAGCTCCAGCACCGAGGTAGGGGTGGGCCTTGCAGGTGGGGCAGGGAAGCAGCAGGCAGGGGCCGCCCGTCACACTCTTCCCAGTGTTTGTCTCAAGTCTCCTCTCTGCTGAACGCTCTCATCACCTGTGTAGGGCAGCGTGCAGCCGGATTTTCCAGCACTCCACTCCTCTCTCAGTTTCTGTGGAGTGCAGTCGTTTTACAGCGTCCTGTAAGTTTCTGCGGTACGGCAGGGAGAATCGGCTGCGCGTGGACAGGGGAGGATCGGCTGCGCGTGGACACACATCCCCTCATTTCTGGCCCCTTCCCACTGGGCCACCGCAGAGCGCTGAGCAGAGTCCCCTGTGCTGCCGTGGGTCCCCATTAGTTACCGCTTCTGTCCGTGGTCGACAGTGTATTCCTCACTCCTTGTCATCCCTTTTTGAAAGTGCCAGAAGAGTCTTTGTAAAAGTGTTGGTTCTCTCTAAACTTTTCAAAAGTGACTTCAAGCGTTAGTGAAAAGCATTTGCTTGGCACCCAGGAGTGGCATCCCGGGTACCTAAATATTACGCTTTCTGCCAGTAAAAACGCCGCCTGATAAAGGTCCCGGACAGAAACAGGCGCATCTGCCAACAGCGCCGGCCGCCAGGAAGCGCACGGCCAAGGCGCGGAAGCAGCCTTTGCTTGGCCCGGTGTTTCTCTGAGGCTGTCGCTCCTCCCTTGTTGCATAGGTCCCAGTCCCTTTCCTTTCTTTAAGTGGTCTTGTTACATACAGCTCTTCGATTGGAGTGACCACATGATTTTTAATGAGATTTTCAGTGATTTACCTTTAATGACTGTCACGTATTGCATTTCCTTTTCAGAAGTAACAAGATACAAATAAATAACAAGATTAATAAATAACACAAAACAGGCATTTGGACAAAAATTACCATTAATTTCCTTTACAGTGACTGCTACTGGGAAGAATGGTTAATAAACTGAGCTTCAAATGGCTGGAATGTGACCTTATACATATGTAGTCCGAACTATGATAATCTTCAGCCAGCTGAGAAAAACTGCCGGCGGTTTTTCAAAGAAATTAAGGCTGTAGGAACCTGCATTTCACTGCCGTTCTTTGCAATCTTGGTTCGTGATCACTGGTGGAGTACCATAAAACGACTGATAAATAAGGACCAGTTACACTGTTTAAGCAGTATTTCTCAGCATCTGCCTGCTTCTGTAATTACACTGCAGTTATTTTTTATTGTTGACAGTAAAATATGTAGCATATTCCACAAGTGGACTTCTCACTGCCAGGCTCTCAAAATACTGTTGTTTGGGGGATATTCTGTATGCTAATTAACATTGTTGTCTTATACTTTTGGTCATAGAAAGCCGTTATCTTTCGGACCTTAAGGGAGAAGAGATCTCACTAAAAGCTTTATGGCATTATGATGGTCTGTTTACAAACGCATTCTTACTGAAATGTAAGTTACTTTTAAAATATCTGAGGAATCTTCAAGCTTTTAATAATAATGCTTTAAAATACATGTAATATTTCATCATTTAGTGAAGAGCTACATATTAATACTCTGATATTAATAAAATATTTTATATATTAGAAAATGTAATACTTTGACTTTGTCAGCTCCCATTCTACTTAAATACTAAGCTGGTATTTTTGAAAGAAAATGGAAACACACTAAGAGGGCAAACATCAGAGGTGGTAGATTATTTTCATAATTGATTTTGATGTTTGTTATTTAATTGTCCCATATTAAACTGACTCATTGCAAAACTTAGGAAAGTTTTTTATAAAGAATTGTGTCATCTCTGTGTACAATCATTTTGCTGGTTTCTTTATGCTCTTTTGTAACACTAAACAAAGCTATCTTTATTAATTCTCTCAAATAAATCACTTCTTTCAGGAAAGCTATTCAAGGGATACTTGCTGAATTTCTCTCCAAGTTTGTTGATGGTATTCTTTGCATTCAGCTTACTTTGAAAGCTCTTTGTATTTTAAACTCTGCTCCAGGATAAACAAAAGCAAATTTCTCTCCTTTGGAAAACCTAAGTAGTTGCTATCTGAACTTTGATTTTTTTAAAAAAAAATTGAAAAGAATAAAGAAATTTTTATAGTTTACAGAAGTGAAATTTTCGTGTGTATATAAAGCACTGGTTTTGATTGAATTGGATGCCTAATTCATGCTTTTCAGTTTCAAGTCTTCCCAAAACTTTAAGATTATTTTTCCTTTGCAACTTTAAACCAAAACTTCGACGGTTTAGGTGTGTTCCTTTGCCAGCAAGAGTGTGGACTGGAAAATGAATGAGCAATGAAAGAAAAAAAAGAAACCGTTCGAGACTTTTCTATCAGAAACTGTGTCCACTGTTCCCCACTTTCAGTTAGAGATTCAGTTGATTTATCACATACCTATTAAGATTCAGTTATCCCTGGACAGAAGAATGGATCAGGATAGCACAGAATATAAAGTCTTAGAGTATACTAAGAACATGGGGAAATGTGGTATATGAAAGGTGAGAATCTTTAGTGAGTTACGTTTTAAGGACATGAAACTGCACAGAAATCTCAAACTTTGTTCAGTAATTTCATTGTTACTAATAATAGTAGCATTGCAACTTAAAAATTTTTTAATGTTTCTGTATAAAAACGGATAAGCATGTTATTAGAACTCAAGATATTCAGCGTAACAGAAAGTTACAAGTGAAATAAAAGTTATAAAATGAAAGAAGTTAGGGAAAATCCTACAATGTCCAGTTTGAATGGTTCCCATCACTATGAGCTCGTGATATTTCAGTTCCTGTTCCATCCACATAAAAAGGCCGTTCCCAGAGCAGTGAGCGTGCCTATGCCCAGATCCTGCTGTTACCTCTCCCCCTGAAAGACAGCAGAGTTCCCTGGAGAAGCAGCTGGCTGCAGGTGTAGGGAGGGAAAATGTAAAATGAGCCTGAGATCATATTAAAAGATGCTCAGCATCACTGTTCATAATGGAAATACAAATCAAAACCACAGTCACCTTACACCTGTCAGAATGGCCATCATCAAAAGGGACACATAACAAACGCTGGCCAGAATGTGGAGAAAAGGGGCCTCTTTCCCTGATGGTGGGGACGTGAGTGGGCGCAGCCACCATGGAGAGCAGGTGCAGGCGCCTCAAGAAACTGATAATAGAGCTTCCACATGACACAGCACTTCCACACCTGTGTAAATATATGTAAAAACAAACCCACGCCACTAATTTGAAGAGATACATGCACCCCAATATTCATAATGGTGGTGTTCCCAATAGGCAAGACGTGGAAGCACCCTGAATGTCCACCCGCAGATGAATGGGTACAGAAGGCGTGGTGCATGTGTGCACACGAGGGAGCACTACTCAGGCCCGGAGACAGGGAGCACTACTCAGGCCCGGAGACAGGGAGCACTACTCAGGCCCGGAGACAGGGAGCACTACTCAGGCCTGGAGACAGGGAGCACTGCTCAGCCATGGAAACAAAATTTTGCCACTTGCAGCCACATGGATGGACTTAGAAGGTTTCATGCTAAGTGAAGTAAGAGGAAGACATGCACTATATCATATCACTGATATGTGGAATCTGAACAATACCACATATGAGTGAATGAAACAAACAAACTCACAGGTACAGAGAACAAGCCAGTGGTCACCGGTGGGAAGCCGCGAGGTCAGCATGGGGTTGGGGAGTGAGAGGTGTAACCTACTGGGCGTAAGGTATTCTCAAGGATACTTTGTACAAACGGGGAAGATAGCCTATGTTTTGAAACAACTGTAAATGGAAAGTAGCCTTTAAAAACGTATAAAAATTTTTTTTAAGAAAAGATAGTCTGTGAGTCAGATCTGCCAAAGTTTTACAATTTTTGTAAACCAAATTCTTGGCACAGGATCTGAAATACTCTGAGACCTTGAAAAGCACTGAAAGAATTCGTTGCGTTTTATTGTATTTTTCATTTCTTTACAAACTTCTTTAAAAGATTAATTCTGATGTTCACTGCCCTTCCTAGCTGTGAGGCGTGTATAAATTTCTTTCTTTTCTTTTTTTTTTTTTTTTTTTGTTCTTTTGTGAAAATTACCTGATAAGTGTTAAAAGGGACTGGAAAAGGTTCAAAGCATGTCACACTTTCTTTACAAGTTGCAACTTGATCTCAAACTATTAATTAGTACTGTTTGAGTTTGGTCCTTCAATTAACTAAAGATCCACCTACTTCTCTATCTTGAGTATCATAGCATAGCTTAGCAAATGTCTTGCAAATCTTGGTATACCACATTCTTAAATTCTTTCAGTCTTGTTGACTATTATGAGGAGAAAATAAAGATCTTTTAGTAAGACTTATTTAATCACTGTTCCTTTTCTCATAGGTGGGCAAAAATACATACTTTTGAAAGCTGAAGCATTTTGCTTAATTTGCTATCTACTTGCACCCTGATTTTTTTTCTGTAATTCTTTACATAGTACCTTGGTTCCTATATAAATGTTTTCAGTCTTATGGGAATCATTTTAATTAAAATGTGTTTTTAAATTGCCATGCCAGAATCAAGTAGCTGAGAACTAAAAGCCGCTTATCATAAGAAAGTAGCTGTCAAGCCGGTGGGGGTGACTTGCTTAGGCACTGAGAGATCTTGCAGACTCTGTGAGCTGTGTGGGTGTCGGGGTCACCGTACGAAGAGCGGGAGCAGAATAATGAGACAGGAAGTGCGAAGGCCACCTGCTTCTAATTCTGATAGGCCAGCGTGGGCATGTGGAGGTGTCGTGCTGGCCGCAGCGTTAGGCGTCTGGACACCCTGCCGCTCCTTCAGGCAGAGTCGGCTTGGGCGGAAAGGAAGCGAGGCGTGAGCTGGCAAAGGTGAGCAGTTTATCAAGAGCGTCGTGGAGCGCGCGTCATGTCTCAAATCATCCTGTCTCAAGTCATGCCACATACTGTAATCTGTCATAACAGTTTATCAAAGCCCGCTAGGGTTTTGGCTGTGGCTGAATGGGTGTCANAGGAAGCGAGGCGTGAGCTGGCAAAGGTGAGCAGTTTATCAAGAGCGTCGTGGAGCGCGCGTCATGTCTCAAATCATCCTGTCTCAAGTCATGCCACATACTGTAATCTGTCATAACAGTTTATCAAAGCCCGCTAGGGTTTTGGCTGTGGCTGAATGGGTGTCACGGTTGAAATAATCCAGTAGTCGTCTATTTGTGAAAGTAGTGAAAGTGTTAGCTGCTCAGCCGTGCCCGATTCTTGCGACCCCATGGACTGCAGCCCACCAGGCTCCTCTGTCCGTGGGGTTCTCCAGGCAAGAGAGCTGAAGTGGGCTGCCATTGCCTTGCCATCTTCCCGGCCCAGGGATCGGACCCGGGTCTCCGGCACTGCCGGCAGATGCTTTACCAACTGAGGTCCGCAGGTGTGGACCCTTACACATTTGCAGTGTTAGTGGACCCATTAAGCTGTAGTTTTCTAAAACTTAAATTTGTTTCAAAACCATCCTAAGCATTTTTCTTCTGTGAAATTGGTGAAGCCATTTAAATTGCTCCCCTCCTTTTNTCTGTTTTTCAAAGCATTAGTGATATACCTGCCTCATTGAGCTGTGAGAGTAGATTAGGGGTATGTGAAACGTCCAACACAGTGGCTGGTGCCTCTCTGAAAGTTCTGAAGTTCCAGCGCTTGTAAGTGGCACATATCAGTCAAAAGTCAGGTCCTCTGACAGACAGAAATGGGTTTTCAGTTACAGCATGTGTTACCAGCTGGTAGAAAGCCTGGGTCCTGGCAGATGGTCGTGCAGAGCTATAACATTTTCGGCTAGTTTTTCCCTGTAAAATTCTGTTACGGACTTTTCTCAAGAATTCCAAACGTCAGTAAGAGTTGGGCAGAAAGAAAGGAGAGGCACTGAGAGACGTGCAGGCCCTCGCCCGGGGGTGTTAGAACGGGCCGCGTGAGACGCAGGACGCACGGGGAGGACGGGGAGGACAGGGAGGCCGGGGAGGACGGGGAGGTCTGAGAGAGACTGCTGAGCAGGTGCGGCGGTGCGTCCACCTTTAGTTTGGTTTTGGCTTCGCTTAGAACATTTGTCGTTNAGACGTGCAGGCCCTCGCCCGGGGGTGTTAGAACGGGCCGCGTGAGACGCAGGACGCACGGGGAGGACGGGGAGGACAGGGAGGCCGGGGAGGACGGGGAGGTCTGAGAGAGACTGCTGAGCAAGTGCGGCGGTGCGTCCACCTTTAGTTTGGTTTTGGCTTCGCTTAGAACATTTGTCGTTCCCAGGATGAGTCATTCTGTTGTTGTTTCGTCGCTAAGTCACGTCTGACTCTTGCGACCCCGTGGATGGGAGCCTGCCAGGCTCCTCTACCCATGGAATTCTCCAGGCAAGAATACTGGAGTGGGTAGCCATGCCCTCCTCCAGGGGTTCTTCCCGACCCGGGGATCGAACCCCCATCTCCTACACTGGCAGGCAGATTCCTCACTGCTGAGCCACCAGGCAAACCCATTACATTTGAGGTATTCATAAATTTGCATAACCTGTCAGCTGGAGGCAGCCCTCCAACTCAAATCTAGATCAAAATGACAGACAATCATCACGGGACTGTCCCTGATGTCACTCAGGATAACTTTCTAAAGGATCCTTTACTCCATGAAGATCACTGAGGCTTGTTTTAAAAAATGAATGAGGACAATAACTTGCGTATAAAACGGGATCACTTAGAAGTTTTATATCAGCTGCCTGGAAGGTAGAACCAAAAAGTAAAAGTTCGTGTTAGTCTTTCCAAGGTCACGCCGTTCATAAAGATTTGGTGATGTAGAGAGCAGGGTAGAAGTTCTTCAGAAACTAAAAATAGAACCACCACGTGATCAGCACCCACCCAGAGCCCATCTCCAGACAGACACATGGTTCCAAAGGGCGCCTGCAGCCCAGTGTTCACTGCAGCTCTGTTTACAGCAGCCAAGATGCAGAAGTGACCTCAACATCAAAGCGTGAACGGATAAAGAAAATGCACCGCATGCATACAGTGGAAGATCAAGCTCAGTCCAGTCGCTCAGTCGTGTCCGACTCTTTGCGACCCCGGGAACCACAGCACGCCAGGCCTCCCTGTCCATCACCAGCTCCCGGAGTTCACTCAGACTCACGTCCATCGAGTCAGTGATGCCATCCAGCCATCTCATCCTCTCTCGTCCCCTTCTCCTCCCGCCCCCAATCCCTCCCAGCATCAGAGTCTTTTCCAATGAGTCAACTCTTCCCATGAGGTGGCCAAAGTACTGGAGCTTCAGCTTTAGCATCAGTCCTTCCAAAGAAATCCCAGGGCTGATCTCTTTCAGAATGGACTGGTTAGATCTCCTTGCAGTCCAAGGGACTCTCAAGAGTCTTCTCCAACACCACAGTTCAAAAGCATCAATTCTTCCGTGCTCAGCTTTCTTCATAGTCCAACCCTCACATCCATACATGACCACTGGAAAAACCACAGCCTTGACTAGACGGACCTTTGTTAGCAAAGTAATGTCTCTGCTTTTGAATATGCTGTCTAGNCAGCTTTAGCATCAGTCCTTCCAAAGAAATCCCAGGGCTGATCTCTTTCAGAATGGACTGGTTAGATCTCCTTGCAGTCCAAGGGACTCTCAAGAGTCTTCTCCAGCACCACAGTTCAAAAGCATCAATTCTTCCGTGCTCAGCTTTCTTCATAGTCCAACCCTCACATCCATACATGACCACTGGAAAAACCACAGTCTTGACTAGACGGACCTTTGTTAGCAAAGTAATGTCTCTGCTTTTGAATATGCTGTCTAGATTGGTCATAACTTTCCTTCCAAAGAAGAAGTGTCTTTTAATTTCATGGTTTATTACTGAGCCATAAAAAAGAATGGATTAATACCACTGCAGCAACATGGATGGACCCGGGGATTTTCATACCAAGTGAAGTGAGCCAGAGAAAGCCAGTATCATATGATAGTGCTCACATGTGGAGTCTTTAAAAAAAAAAAGACACAAATGAACTTATTTACAAAACAAACTCACAGACTTGGAGAATGAACTTATGGTTACCAGGGGAGAAGGGTGGGGAGTGTGGGATAAACAGATACACACTTCTCTGTTTAAAACAGATAACCAGCGAGGAGCTACTGTGTAGCGCAGGGGGTTCTGCCCACTCTTCTGGAATGAGCTCAATGGAGAGAGGCTGGAAAAGAGCAGAGGTCTGCAGATGGGTAACTGATTCACTTTGAAATGGCACCCCACTCCAGTAGTCTTGCCTGGAAAATCCCATGGATGGAGGAGCCTGGTAGGCTGCAGTCCATGAGGTCGCGAAGAGTCGGACACGACTGAGCGACTTCACTTTCACTTTTCACTTTCATGCATTGGAGAAGGAAATGGCAGCCCACTCCAGTGTTCTTGCCTGGAGAATCCCAGGGACAGGGAAGCCTGGTGGGCTGCTGTCTCTGGGGTCGCACAGAGTCAGACACGACTGAAGTAACTTAGCAGCAGCAGCAGCACACCTAAAAACAAACAACGTTGGTAACAACTGCAGTCCAGGATAAAACAGAGGGTTTGGCGGTTATTTTCCTGCTTCCTCCTCCTGTCTTCCCTCTGCCGCCTCCCTTTCCTGATCTCCATCCGTGCTCTTCCTTCTTTGCCACAGTGAGGCGGCATCCTGGGAAGGACAGGCCCTACCCTCGCTTCATGTCCCGGCTCAGTCATTCACCCCCTGTCTGATCTCAGACTGAACTTGTTCATTCTCTGAGCACGGGTCCATTTCCAGATCTGAAAACTGGAGAGAATCATGCCTGATTTATGAGGTTACTGGAAAAAAGGAGGAAACAGGTTTCAGGAACTCGTTTAGGAAGCAGGAGTGTTCAGCATTATTATTAGGCGTCCGGTGGAAGCTACAGGGTAACAGGGCATAATGAAGCACAGACAGGTAAACGCAACAATTTATGGCGCTAAGAGCGTCCCTGGGGCACCAGTGGTAAAGAGCCCGCCTGCCAAGGCAGGAGGCACAACAGACGAGGGTTGATCCCTGGGTCGGGAAGATCCCTGGAGGAGGAAGTGGCAGCCCCCTCCAGTGTTCCTGCCTGGAGAATCCCACGGACAGAGGAGCCTGGCGGGCCACAGTCCATGGGGCACAAAGAGTCGGACACGACTGAAGCAACTTGGCACACATGCGTGGGTTGCTAAATAAAAGATTTTGGTCAATGAGGAGGTCAAAACTTACCATTAAAATGAGTTTTCTAAAAGTTATCTGTGGAGTTATCCACTAACCCTGTCTTCCAACACCGTGATAATTGAGTTGACTGTAAGAAAGATGGAATAAGGAAGCAGTTCTCCTGCCAACTTAGAAAAAAATGTGCTTGCCCAGAGGCAGGCTTGTCCAGCCTTATTGGAGGCAATACTTTAAAACCCAGCCAGCAGTGCTTGAGACTTCCCTGGTGATGGATTGCCTGCCAAACTCTGCCACCAAGCATTCCATTTAATTCACTTATCTCTCTTGGCATAGCTTCCTTACAAAGCCAGTACCCTCATAGGGGGAGAAAGGTCAGCAGGAAAGCCCATTCTAAACCTTAAAGCAACACTACTCGTGATATTTTGAATTCACAGGCTACTTTCTCCCCAAACTCCTCAGTCATTTTGGAGACATAGTTTTCTTCAGTTTCGCAAGCTAAAGATATTCTCCGCAGGATGTCGTCAAGATGGCATATTCTTTCTTTTTCTCGGGAGAGCCCTGGCTGCCAGCATGGCCCCCGAAAGAGGGTTTGCCTTAAACTGGGCACGTGGCCCGGCCGCCCTCACACCCTCCTTCCGCCCTGGGAGCCTGTGTCCAGAGCCGCCTGTCAGGCGTCCGGGGAACGAAGTTAAAGCCCTGGGGAGGCCCGAGGCAGTCTGGCCTCATGCTAACAGCCCGCGTTCCTTGTGTGTCTTCTCTGTGTCTGTGACCAGGGGACTCAGCGTGGGTCTCAGTGTCCACGGATTTCAAATTATGTCCTAACATCTTGATGTCTTGATTAGCTGGAGAGATCTTTTTTGAAAAATTTTAAACTTAAAATTGTGGAAATGTTCAAACACACACAAGAGTGGCAAATTAAGACTCCAGACACCTAAGTGACTTCCGCTACCATCAATAATGACTGGATATTAAAAAGCAGAGATATTACTTTGTCCACAAAGGTCCGTCTAGTCAAGGCTATGGTTTTTCCATAGCCTTGGTGGTCACGTATGGATGTGAGAGTTGGACTGCAAAGAAAGCTGAATGCCAAAGAATTGATGCTTTTGAACTGTGGTGTTGGAGAATACTCTTGAGAGTGCCTTGGACTGTAACGAGATCCACCCAGTCCATCCTAAAGGAGAGGAGATCAACCGTGAATACTCATTGGAAGGACTGAAGTTGAAGCTGAAACGCCAATACTTTGGCCACTGGAGTGGGTTGCTATGCCATCCTCCAGGGGACCTTCCCGACCCAGGGATCGAAGCCAGGTCTCCTGCATTGCAGGCTGAATCTTGAGCTTTGCAGATGTAGATCTGCAAAGATGCTGTTTTAAAATAAAATCACATCTGCGAGTTCCAGGGGTTACAAGTTGAACATAAGCTTTTTCAAGGAGACAAGTTAACCCCAGTCCGTGATCCACGGGCAAGCAGAAGTGTTAGTTTTCAGTGTTAGATTCAGAGTTGTGGTTTTATTTCCTCACGGTTCTGTTATAAAAATTTTAATTGCAGAATTAAAAAGTAGATAGTGGTTTTCTGACGTATTGGGAACTCGTGTTAAGTGAGGGATGATTTTGCTTTGTAGAGAGTGTTTGCTTACATTTTTTATGTTGTTTTTATTTTCTCTCTATAGTCCTTAAATTACAGGGTCTGATTTCTTGATTTTTCTTTTTATTTTCAGTTGCTCACGTATGCGACACAGATTTCAGAAAGACATGTCAAGAGAGTAAATACAGGGTGGGAGTTAACCAGATGTCACCTCCGTTGTTTCGCACACGTAAAAATGAGGCATGCTTGTTCTGAATGTTTTAACAAACCTAGCCGATTATGGGGATTAGGGTTGGAGAATGCTGTGATTAAGGAAATGTGCAGTGCTCTCAATTTTTCTTTCTTAACTGATTCCACGTTTACAGTAGTCCTGTGAAGTAAGTTAGAATATGTGTTATGTATACTTAAACGATGGGAAAACGGAAGTATATGGAGTTAATGTGAATTCTGGTAGTGTACCCAGTGAAGGTCTGTGTGGATAACACGAACAGGGCAGATCACAGGTGCCTGCTCTTGGGGCAGTTAGATGTAGTGTGAAGTGTGGGCTAGCAACACGCAGTTATGTCCAATGTTAGCTTGCATGCCAGAGATGTCTGTAAGCTGCTTTGGCAGCAAGTGGTGAGCTGTGACAACAGAATCGAAGATTCTTAAGGAAAATAGACAGTAAACAGACCGTTCCTTCCTTTCATTGCCCCCTATTCCCGTCTTGCCCCTCTTACCGCCCCTGGAACTTGCATACAATCTCTCAGTTTTAATAAGTTTGGTGAGCAAATTAAAGAGAACGCTTGCGGCTGAGTGATGAATTCTGAAGGATCAAGTGTGGCTACATCACAGGCCAGAAACTCAGGGGCAGGCAGCTCAAGGAAACTCAGGAGTCAGGCAGCAGAGTCTCCTGCAGGGGAAGCCCCGGAAGAAGGCGCCTCAGGTTCTGCCCCGCACATGGCACACACGGTCAGCGCTGTCCACGCCCTCCGAGGGGCGTCACCTGCGGCTGGGAGGGTGGGGTGCAGCAGGGTCCAGCAGGCCCAGGCTCTGCTCCAGGTGTGCCGTGGCTGCTGGTCTCTGGCCCAGGACTCCTGGGGGAGGCGAGCCTTCCGCCCTCTCGTTCTCGAGGAGGAAGGTGAAGCTCTCCTGTTTTCTCCGTTGGAGATTCGGGGTGGTCCTGGGCCTCACCAGCATGTCTGTTGGTTATTGAGGGCATCCTAGGAACAGTTGGGGGCTTCCCTGGTAGCTCAGCTGGTAAAGAATCTGCCTGCAATGCAGGAGATCCCAGTTCAATTCCTGGGTCAGGAAGATCTGCTGGAGAAGGCATAGGCTGCCCACTCCAGTGTTCTTGTGCTTCCCTGGTGGGTCAGCTGGTAAAGAATCCGCCTGCAATGCGGGAAACCTGGGTTTGATCCCTGGGTCGGGAAGATCCCCTGGAGAAGGGAAAGGCTCCCCACTCCAGTATTCAGGCCTGGAGAATTCCATGGACTATACAGTCCATGGGGTCGCAAAGAGTCGGACCCAACTGAGTGACTTTCACTTGACTTTTGCTAGGAAGAGTTGGGAGGTAAAAAAGNGGGAAGATCCCCTGGAGAAGGGAAAGGCTCCCCACTCCAGTATTCAGGCCTGGAGAATTCCATGGACTATACAGTCCATGGGGTCGCAAAGAGTCGGACCCAACTGAGTGACTTTCACTTGACTTTTGCTAGGAAGAGTTGGGAGGTAAAAAAGATTGAGGTCAAATTTATATTTGCTAAATTAAAAATTTTCAACATTTTATAGCTTAGAAGTATGCCAGTAGTCTCTTCTACATTAATGCCTCAAAAGCCTGGTGAGGCTGCCCTAGCCGTCTCTTTAATAGGAGTTCTTTTAGGCAGGTTAAGTTCTCTATTACGCAATTCCTTCCACCGGAAGACTGAGGCTGGGAATGAAGATTAGGCGTTTAGTCCATGCACGCTGCCTTCCAAGGAGCCAGGAGTGTTAGTGGTTGTTATAATTAATGCAGGATTTTAGTATTCATTAGTTTATAAAAAGCTGTAATGCATCTTTGTTTATGCATTATTAAAATTAATAATTCTAATGAGAACAGAGTGAAATCACAGTTGTTTGTCTCTGTGTGTGCATGAATAATGAAAACTGCAAGCAGCTCGTTTCCGTGACACTGCAGACTCCATACGTAGCTGACTTACATTCACAGAAGTGGCAGACCCTCCAGAGACAGTGTGGAATCACCAATGATTATAACCACATATTTAATTAAGTGGGATAACGTTTAATGTATATAAATGTCCCTAATGTGTATAACTGTTTCTAATGTAGATAAGTGGCCTTTGTTAATAAAATGCACTGCAGTTGTTTATAATTTCCATTCTCACTATCATAAAATTTATTTTCTGTGTTTTTAAAGATTGTAAATTCTTGTTAAAAATCCATTACCTTTTAAGGAGCTCATTTGTACACTAGCTCATTTTGGAAGGATATAGTTTTATTTAGTAGTAGTGGCAGCAGCAAGACTAAAGTGGTTTTAGAGAACTTTCAAAGGCAGAGTGCGCTTAGCTGACGGTTCGTACTGGACAGTTTCGACGAGCTTAAAGTATCTAAGCACTCTATGCCAAGTTACAGGTGAACGATTAGTAGAATTCCTGCTGGGTGAATAGTTAATTCAGACAGAAAGACTGGAATATCGATTCCTCGAGATGTTTAGAAAATGCAGTTCAATTAAGTTTGGATGCCTATTTCTACCATAGGAAAGACTCCAGAGACCATTCTTCCCCCTCATACCTGTATTCAAGTAGACTTAGAACATGGTCTTCGGGTGCAGTGATTCTCAAGGTGTGCTCCAGTCCCAGAATCAGCATCACTTGGGGGACTTGTTAGGAATATTCAACCTCCCGTCCTGCCCCTTACTTGGAGAATCAGAAACTCTGGTCTGGAAGCCCAGAAACCTGAGCTTTAACAGCCCTTCCAGGTAATTCTGAGGCCCGAAGCTTGAGTATCATTGCTCTTTATCATACTGGCTCTCGGCAATTCGATGGAAATTTTAAGGAAAAAGTGACAAATGAGGGAAAGTATTGTCAAGATGCTTATTGAAAAAATATAAACTTCAGCTCATCACGTGATTAACATTAAGCAGAAATTTCCCTTCAGCTTTGTAACAGAAACAAGTAANCGAAGCTTGAGTATCATTGCTCTTTATCATACTGGCTCTCGGCAATTCGATGGAAATTTTAAGGAAAAAGTGACAAATGAGGGAAAGTATTGTCAAGATGCTTATTGAAAAAATATAAACTTCAGCTCATCACGTGATTAACATTAAGCAGAAATTTCCCTTCAGCTTTGTAACAGAAACAAGTAAGTGTTTCAAGCCATTAGTAAGGCGGTCGTATCATACTGATTTCTGCAGTAGTGTGGCTAGTATCACTTTGGTTGTAACTTTCCCTGACACTGTTTTAACTCTCCACCTTTCTTTAAGGAATAGACTGAAAGTTAAATTTCAAGTTCCAGCTG